>CAWUFW010003635.1:600000-917748 GCA_963921515.1 Calotriton arnoldi
ATCACTTTTTGGGACGTTCTGTGGCCCAGGAGCCCGCTCCATATTTACGTGGCAGCACAAAGCCACTCTTTTTGGCTTAATGCTGCCTCGTGAATATGTTTCCCTTTAACGCAGTTTTCTGCATTAAAGGGGCGTGCAATGGGTGTTGCTGGAGGTGTTCCCAGCAACATCCATGGCTTTTTGACACTGCCCCAGATTTACGAGAAATCATAAATCTGAGGCAGCGCCAAAAACGTATGTCTCCCCAGGGGAGGCGTAAGGGAGGCACAGCGAGGAGAAATATCTTTATTTCTCCTCGTTTTTCCTTTTTCTATGTGTGCTGTATTCTGCAGCACACATAGAAAGAGGAAAAAGCCTCTTCTGACTGTTTCTGTGCAAGAAGGTTTCCCTTCCTGCACAGAAATAATCATCCCACAATGCAGGCACCCTTGCACCATGGTGCAAAGGTACCTGCGTTAGCGCACGGCAGCCCATTGTGCACTGGCGCAGGGGAAAAGGACAGGAATGTGACATATCTGATAGATGCGGCGCATTCCTGCCCTTTTCTTTTACCGTAGGGCAGCGCAGCAGGAAGGCCTGTGGTGCTGCCCAACGGTAAAACCTCATAAATCAGGCCCTCAGAAGGGCAAATGGGCACCTTCATGCTGTTTTTACAGTAATGTTGCACTACAAGGCGTACTGTTTGTCTTTTCAGGAACTTCACTTCACAGTCTATGGGATTAGGAGGACCGTTCACATCCAGAGTAAAAGAAAGAGCATATGACTGATTCCACTCTAGTCTCTAAGGGGATTGAAGAGAGAGCAGCTGCCTGGGAGCCATATATGAGTGTCAAATATATTCATTTCTGCAATGGCATGTGTAGAGAAGCATACAATTAATAGTGTTTCTGGAATATGTTAATGGAAAATTAGCATTAGTTGTTTCTGCATTAGCTGATGTGCTATGTTTGACACTAAATTGTGTGATATGTTTTCTTCTCACGACAAGAGTTGAGTATCACTTCATATGTTGGTGAATGCTTATTACTGTTGCAAATAGATGCTGTATTTATGCCTTTGCAATCGGATGATGCATTTATGGTTTTTGTTTTTTTATGTTATTATGGGATATTAAATGTGTAGTTTTATTGCTAAAAATTGGTATTTGGTTGATGGTTCAGAGGGGAAGAGTTAAATATGCTATGTTACATATATGCAAATAAGTGTCGAAATTGCCATGGCACTGGTGTAATTCTTTGATGCTGTAAGTACAACCTAACCATGCCTTGAATGAAAGCTACCTTTACGTTTGACTAATGATGCATGCTATGTACTATGCTAATCTGTGTTCAATGTGTATTTAGCAGGTGTACTTTTATTTCCATTGAGTTCAAGTTGTCATGTCGCTTGCATAATTGACAGTGCTTCAGTATTTTCATTTTATTCTTGATGTACACATTGTTGGCACTCCACACCCTCGTTTGGGAAGCAGTTTGTGTTCTTTTTTGTTGTTGTGATGCTTATGCCTTTGCGATTGTTGCAGGATTTATCACTGTATCCTCGAGATGCACCACTATGCTTGGCTAACACATCGCATCCCTTTTAGGTAGTAGTATGTGTTCCTGGGTATGTTCTAGTGGGCTAGTTGTGATGTAATTAATTTACAATTGTTGCATGGTTCAATACTGTATTCATGCACATACTTCTTTTTCCTGCACTGTGTTTTCAAGGGTCCTATTTTTGTGATTAAATATTTATGATGCTTGTGGATTTGCCATTATTGCAGGGTGTGATACCAAATTATTGTGGTGCATGGATTCTAATTGATGGCTATGGGCACATATCTCTGGTCAACAGTGTATTGTCTTGGGTACATTGATATTCCTTTGTGTAGAGAAAGATCATATTCACTTGGTACTTGAATCAAGAGGTGGCACTGAGTGGGAGCATGTTGCTTTTTTAAGCATCATAAACCTCTTTAAGTGGGTACGAGTTGAATTGATTAGGTTAAAGGCCACAATTCATGGCCTTGGATTTACATTTCATGTCTTCATGGAGGTGCTTGTGTGTACTGCATTCTGTTTGCTTTAATTACATGCCATGTGTGATTGTATGTCCACATGGGTAGTCGCAACCCTGTGCATGGTAACTTGTAAACTGGCAGAAATAAGTGTTGCTGTGCAGATCGTGCTGCTTTTCGTGACATATTTGTTTTCATTGTGGGGTTGTGATTTTCATTGTGTGATCATAATTAGTGTTGTGTTGCCTTTCCTTTGCTGCGTTGCATTCAGGGGCGGCGCCTCCATTAGGGCTGAGGAGCGTCCCCCCACTGCTTTCTCGCAGTGCGAGAAGCAGAAACATAAAATGGTATTTTAAATACCATTTTATGTTTCTGCTTCTCGCACTGCGAGAAAGCAGAAGCGTATGCCTGGTTGGTACGGGTCGGGGAGGAGTGAGCGGAAGGTATGCCTGGTTGGTACGGGTCGGGGAGGAGTGAGCGGAAGGTATGCCTGGTTGGTACGGGTCGGGGAGGAGTGAGCAGAAGGGTATGCCTGGTTGGGGGGTCGGGGAGGAGTGGCTTGCACAATGCTGTGGGCCCTGACTGTTTTGTCGGCCCTCTGGGGCCGACCAAACCAGCCATGCGCACTCTGCCTTTTCTATATGTAGGCTGCATGCAGCCTACATACATAAAATGGCCCCCCCATAGGCGCCCGGCTGGGCGCTGTCCCCACCAATCACAACGCTGCTATTGCAGCCCCCCCCACCTGCGAGTCATGCCGGCCGCGACTGGTAGCATTACTTTTTCCCCAAATGTCTCAAAAAGCCTACAAAATTGGACTTTGCATGGCTTTGTAAAGGCCACAACAGATTTTGCGCAGGGGTTGTGCTGAAAAAGTGACACAAGCCTGATGTAAAATCTTAGTAAATCTGGGTATCAGTGTGTTTCTATTGTTATGAAGTAAAGGAAGGTATGGCACATTTTTTTGTGCACTTGGAGTCTCTTCCTTCGGGTCTTGGTGAAAATTCCCTGTGTGATGCCTCTAATGTTCAATGTGTAAGTGTTCTCCGAGAGACAGCTGCCATCTTCTCTGAAATGGCTGAGTAGTTTAGTACCATTACTCTTACTTTGATACATTAAGCGTTTACCTAAGACCACATAATTGCTTGCAAAGGGGTCTAAGAGTAACTTGAATGAACCCTAACCTACCTGAAGCTGCTGACCGCTGTCCGTCTTCCTTATGGAACCACGATCTTCATTGTTACAATTTTTTGCACTGAACACTCATGCAGAAAGAGAAAAAAAAAACGCCTTTGGTATGTGGATTTTATTGCAACTCGTAAAAACAAATGCCATCGCTTTGGTTTTGCTTGAAGCTAGACTCTCCTAATGATGCGAAGCAAATATTGACTTCATATTTGCAACATCTTAATGTCTGCCTCGAGCTGCCATTAACCAGATAACTTCTGAGGATGGTAATCACCTTCCCTGACATAGGTAAATGGTTCCTTCAGATTCAGTCACAGTTCTATGACATTATTATCCCCCCTTGTAATAGACCCCGCCATTACAAAGCAATTTTTACAAATGACCGGGAAAAGTTTCAAGGCGAACATTATTGTTATAAACCACCATGAAAGCTATATTTGCTGAAGAGATGTGCAGACTGAATACCAGCACTGAATTTACATATGCATAATTCTACAATCCTGACTAAATACTATTTAATCAATGGCGGGGTAGCATTTTCAGAGCTACGTAGGGCATACTAATTACTGTTTGTGGATAGCTCATTTTAAAAAAATATAAAAACCTCACCTATCTCTAGGACTTGTTTTCAGATCTGCTTTGCCGCAGAAACATTAAGCGGAAGTGAAATAAACCCCTGGAGAAAATCATAGCATGAGCAGTTGTTAGTCCTGATAATTTCACGAAGAAACGTTGCTTTGTGCAGACAGTTAGTTTAAGGTGCCTGAGGGCACAACTTCTGCTTTGTGGAAGTCTAACGCACTTTAATCCCTCCTTTGGAGATTACAGTGTCAGATTTGCACATTGTTACAGAGATATTGCTCTTCAACTTTAGCTATAGGGAAGATATGTTATGGAGAAGCAGGGATTTTTATTATCAACCCAATTTTTCGTCTCTGAAGTCAGGGATCAAGGCAAGTTTCATATAATCAGGAAAAAAACAGTGTTTCAGTTAAGGCTGCTTTGTAAGTCTTTCATTTGTGTTATTTTCATTTGGATGAAAATTGCCAGCTTTGACAATCCGCTTAGTTCTACAATGTTGACAAGTATTGAAGACCATGCCAATCAAAAACACAAACCTTTAGAAAGATTATAAGATTAAAGATATGGCCTTTCAGTGTTCTTCCTTTGATTAGCATTAAGCATGGAAAGACAAGAAGCACCGAGCATACCCCAATCTATCAGCCAAATAAATAGGGACACAAGGCATACCAGATTCCTCAAAGGTAGTTACTATTAATTTTATTGACACTTTATACTCCCAAATCTTTTTCATTAATTGAGCGACAGCATGGTTCACATCATGTGTTACTTTCTATTACTTTGACTGTAAACTAATAGGGGCCTTATTCTCAAAGCTATCCACCCCTCTTTGGAATACTGTGTGTGTGGTGTAAGACTGCCACGTACGCCAGGCATAATATTTTAAATCAGACAACACCCCATTGTGCATTTGTATCTTTACTTCGATACCGAGAATGTCAAGTGTAATATTTTGAATTTGACAAATTCGCAATAAGCATTGATTGTTCTACTACAATGCACTTCATTTTACTCCACATAGTGTGAAATGTTGCTACCAGAGTCAAATGTGGAGGTTACCAAAAGGTGGGACTCAAAATTGTAAATATATATCCAGAAATGCTATTGTTTATTTGTTATTTTCAGTGCTTGCTCCACGAGGTTCCATAGTTGTTCCTATAAAACCTCAGTGCTCTTTCAGTATGATATATCTGACAAACCTTCTGTTGGGAAATTAAGAATAATTTGGCTAGCTGTAAGGTAGTCTTTGTCACACCACCTTCTATCGGCTGTTGCACCTTTTGAGCAAGAAATCCTTGTGCAGAAGCATTTTTTTACAAAGGGCCGCTAGATACCTGAAGAAATAAAATTAACAATAATCAGTCTATGCACGTAGATTCAAATCAACGAGAAACCCAACTTTTTTGTTTGCTTTTGGACCTCTGGTTATTGGACCTCCGATGTGTGTGTGTGAGGCAGCTTAAAAAAGTCTCGCAGGCTGTAAGATTTTGTTTGAATATGTTTTGAGTATTTTAAAATGAGGTCTACCGTTGTGCAGCTAGGTTAAGAGGCTATGCACAGGTTTTTCGTGAACATGCATCCACCTGTGTGTCCAGACATGGGCAGACTGAGCGAGGAAGACTGTTGGCTGGCTCAGTTTGGCTTCTGCGCACAGCACTGTGGCAAACGGGACCCACAATAAATTAGCCATGGCTGTCTAAGGTCTTGTAATTCAATTGGGAATTTCTATTCTTCTTGTGTAAAATCTGTAGTGTTTAAACTGTTTTTACGCTTTTGATACAGAAGTCATAATGCATAACTTTTGGTTGTAAAGAATTAGGAAAGTAATTTAAAGTGTTTTTTTAAATTACATTTCTGGAATACAGATGCATGTACAGGGTCTTATATAACTCTATACGCATTTCACTACACATTTATAAAGTTCGGCATGTAGCTTAAACCAGTCTTAATTAACAAATTCATAATCTGAACTACTCTGCAAGAATAGTTAATTGCAGTACAAACCTCAACCTTGAAAAATAGGCCCATTCTGTGAATTAGCTTTTTTTCTAGCAGAGGAAGGGTGGGTTGAAATCTCCATAAGTTAATTAACTGAATTTGTTCCACAAGTAATGGCTGGATATTTCCACCTGAAAAGAAGAGAGAGCAGGCAGACCTTCGACTTTAGTCAACATGGGGGTGGGGTCTCTAGGAAGCTTGAAGGATAAAAAAATCCTCAGTGGGTGAAGCTTGGCTGAGAGAGAGAGAGATCTGCGACAAGTTTTCTTCAAGTTGTCATTTTTAGGTCTCGCCTAGGCAGCGCTTGCGCTGTCTCGTTGAGACATGCAGTATATACTATAGCAGGGAAGCTTCGTTTAAGCTCCGCCCACTCTCCGCCCATCTTTTGGATTGGCTTACATCCTAAATGTTGCATTCTGATTGGTTTTCAGCTTGTTAGTCCCTCCTCCTGACGGCCATGTCGTCATCTGTATACTTCCATGGCTATCAGCCCCTTTACTTTAAAACTATTTTGTTCCCCTGGCTTACCCCTCCCCTTTCGCATTCCGTGACTTCTCATGCCACCACCACCCCCACTCCCGTTTGTGCCTTTTTGCCCGCTTGCACTCCCGTTTCAAATGCAATAGGAGTCACGTAAATGCGAGTTCTATTGCATTGCAAATGTTTGTTTTTAAAGTAGTGCGCATTAACATGCGCGCGATGCCTTACATGTACGCATGCGCGCCAAAAGGCTCGCACGAGGAAAAACAGGAAGTGGCTCCCGGCTGCCTCAGGTTGAGAAGGGGAGGAGGACACAGCCAGAAGAGGAGGAGAGAGGAGGCAGAGCCCCGCGGACACGCTCTGGCGCTCACACACCCCCTCGGATCCCGACCTGCGCCAAGCGTGGCTCGTTGACGCTGTGACCGCGCTGCCCTTCCCCTGCAGGCGGCTCTGTCCACCGGACCTGAGCGCTCCTGGGTGCTTGGCCGCTCGTCCGTCTGCTGCCGGGTGCTGCTGCTAAATCTCAAACGGAGTGTGTTGGCTGGGATGTGTAAATATGAAACACTTTTCACAACAGGTGTCTACCCGTCCAAGTACGGCACCAGAGAAAGTTGTATTATGCATCTGATTGAGCATTGAAGACAAGTGTGCATTTTTAATAAAGAAAATAGCACCCCAGATGCCACTGGAATACATTTGCAGTGCACGTTCGTCAGCTTTCATGACAATAGCGTTCACAAAAGTTGGTGCATGCAATGTGTCACACTCATTTGCTTTTGAGGCAGCGCGAGACACTGCACAATGTGATATTAATGGCCACGTCTCTTTTTCAGCTGTGCCTTCTGATTACAGTTGTTAACTGAGACAATGTGTCGGGATGGTGTGTAGGCTTCTTCTGTCGCTTCATTTGATGCGACAGTTCACACCTCGTTGTCTCAAAACTGGTTCACCCGGTTTCCTGCTGTTTTAGTAACCCTACCCCCGCCATCACTTGAGGAGCTACTCTTCTCTTTGAGCCTTTTGTTTTCATGAAGACCGATTAACATCTGATTGCACATGGAGATGGTGGTTACAGGTTCCTCAGAAACACAAAAGAAGGAAGGAAGCCAAGATAAAAAAAAACTATGTAAACGAGAACTGCAACTTATTTTACATTTGAAAACACGAGTCTTCTCGTTTTATGAAGGTTTCATCTGTCAAAGCTTGGCGTCATTACTTGATTCATGCAAATTTCCCCAATTCTCCTTGTTATGCTTTGGCCTGGACGAATCTCATGTGAAAAATACACAAAATGTCCAAAATGTCAAATAAAATTAAGCATTCTTACGTTCTTACGTGAAATGCCAGTCTGGCTTTTAGAGCGAATTATTTAGTGAAAATCGGATCGTGTGTGACGAAAACAGCTGTACTCATTCTGTATTGCTCATTCATGCGTTGTTCCCATGTACAATAACAGGATTTTTACCTAAAGCAAATTTCAGTTACTCAATGGCGTAATGGCATTTCTGTTTCCGGGCAGCTATGCGCTTTATAAGTTATAACACAACAGAACAACATAATATTGGACATTTCATGCATAGAGTGCCACAGAGGCTGACTAAGCATACATGGAAGATAAGACATACACCCTCGACCAAAGCATGATACAAACTATTTTCGTGCCATAGTCTACTCCCATGAAATAAAGAACCAATTGCGCTTACTCTCTATATTTGTTTGACTTTCAACTACAAACAGCTGCAGTGGAAAAATAAATGGCACATTTTTGTGTCTGTTAGTAGCGATTGTCAGAGTCAACAGCTAAGCCCTAAGAACTGGGTAGTAAATTTAGTGGAAAGGACAGAAGCATCAATATATTATTCCTAGCACCCTTTCCTGCTTTATTTACATCTGGAAAATGTAATTTTGGGAATAACTGTATGTAATTGGCACATTTCAGAAATTATAGCAAGGTGAGATAGTAACACCACAACAACACATCATTCCCATTTCAATACCCACAAATCCCGGAGATCTTTTTTTACTGGTGTACTGTGGAAAAATGTCAGGTAGATTGTCATTAATGTATTTTACTCAGCCCACTTCTGACTAGTGAGATGAAGAAACTGGGGGAGGTCTATCAAAGGGCGTGGTCAATCTAATAAAGGGCGTGGCTTAAAACATGTAAGCTAAAAATCTGTGCTTAGCATAGTGTGCCACACTACTGGTATTTTGCTGGTTCTGTCAGCATCCACTTATATGATACAACAAGTAACATTACACCTACAACAAGCCAGGACTATTGGCTTTGTCAATGGTTGTTAGTTGCATATTACTAAGGACAATTGAAAGATGTACTGCTTCTCTGTGCTTGTTTTAATAGCATCATGGTGTTTGAGGCCACGTAATATCTAAGACTAAATTATCATAATCGCACTGAACCAGTTATGGCATCCATTGGCATTCTAAAATATAGAATTTATACTCATTGTTTTCTTTGTCTGCATAGCTAAAAACTTATAAGGTCCCAAAAGCGAGACCTATTGCATTGCAAATGCTTGTTATTATTCTCTGCAGTATGTTGTGCAGGGAGGAGTTGGTTTTAGAGCCAGTACAATAATCCATGGAAGTGCCAGTGATGGGTGAAGGTATAATGTGCCATCCTTCGATTGGGTGAGGACTCCCACCTTTTAGAACTCCCCACCTCTATTTTTGTAACCCATGACAAGGAAAGAACAGGTGAGAAGCAGAGCAACAGAAGCAAGTAGGTAGACAAGCTTCTTGATGAATGACTGTCTGGAGTGAGGGGCATTCTGAACTTGTATCATTGGACTTTTGTTATACTCTTTCTCTAGAGCTAGTGACACTATCTCCCAGTTTCCCTCTTAAGGAAAGCAGGGGGTGGAATTTGGGAGGACCCTGAAATAGAGGGTGCCTGTGGACCTCAGTGGGCAGGTCCAGGTCGTAGTGCTTCTTCAGAGGGCATCTCTGGATCCTGTTCCAGACACAAGCACCCTGCAATTGGCTTAAGACCTTGGTTGCTTGGGGAGTATCAACATGGAGAGTGATCTGCCTTGGGACCATGGGATTCTGCTGCAGAAGACAGTTGTTCTGGAGACTACCAAGGGTTGTAAGTGAGGGAGTCAAAAAGAAGTATCACCCGAGTTCCTGGGAACACACAGGCCTCTGACCAGTGGCCTACTTTGCGGGTAGCCAACCAGGACACGAGTCATCTTCCTTGCTCCTCACCTATGCTGGAAGACAGAGGCATGCAAGGATCGGAGCATAGAGTACAACCTCTTTCCTACCTGGCATCTAGAGAGAGATTGCTCGGCTATTTGGCTTTGAAGATTCTGCCAGGCTAGCTGGATTGACCACAAAAGGCACATTAAAAAGAAAGGCAAAGGGGAGTTCTTAACAATCGGTTCTCTGCCCACACTGCTTGACGCATTTGTCATCCAATTGCTAGGGTGGGACTATGTGCCCCAGACTACACCAGCCCCAGGCGGGCCTAGAGACTTACACAGCACTCAAAAGTGTACTCAGCCTCCTGCAGCATGGTCGTTCTTGAAAAGAGGTTCCCTGCCCACACTACTTTCTGCATTTGTCATCCAGTTGCTGGAGTGGGACTATGTCCCCTAGCCTGCACCAGTCCCAAGGCCGTGCCAGAGAATTATAGCAGTGCTCAAAAGCGCACTCAGCCACCTGCAGTTCTGGTGTTCTTAACAAGGGGTTCCCTGCCCACACTGCATGCTGCATTTGTTGTCCAGTTGCTGGGTTGGGACTACGTCCCCCAGCCTGCACCAGGCCCAAGGCGGGCCCAGAGACATACAGCAGCGCTCAAAAGCACATTCAGCTTCATGCAGCATGGATGTTCTTAAAAAGAGGCTCCCTGCCCACACTGCTTGCTGAATTTGTCGTCCAGTTGCTGGAGTGGGACTGCGTCCCCTAGCCTGCACCAGGCCCAAGGCGGGCCCAGAGAATTATAGTAGTGCTCAAAAGAGCACTCAGCCTCCTGCAGTGCTGGTGTTCTTAACAAGGGGTTCCCTGTCCACACTGGAGGCCGCATTTGTCGTCCAGTTGCTGGGTTGTGACTATGTCCCCTAGCATGCACCAGGCCCAAGGCAGGCCCAGAGACTTACAGCAGCGCTCAAAAGTGCACTCATCCTCCCGCAGCGCGGGGTGTGCCCGGGCGTGCACCCAGGTGAAGACTGGGCCAAGATCGAGCCTGTATTTACCTGAAGAGGCTGGGCCACCCCTTTTTGAATCATCATCAATCCCCCCATGGCTCTAGCCAGGAGTCCCTGCATGAGTCAAGGTACTGTGTAATTTGAGCCCTTGCATACCTTGTTCTCTCCCCCTGCCCCCTCTTTTTTCCCTTCTCACTGCCCTCATAATTTTACCTGCTCAAATGTGAAAACAAGAAAGCCCCCCGGTAGTAACTGTGCCAGCTCAAGTACGTTCTCATACCACCATCAACATTTGCTTGGTTTCGGCTGTGGACGTTATAGTGAAAAAAATCCAGCTGGCTGAACGAAGGCTTTCCCTCACAGCTGAGGAACTGGGTGGAACCTCTACTTCCATGCCTTTACCATTCTGCAGGGATCTCCACGCTGATGGCATCTCCAGTTCCATCATACAAGCTATATCCAACAGGGGTGCATGCAACCCTGACAGTGACACTGATAGGGAGACAAGGCTGAGCCTAGCACCTACAGACCCATCTCAAGACTACCCTTCCCGGCAAAAGTATTGGAGAAAATACGAAATAAGCAACTCTCAAGCTTTATCTCCTCCGCGGACCTGTTGGATCCATCGCAATACGGTTTCCGGGAGGGGCATAGTACAGAAACAGCCTTGATTATGGCCACTGAAGAACTGAGATCTATTTTGATGCTGGGGGAGGGCTGCATTGATATTATTAGATCTGTCGGCGGTCTTTGATACGATGAACCACGCCATTTTAATCAATAAGCTCTCAGAAGTAGGAATCAGAGTATTGGCCCTTAAACTGTTGATCTCCTTCCTTTCTGATAGAGTCAAATCAGTTGAAGCCGGGTCCTTCGCCTCAGAACAGTTTTCGCTCCCTTGCGGGGTGCCACAGGGCTCGGCTCTCAGCCCTACGCTGTTTAACCTATATGTCTCCCCTCTGGCCAATATCATCAGGCAATGTGGCTTCTCAGTGGTCTCGTATCCTGATGACACCCAACTTGTGGTGTCACTATCCAGCAACATTGAAGAGACAGCTGATCGTTTTATGACACAGATACATCAGTGGATGAGTTTGAACTGTCTGAAACTGAATGGTGGAAAGACTGAGGTCCTCCTATTTGGTTCAGATACCTCTTTCTGGACACCCAGATGGTGGCCGACCAGCCTGGGAGATACCCCAATCCCGGTGAATAAGGCTATAAACGTAGGGGTTATTTTTGATGATAAATTGACCTTCAAAAATCAGATTAGTTCCCTCACTTCCTCAATTTTTTACATCCTAAAAATGATTAGGAAAATCCGCCCTTTCATTCCTTCAGAGTTAGTGAAAACCCTGGTGACAGCACTAGAATTGTCCAAATTGGACTATGGAAATGCGCTGTATGTAGGGATCCAAAAACAGCACCTTCAAAAGCTGCAACGGCTTCAAAATGCAGCTGCCAGACTGCTGCTGGATATCCCGAAATTCCAGCCGATCTCGCATAAGTTGAGGACCCTGCATTGGCTCCCTGTGAATAAGAGAATAATATTCAAAGCCCAATGTCTAGCTTTTAAGGCACTCCATGGCTTGGGCTCTGACTATTTAAAAAAGCATCTGAAATGTTATACACCAACGAGAAATCTGAGGTCTGCTCATTGTAAACTGCTACAAACTCCCAGATTCAAGAGAGCCTGCTGGGGCGGAAGAAGTTTCATGTTAGGGACGTTTAAAACTTGGAACATGCTCCCCGAGGATATAAATAACAGTCCAACTATTCTGGCCTTTAGAAATTCTCTAAAAACCTGGCTTTTCGTAAATTAATCCTTATCCCCTAGTATGCATGGCAATTTTTACTCTCCACCAGGTATGAGCGCCTAGAAGCCTTCGGGCAGTTGTGCGCTATATAAATGTTTAAATCAAATCAAATCAAATCACAAGTGTGGGGGGGGGTTTGGCTGGGGCTGACGATGATGCAACTTGCCCGGTCCTGGTCCTGCATCAAGCGCAGGAAAAGTATGCCTAAAACTAAGGGGGCCTGCACTAGCTAAACAATCTCAAGTAAAAGGCAACCAGCCTCAGTCTACAGCTCACTACAATCCCAAAACATCCCTGGGACCCTTGCAACAGTATTTGTGAGAGGTTAGGCAATCTTCTAGATGTTAAACTCTGCCCTTTACATGAGCACCTCACAGCTATCGAGGACCTCCTGAGCTGTCTTAATAAAACGTTTGAGGGATGGACACTTGGCCCCCCAAAGGAACAGTTATGCACATATAGGAGTGAACCACAGCCCTTAATTTCAACAGGAATTGCCAATGGATCTAATGTTAGGGGTCCCTAGGACAGGGGTAGTTCCACTATGCAGTCTGGGGTTACCGCCACTGATCCTTCCTCTGGCAAGACCGAGGGAAAGCCATGCCCCTGATGAAGGGGGCTTTCTGACTGTGGCTATACCACAATTCTTGTATGGAACAGCTCCCTGTGAGTAATTTGCCTACTGCCTCATGCCCGTATGTGGTTATACTAGCCAATGCTCCTAGTCTGCGTTCTGGAGCCACAGAATCCACCATAACATCAAATCCACTCGTAACCTCCATAGTAACACTCTTTTTGTGTGCCAGATGGGGGGATTGGGCCACTACCCTGTCAGTTCCAGGGAGCCTGCATTATTATTAAATTTTGGAACCCCTCAATTGTGGGGGAAATTTTGCTTCAGGCCAGGACAGGTGTATTAAAATCTGGAGCAATAAATGTCAAATGTGTCCCCGGTGGGATTCTTTTATAGACATCTGCCACCAACTACTCCTCTGTCAGGTAGTTGTCAATTCCAATGTCAACTCCACTGCCGTGACCAGCCCCTGCCTAGTACCTGTCAACACCAATGCAAACTACACTGCAGCAACCAGCTTCTACATGGGAATAGATATGCAGTCCTTGCTGACCATGAGGATATTGACTGACAATGGGAGAGGGTGTGTGCCCACAGCAAGACTTTGATAACCAAAACCTCCACTTACGTGGACAGTTTTCACCTGACACTCACACTCACAGACTCTCCACTGCCAAGTCAGGGCTGCCTTAATATCATCAATAAACCCCTTGATCTCTTACTTGCATCTCATTGCTCCTTTGTGTCTCTGGTCTTGTGTTCGAGGGTTTCCCATGCTTTGGACCTATATCAACCAGCATCTGGGGACAGCCCGAATAGGCGGGTGTCACCGTCCGCACATAGAGACTATATCATGGATAATTCCAAGCTTAAATTTCCTCGTTGGAATATCGCTGGCTTGTTCCCTAAATTATGTAATGATGATTGGATCAACCTCGTCAAGTTCTATAATATTGCTCTCTTCCAGGAAACTTGGGCACAGGAGGGTATTTGCTTTGATGGGTACACCTGCTTTAACCTTCCTGCATTTGCTTCCAGTGCAGGGTGTGTGAAGGGTGGCTTGGCTGCATGGTTTAGAGGGGGTATCGGAGTAAAATTACACCTATACCGGTGAATGGGGGACTACATGCAGGTTTTCGACTTAAGGTGGGGTCCAAAACTTGGGTCATAATTGTCAATTTTTATAATAATGATTTTTTTTTGTAAGGATAATGGGATCTTGCATGGGTTGTTTTCCCAGATAGAAGGGCTAGATGCAATTTATGCTCAGTCAAGAGGTCCATTCAACCTAATATTGGCCGGTGATTTTAATGCAAATGTGGGCATCTTGCATTCCCTCTCTCCTGCAACCTTTACACCAGTTTTAGACAAACTAAGGGACCGATTACGATTGTGGAAGGCCCGTCACTGCCAGCCATGCAGTGGCGGTCCTTCCGCATTCGTACCGCGATATTCCCCCGCCACATTACGATGGTGGAGGGAATCGCTCTCGGACCGTGGCAGACGGAAAGACCGTCCGCCACTGGTCTGCCAAAAGCAATCATACAGATTGCATGGCGGATGGTCCAGAGAGCATCAAATGGTGGCGGTGCCTAGCAGGCACCATCCACCAAATCATGATGCTGGCTACAGCCGGCCTTTCTATTGGGGCGATACCGCCATGGAAAGGCTGGTGGGGATTAGTTACAGGGGCCTGTTGCGGGCCCCCTTGTGTTGGGGGGAGGTGTGGGTGTACTGGGGGGTACCCATGGTACCCCCTACATTTCACAGCACAACGTGTGGTGCCTGCCACGTAGTGCAGTGAAATGCACATCCAGCCTTTTTGGCATCGCGGCGGGTGCTGCAGTCAGCAGCACCCACCGCAATGTTAAATGGCAGGATGTGACCGCCATAGTGGCAGTCGCATCCTGATTTGGTGTGCTGGACCGCCGCATGTATGGCGGACCGTCCCAGTCTCCACCAGGATGGCGGACGGACTGTCCGTCCGCCATTCTAATGCCCCCCTAAGTTACATGGACCAAGACGCTGTGAATTGAAGAGGGTGTTTATTGTATTCTTTTTTATTATCTCATGATTTGGACAGTGACATCTCTAAACAGGCAACTGCCAATATTCCAACCTTCATCGAAGGGAGTGTGGGTCTGTAATAGATCATGTCTTTGCTTCTTGCAGTATAAACTCCTTCATCTTAGGGCCTGATTCCGATGTCGTTCGGAAGGCCTCCCAATCGGATTTGGCTTTCCCAGATCCAATTCGTAGCCCTTGTTTACGACCGAATCGTACACAGGTCCGAACGACCAAGTATGATGCGAAGATCGCGTACGCGCTGACCAAATCGTTTCCGGGACCTGAACCTCTCCGTACAACTCGTTCGTAGCCGAATCGTGCTGCGCTATCGAGCCAAATTCCGACCGATCGAGTACGATGCATGATTCGGACAGCCGCTTCGCCTCGATCTCAGCGAGACGAAACAGCTAACAGAAGCGTACTTCGGGGGGCCATAGCAGCCCTCCTACACCCGGGGCCCTCCGAATCTGTTACGGGGTGTGCCCATAGTTCCCCCCTATCCAGGCATGCACAGTGTGGCGGGCACCATGGGGTGCCCGCCACAGTGTGTACTCTTTTCCCCACCCACCCCTTTTCTGCTATGGGAGCCTGTGTACGCATCTGTACACAGGCTCCCATAGAGTTCAATGGGAGTCCGAGCGAACCGAGTCCGTAAGCATACAGCAGCAGCGTATTCGCTCATTCGGACTCCCGGAGCACGTCTTGCTCGGAAAGCCCTCCGGATCCGAGTCGTACGGAGGGCTTTCCTAGCGAGATCGGAATCGGGCCCTTAGACGGGAGGGTTCTCTCCACTGTCTATAGTGATCACAACTCCTTAGCTCTCACTATTGCCATCAAAAAGGGGATAATCTACATGAGGAACAGGCAGCTACTGACTTCCAAAGATGCAGGACACAGGCTGGTCTGGCGCGCTGCTGATATGCATAAAGTAATGGAGCAGTTTATTAATGGAAGTTTCGATTATGTGGTAGTTGTACATTAGAACTGTCAGGGCCCTCAGAAGTTATAGGGAGCTTTATTGAAATAACCATGCATATTAGGGATATATAGACAAAGCCAATACAATCAAAGACCAGCAATACTAGGTAATGGTTTGACAAAGCATGCAGAATAGCTAATGATAAATTAGGTGAAGAGACAGAATATTGATGGAGAAATATTGAGTTGCATGAATATTGAGTCAAGAATATCGATGGTTTAAAATATCGAGGTACGTTTTTTCGTTGTTAAAAATATCGTTTTTGTGTATTTTAAAAATATTGATTTTGAAAATATCGATGTTTTATGTTTAAATTTAGTTTTTTAATAGTTTAGTAGTAGTTATTTTATATGTTGAAATTAATTTTTTAATGATAAAATGTATGTTTTTATTGTATTTCCACTTATTTTTAGGAGCGGGATGTTGGGTTTATGTTCGGTTTATAGGGGATGAGGGTGGGGAGTAATTTAAACATCTTTGTTTAAAGTATTAATTATCTTTTAAAATGTAGAATTTTAGGAGTGGGATGTTGGGTTTATAGAGGATAAGCCTAGGGAGTAATTTAAAAATCTTGGTTTAACATAATTTTAAAATTAAAAAAAATATATATATTATTGAAAAAACTAAGGGGCTCATTACAATGGCAGGTGGAGGCACCTTCGCGGTGCTGGCGGAAAATGACATTTTCCGCACGCCAGCAGCGGGCCTCACGCCCGCCATATTACGATGGGCAAACATAGCCCATTTCCCATCCGCGACGGTGCGACGTCAACCGCCATAAAAATGCGCCAGCCACCGCAGCGGAGTGAGCCAACAGATGTCCCGTCAGCAATACAAATCACGATGCCCCAAACAGCCCGTCACACCACTGTGGGAAAACCACCCAAACAGAGACGGCGGTAGCACGACAGCGGAGCGTGAAACCAGACTCCCGGACCCATCCACCCGGTCCCGACAGCAATGGATCCAGCTCTACACACCTTTCCGGTGCTGTACCTGCTCCACTACCAGCAAATGATGGCCCGTCGCAGACAACGCCGCAAGTACGCAATCACACAACTCCGCACACAACCACAACACACAACTACTGGGCTGACATACGGTTCCTGTCCACATCAGACACTCTGGTGGGGACAGGAACACATCCCCAAGTGTACCCACACATGTCCTACCTGTCACAAAATCACCCCTCCGCATCCGGGCCATCCATCAACCGCGAAATCACAGCAATGTCCTGGTCACGTCACCGCAGCGGTGCAGACGCGGGAAAAAATGCGCACAATGTAGTAGGCAGGGCCAGCGCCAGGCATGGGCAGTCCACAAAGATCATAGGGCCCCACCCTCACCCTCCACACACCACGCCCCCCACAACCATTAGGGGATATGCTGTGTGCTCCTCCTGTGCCCCCCCTGCACAATTAACCAACCAGGTGTACCCTGACCCTGCACCACACACACCAAACAACCAGGGAGCCTGTCTCAGAAGGTGGGGGAGAAGAGGAACACCCTGCACAGAAGCTCAGGGGCAGGGCATTCCTCACCTCACACCTACCCCCACTCATGTCAAGCAAACTGAGTCCAATCACAAAATGAACACTCACACTGCATATGAACAACCACTCAACTGTACACACTGCCTGTCAAGTCACCCAGACACACCCCACACTGACACACAGCCACATACACATAACAGATGTCAGCAGCAATGGAGGACAACAAATGGGCTAGGCAAAAGTGAGGTGGACAGTGTTGGAAAGTCATGGAGCAAGCCACAAAGCATGTGTACATCACATGCAAGAGAAGGAACATAGCACACCACCCTTAGGCCATCAAATCAGACATGGCTGGCACAGTGAGTGAAATTAAATCACAGTGACCTCTGTGCAACAACTCAGGGAGACAGCAAGTCAAGCCATGCATAGGCACAGGAATGATAGGAAGCATCTGAAGTCATACAGTGACCAGCCACACATCGGTGTCAACTTACTTGACATGTGTATGTCATCAGCACAACACACATGGCTCATTGTCACACTCCATGACTGTCAAACACAAGTAGGACTTCCACACATGCCCCTCATCTACCCACCTCACACCTGCAACACTCTACACCTGTGGGAAACACACATAATGGTGCAAATAAGGCCCTGTGAGTTCACTGACAACCGACCACACACCCTGTGCTGCACCTACAAACATCACACTCACACTCAGGGATGCCTGAACCAATGCAGACACAAAAACAACAGTCAAACACAAAGCTCACCAACAACATCCACAGAAGTCCAACAAGCCCAGACATGTGCAGCCAAACAGTGGAAAGGCAATGTGTCCCTAGACAGAACAGGAGTACACAACATTGTCACCCAGGAGCAATGCACAGACACCATACCCCAACACAAACAAGAAGTGCATCATCTCAAAACAATCAGGAACACAAACTGGGATCAATGGGACAATGAGCTAACACAGACAGACACACCACACCACACCACCCATCAAGTCAACATGGTGTCATAGTGTACCACATGCATGCACATGCACAATCCTGACAAGTGACAGGTCAAAGATAGGAGGACATAGCACAAGTGTGCACTCAAAACAAGGCCAGCAACCAGAACATAACTTGCTGCATGTGACACACACACAAGTAATCTACACTACACCTGCAACACACATCTGAATGTATCACAATGCACAAACAACTCACACACAATGTAATGCAAATAGAACATCACACACAGAGCATCTGTCAGCAGAAAGAGCCAACACAGCCCAAACACTGCACACATCCACAACAAAAACACAACAGATGCACATGCCAATACATCACATTGCAAACTCAGCTGGACATCAGGGGATGCACACCAGGCAAGTACAAGGCAACATACACTGAAAGCACTCCATGCAGGCCAAGCAGTGTGTGCACACCAACCAAATCAGTAGCACACACATCTCAGTGTCACATCATGTGCTCCCACAACACAAATCAGCACAGCACACAGACAACATCACACTCTGGAAGGATAGCAGTACCTCACCAAACACACATACAGCTAACCCAAAAATCACAGATGCACAACTCAAGGACACCCAGGTGCAAACAACATGAACAGAGGACTGTGCAGCACAAACAGTTGCACTGCACATGATCAACCATGACTGCAAACCAGTACAAGAAAATCACACATAACCATATGTGAAACTGTCCTGAGTGGCACATTGGTCCTGTGCACAGATCGGCACCACAAAGCACAGTGTAACTAATGAAGTAGTGAGGAGGCTCATACACTGGCAACCCAAGGAGACAGGTGACATGATAGTGAAGTGTTGTGTACGTCAGTAGTGGACAGGTCAGGAGTGTACTATACACAAATACATGGAGGAGTCACTCACAATGGGTAGGCTTTAGTAGCAAAGCTAGGGGATGGTAGGACTCCACATACCATACTGGAGCCAAAAATGCCTCAAGTCACAGCAATGCATGAGAAAACTCACCAACAATGTCAGTGTGGCTGAGCAGGTCTGTACAGTGAGCACAAACAGTAACAATACACATGGCTGATCAACAAAACACAACTCAGACTTGGCTGTCACACACTCTGCATACTCACAACTGGCAGCAACAACAAGTAGGTGTCCCCCAGGAGTGCAAGGACACACCAACACACTGTACAGTGCAAAACCTACAACTCACACATGTGCACACAATCACAAGCACAGGGCTGACAAATCAAACAAACAGGAACTCAGCTCCTGGGTCATACATGTGTGCAGTTGGCATTGCAGGGGCACACACACATCAACACTACTGACCAAGTCACCCCCTTCACACTCCATGACCACTAAAGTGCACACATACAAATGTACCCATGTGACTATGAAGACTGCCCATCACAAGGTGACCACATACCAACACTGCTGTTCACACATCAAGAAAGATCACACACACATGATGGACCCTGGCCAGCCTGACTGCAATACTGTGGATAGAATTCCCCTCTTTGCTGGTAGTGCATCCCAACATGTCATGTGTACAATTTAGCAAACCTGACCATAGAATGATTCGGATAACAGTAGGTCATCACAAACAACCATCATTGCACCCCCAAGCCTCACACTCAAGAAGAACTGAAGTGCCTGTCACCTCTGGTAAACTCAGAAAAAGTGAAACAAGCCATTGGCAACGTTAAAGTGGCATACAGATCATGTGTCACATAAAACCATACCCATACATAATACATGTTCATATAGCAAGGACACTGACAAAGCAGACAACAGGAGTAACTGTCTTTATTACATATTACCCAGATAGGCATCAAAAGTAGACAAGAGCAAGGGCAGTGGCCAGTCCACAGTTCAAAGTAGGCACATGTGTGCATGAGAACCTGCACAGGGAATGGGCAAACAAAGTGAAACATAGCAAGGCCTGTGGCCAGTCCAGAGCTCCAAGTAGGCACATGTGTGCATGAGAACCTGCACAGGGAATGGCAAAACAAAGTGAAACATAGCAAGGCCAGTGGCCAGTCCAGAGCTCAAGTAGGCACATGTGTGCATGAGAACCTGCACAGGGAATGGGCAAACAAAGTGAAACATAGCAAGGCCAGTGGCCAGTCCAGAGCTCCAAGTAGGCACATGTGTGCATGAGAACCTGCACAGGGAATCGGCAAACAATTGAAACATAGCAAGCCCAGTGGCCAGTCCAGAGCTCCAAGTAGGCACATGTGTGCATGAGAACCTGCACAGGGAATGGGTGAGACCATAGAGTGCCATGGTCAGCAACACCGCTAGGGGACAACAATGGGCAGTCCAGGCACCGCTGTGTGAGGGACAGATGTGGGAGGGGACTCAGCCTCAGACGTGGCTGTCAGTCGAACTGGGAGGTGGCTGATTGTCGTGCCCAGTTGGAGTACTGGACCTGGGAGAGAGATGACCAGCTGAGGTGGAGGCATCAGTGGCTTTGTGAGCCGGAGGGCTTGCTGGACCGGGTGGTGTGGTGGCACGTGGAGGTGGAGACATGCTGCCGTGAGACACAGTGTGTGAGGGAGAATGTGGAGGGGTGCCTTTCCTCTTCTTGGGGATTCGATGGGTAATTTTGGTCTAGGTAGGAGTGGGAGGTGGGGCGGTCATAACAGGCACACTCTCCACCAAAGGTGCATCAGGTGCAGGCGGCGGCCCTCCCTCTGGGGATCTGCTGGATCCGGTGGTATGCTTGGCCTGGCCTTGCCTTTTCCCCTCCATCCCCTGTTGACCAGGTGACTCCCCTACAGTGCCCCCCATTCCCAGCTTCACAGGGGTGTGGGTGGGAGTTGAGGTTGTGCGTGAATCTGCCTTAGAGGCCTTTTTCTGTGGACTCTTAGCAGGCACCAGCTTCACAGCAGGCACAGCAACTGTCTGCTTGTCTTTGGGAGACGCTTTTTGGATTGGAGGGTCCTTGGATGGGGATGATCTTGAGGCATGTGAGCCTGAGGCCTGCTTCTTGGCTTGATGCCCCTGAGTGTCACCTGAAGGGCTTTTGCCTTTCTGCACCGGGGTGACTTTGGTTGGTTTGGGGGATGGTGTGTGCGCTCTGGCCCGCTTGGGTTGATGCTGTTGTGTGCTGCGTGTGGTGTACCTTGAGCCTGAGGGCTGTGGTGTCTGGTCACTCTCCTCAGATGTAGCCACTGGCAGGGGGGTGGATGAAGGGACTGGAGCTGGACTCTGAGCCTGTGACAGCTGAATGGCTGCCATCAATGTGGAGGACAAAGACTGGACAGTCCTGTGTAGCCCACCCACATCTGAATTAATGCCCTCCATGAAGGCAACTACCTGTCCAAACTTCTTGTCATGGTCTAGGAAGGCATTCAGGAGAGACGTCTGACCCACACACAGCTGGCACAAAAGCTCAACAGACTCAACACTGAGGGCAGCAGGGGAGACAGGGGCAGGGGCAGCGGTGCCTGGAGGGAAGGACACTATTCCCTTCTTACTGGTGCGAACTCGGGCAGCACTAGTGGAAGTCGCTCGGAGGGTGGGCACTGGACGATGTGTGGTGGAAGAGGAGGCAGATTTCCCACTCCCTGTGCCTGCCAACATTGAGGAGTCACCGCTGCTGTCAGAAGACGTTGAGGTTGGTGTCTCTGACTGTGATTCCTCAAGCACACTCCTGTCCCCCTCCGAGGCGCTGGTCACATCAGTGTGCTCATGGGAAGCAGTTGTGCCTGATGCCTCACCACTGGTGTCCGTCCCCTGTCCTTCTGTGCCCTCGGTAGGTGCTGCAAGAGACAGAGACGTAGGTACAGTTTAGTGCCATACACACACACATCACATGCAAGCAACGCATAAAACAAGATGGTGATACCCCCATGTTGCACACCACCCTGTGCAGTCACATTGTGCGACCCCTAAGTACAAATATCAAAAACCGCATGGAAACATGCAAACTTGGCATAATTGACCCATGTGATGTCCACACAGCCAAACAGCTTGCCCGTGCCCCCATGTAACCAGACATACAGATCCCTCTGAGCATACCTAGGTCCCTGTGGGTGAAAAAGATGTACATCACAACATGTTGTCACAGTCACATATGGAGTCACCATAAGGGGACAACACAGATACAGACTCCAAAATATGAATTTGCAATGGCCATGAGCTCATGCCATCCACCATGTCGTGCTTTGGGGCACAACTACAGTTGCACATTGGTGTCAGATGTGTAGTTCACACAATTTTGAGGTCAGGCACTGCACACATTGATGAAAGCACATTCAGATGAGGCACCCTGTCGGTCACTGCCATGGGATGTCCCTGACTCCACCAATGCAGCCGATGCCATAAGCCCACAACTCAGAATGCAACGTCAAGGGCCATTTCATCAATGACATGAGAAAGTACATGTAGCGAAAAAGCATGACAGCTGCACACAACAGAGAGGCCACTCACAAGCCATTGCATCACAATAGCAACATCACTGAGCCCAGCACTGGCTCAGGCTTGGAATACATGCAGTCACTCACAACCAAAGTCACCCTTCCCAGAATACTCACCCCAGCTTGCTGCTGATGGTCCTTCAAACGTGCATCCAGCTCTGGCTGTGTCACTGCCAATATGCGGGCCATTAGTGGTGTCATGCTCCAGCGCACCAACCTGCCAGTCCGAGGGAGCAGCCCCAGCGTCATCTCTGCCACGTTTTTGCTCAACCGGCAGATGTCATCCCACCTCTTGTGACAGTGTGTGTGTCATCGGTTGGAGACACCCAGAGCCCGCAACTTGCATGCAATGGCCCTCCATACGGCCTTACGCTGGTGGACTTTGAGCTGCAGGCATAGGAGACAAGAGGAGGAAATTTCAGTGACACTGGGTTATGTACCACTATCTCTCTGTACAGGAGAATGCACAAACTCAGCACAGCTACACAGATATGTTTAACAGAGAAAATACAGCATGACACGTAGTACATGAGCATGGGATTATCATAACAAAATGCATGCAGGTATGAGGATGGACACAGTACCTGCTCATCTCATACACATGCCGAATGGCAGCACAGAAAGCAATGTGAAGGAGGCCCACATCTGCAATGCAGTTTGTGAGTGAGCAAGACATACATCACATTGGAAATGATGTGTAGGGGCAGACTCACTGTGTCCAACACTGCACACCCCTCAATGTCCTTGCCCTGTGAATGGCTCACTGTG
Source organism: Calotriton arnoldi (assembly GCA_963921515.1). NCBI lineage: Eukaryota > Metazoa > Chordata > Amphibia > Caudata > Salamandridae > Calotriton > Calotriton arnoldi. The sequence continues at coordinate 623,533 of CAWUFW010003635.1, forward strand.
TCATGGAGGTCACATTTAGGGACATGATCTTACAGTCTCACACCCTTCTCACAAGGTCTGTCTTGTGCAATACACAGGCCTGAGATAGCTCTTTGATGGATAGGGTAGCAGGCAACCCATATATCTCACTCTGTCCATTCAGTGATGGGTCCTTGACAAATTGGGCAGTTACTGTGCAGGCCAGGGGGCTCACACTGAGGTTTAACGTGGGCCATGAGAAGATTCACATGCAGGTACAATGTGAGAGGGCAAACAGTGCCTACACATGCAAGTCTGAACACATGATGAAAGCAATGGGAGGATATTTGCAAAGAACAGCAATATGAGGTGTCATATGTGTATGATTTGCCAAGAGTGTCACCCTCAGGCATTTCACTCTTGTGCATAATGCTTACATATCCATGGTGGCAATATAGAGTCAGACACACTTCCATCAGTACCCTCTGGACGTGAAGTCTTTCTCATTTCACAAATGAGGCTGTGAAAAACCTCATGGACTCACAGATCCATTAGCACAGGCAGAGTCTGTCCTGACTCCCACTTACTATACTTGCAGTGTCACTGTATGGCTGCAAGAAGACTGCATGTCCCTCCCATCCTCAAATGCAGCCCGGGGAATGTGTGAAATAGGCTACAAACCCCATTTTCCAGAAGTCAGCATGCTAGGTAGTGCATCACACAAACCCACACTCTCAGGCACAAACTGCAGCAGATCTACTTCATGTGTGCACTCCCTTCACTCTCACTTCCACTCTGAAACACTTACCAGGACATCTGGAGCACCATATAGCCTCCCATACTGGTGAGCACCTCATCTACCAGGACCTCCAGCTCCTCTGTGGTGAAGGGACGGGCCCTGATGTTATCAGTCCTCACCATCACTGGGTCCAGGAGACAGGAGCAGCAGCAGTTGGTGGTGAGGAGTGTCAGGCAGCAGTGTCTGGGTCCAGGAGACAGGAGCAGCAGCAGTTGGTGGTGAGGAGTGTCAGGCAGCAGTGTCTGGGTCCAGGAGACAGGAGCAGCAGCAGTTGGTGGTGAGGAGTGTCAGGCAGCAGTGTCTGGCTCAGGGGACAGGAGCAGCAGCAGTTGGTGTTGAAGAGTGTCAGGCAGCAGTGTCTGGAAGCAGTGGAAATGTGAGGCTCTCTTCCACACATATATAGCCCCCTGGGGTAGTTTCTGTGGTTCTAAGCTGCTGCAATTGGTGTTCCAGCTCAGCTTTTTCAAATGCATCCAATGACCGGCCCTGCGGTAGCGTGAGCACGCCTACCGCGATTTTCAAAATTGTATTTGGCTACCGCGATTGCGCTTCCCATTGGCTGTAAGGGCATGGGCATTGGCTGTGACACACTGCAGGGGCCAGACGGTCGCTACCGCGATCGTGCATCTTTCAATTGCACCCAATGACCAGCCCCGCAGTAGTGGAGCACGCCTAACGCAATTTTCAAAATTGTATTTGGCTACCGTGATTGCGCTTCCCATTGGCTGTAAGGGCATGGGCATTGGCGGTGACACACCGCAGGGGCCAGGCGGTCGCTACCGCGATCGTGCATCTTTCAATTGCACCCAATCACCACCCCGCGGTAGCGGAGCACACCTACCGCGATTTTCAAAATTGTATTTGGCTACCGCGATTGCGCTTTCCATTGGCTGTAAGGGCATGGGCATTGGCGGTGACACACCCCAGGGGCCAGACGGTCACTACCGCGATATGGCTACCATACATTGGTGCCCATGACCGTGATTTGGGTGGCGGAGCATGCCAACCGCCATTTACAAATCTGTATGTCACTACCGAGGCTGCGGGTCCCATTGGCTGTAAGGGCATGGGCATTGGCAGTGACACACTGCAGGGGCCAGGCGGTCGCTACCACGATATGGCTGCCATACATTGGTGCCCATGACCGTGATTTGGGTGGCGGAGCATGCCACCCGCCATTTACAAATCTGTTTGTCACTACCACGGATGCGGGTCCCATTGGCTGTAAGGGCATGGGCATTGGCGGTGACACACCGCAGGGACCAGGTGGCCGCTACTGCGATATAGCTGCCATACATTGGTGCCTATGACCGTGATTTGGGTGGCGGAGCACGTTAACAGCACCTATGAACACATCATGCTGTGTCAATGGCAATGGCCAGTTCTCAACAGTGTACAGTAGACACCTGATTCATGACAGAAGATAGTGCAAACAGTGCCAGTGTAACATTTAGCCCACTGCTGACTACACATGCCATGTCAGTGCACATGATTGCAAACATTGGCATGTACTCCCTCACATGTCACTTGTGATATTGTTGTTGTGCATGTACACAGATCAGTGGTGTGATGGACTCTCCAATGTGTACACAAGTCAATGTGTGATCTGGCTACGCAACACACAGTGATGAAGGTCTGACTACACAATGTGCATACTTCACTGTGTAGTTTGCTTTGCTCATGTACATACTTGATCTTAATGCACAGACTGTGCTCATTGTGTTGTTGATGTGTGCCCTGTTCGACTTACGCAAGAAGGTGTGGCTGGTACAGCAGCTAGGTAGGAGCCGAGAGTGTTGCTGTTTCACACATATGCTGTATGAACTACTCTCAGGGCTGGTTACGCAAGATGTGGACATGTCCCTTTGGCCATTCACATGGTCTCAATCTGTTAGGGAGGTACTCACTGTGTGAAAACTGGACAGGTGTACGACTAGTGCAGCTGAAGGTGTCCCCACATGTAAGTTGTGCAGTAAGCTGAAGTGTGATGCCAGTCATTTGTGCTGTGTCAGTCAAAACGTAAGATGTTGCACACATCTCATGGTGGATTGCATTGACATGTGTCCCCTTTCATCTCACCTAGGAGGCGACCAAATGTGCATCGTCCCTTCACAGTGCTGGCGGACATGGAGGATGAGGACGTCATCCGGGAATTCCGTCTGGATCGACCCACCCTACAAGACCTGTGTGCTCTGTAGGAGCCCCACCTGCGGCCTCGCAGAACATATCCGACTGCTTTCACACCAACATCTAAGGTGATGGCGGCCCTGCATTTATTGGCTACTGGATCATTCCAGTACACGGTGTCCAGCGCAGGTGGGATGTCGCAACCCATGTTCAGCATGGTGCTACATGATGTCCTGTCCGCTATGATGACCTACAAGGACAGATACATCCATTTCCCCAGGAGGCATGAATTGGCGGTGGGAAGGCTGATTTCTATGCCCTTGGCCACATCCCTAATGTTGTTGGTGCCATTGACTGCACACATGTTGGCCTGGTTCCACCACAGGCACGTGAGCACATCTACAGGAATAGGAAACATTTCCATTCCATCAATGTGCAAGTGGTGTGCCAGGCGGATATGATAATCTCACATGTCTGTGCCAAATTTCCCGGCTCTGCTCATGACTCATACATCATGTGTAACAGCATTGTGCCCCAGCTGATGGCAAATCTGCTCCCCGGAGCGTGCATGGATTGTGGGTGAGTACGCAGGGTGAAGTAGCGTGCTGTATGTGTGACATGCTGTCCTCTGCCACAGTAATGTTACACCTAGGTGTGTCTCACACCTAGGTGACTCTGCATATCCCAACCGGCCTTGGTTGCTGAGCCCACTGCGGAATCCCAGGACCCCGGGTGAAGTGTGCTACAATGATGCCCATGGGAGGACCCGTCGTGTGGTGGAGCGTACTTTTGGTCTCCTGAAGTCACGATTTCGCTTCCTGGACAAGACCAGAGGTGCACTGATGTACTCTCCACAGAAGGTGTGTCAGATCGTAGTTGCATGCTGCATGCTCCACAACCTGGCCTTGCGCAAGGAGATCCCCCTGCTCCTGGACGCTGATGATCAGCCGAGGCCACCGCCTGGAAACCCACCCATGTCCAGTGACGAGGATAGTGGAGAGGAGGAAGGTGTTGACCTGCGTCAACAGCTCATCAACCGCTACTTCCCTTGAAGGTGAGTGGAAACATACAACGGTGCCATTGTCTGCTGATTGTGTTGTTGTTGGAAAGGCCTACGGGGGATTTGTGACTGCCACCTGTTGTTGTCTCTGTGCTGGGTGCTGAGGTTTCTGGTACAGGGTAGTTGTGCCCAGCTACAGGATGTCTAAATCGGTACTGTTGCTCATTGTGATGTGTGCATATTTGAGTACCTTGATGACACGTGTTGTGTAGTGGCTGTGATGCCATCACCTGACAAGTGAATATTGTTCTTTTGTGTTTTCCTAGGTCCCTTCTGCCTCTCAATGCCTCCAAACAATATGTGCTCCTGGTGCATTGTAATCCCAGTCAACATTGCACATCCTGTAATAAAGATGGAGCTGACAAGTGAACATAGGTGTGTAAGGAGTGTTTATTAACAATGGGTATATGTGACAGGGAAGTGAATATTTGCAAACAGGTGAAAAGTGAATCAATACAATGGCTGCCACATGCTTCTGGGTGTGGTGGGGTGGGGTGCTACTTCTTGCTCAGGGGTGGGACAAGGGGGCCTGGTGGGAGTTGTCGTGCTGGCTGCCTGTACGCATGCAACCCTGGGAATTTTGCTGGCTAGCTTTGGGGTGATTCAGAGGGAGTGAATGTTACATCTGTGAGACATGTTTTGGGTCAGTGATGGTAGATGAGACAATAGAGTAGTCACCACTTTGTTGTGGTGACACAGTCCAACAGAGCATTCCATTAACCTGGCTGTGTGGATGAGGACAGTCAACAAAGTCAATGGCAAGGTGAAGAGGGTTGCCATCATGGCTGGCTCCTTGTCTGGCATTTGGCTGGTGCTTTGCCACGTGATCCTCCCTGGGATTTCTTTGGACGGCCCCTGGAGCGTTTGGCAGGGGGCCTCTTCAGCGGGCTCAGCGGTGTCTGAGGACTCACCCCTCTCTGTGCCCGCAGGGAGGTGGGGGAATTGTCATCCTGCGGGCCACTGGAGGTAGGTGGAGCTGTTGTTTGGGCCAGAGGCCTGTCTCTCAGGACACCCACTAGCTGGCCCAAGAGGTCCACGATTTGGCCCATTCGTGTGTCAATGGACCTCAGCAGCAGGCGCAGCTCACGGGATTCCCCAGAGCCTGGCTTGTGTGTCCCTGGGCTTGTTCATAGGCCCCAAGGACTCTGGCGATGTTGGCCAGGGCTTCGGTCCCAGTGTCCGGTTGATCTTGTCGCCTAGTAGCCCTCACACCTGCCCTGCTGTCCCGGACCTGTGGCGTCACCACTCTACGAAGCGATACCAAAGGGGATGATGGACGGAGCGTTAGAGCAAATCAAACACTCACCCCCAGTCAACTGATCTGGGTTTAATCCATCATCATTCTTTAGCTCACTCCATCACCCCAGTTCAGACATGGCCGTATGCAAATAAGTCTGACCCTGTGCCTCATGGGAACAGTCCAGCCCGAACTGCCAAGCCATGTCTTCCCTGGACCGGAAACAAGCATCCTGGGACCAGTTTCGGGTTCATAACCCTCATCAGCCAGGCTATCTTGAATCCAATGGCAAAGTGAGCAAGGGACCCACGTCTGGGCATACCCTGCCAACTTAGGGCGAACAAAGCGATACCAAAGGGGATGATGGACGGAGCGTTAGAGCAAATCAAACACTCACCCCCAGTCAACTGATCTGGGTTGTTTAATCCATCATCATTCTTTAGCTCACTCCACCACCCCAGTTCAGACATGGCCGTATGCAAATCAGTCTGACCCTGTGCCTCATGGGAACAGTCCAGCCCGAACTGCCAAGCCATGTCTTCCCTGGACCGGAAACAAGCATCCTGGGACCGGTTTCGGGTTCATAACCCTCATCAGCCAGGCTATCTTGAATCCAGTGGCAAAGTGAGCAAGGGACCCACGTCTGGGCATATCCTGCCAACTTAGGGCGAACAAAGCGATACCAAAGGGGATGATGGACGAAGCGTTAGAGCAAATCAAACACTCACCCCCAGTCACCACTCTATGCACACGCGTACTCTCCCAGTCCTCCTCAGATTGTGGGGTGGGGTGGTCATCCGCTGAGGCAGGGACAGTGTTGCAGGCAGCACTGGTGGTGGTGGTGGGGGCCGCTCAGGTCGTTACAGCAGGGGTCAGCGTAGTTGTTGTTGCTGAGGTGTTGGCGGTGGGGACAGTGGGTTCCTGGTACCTGTTGCGCCCTGGCATGCCTGATGGGCCAGCTTCGGGCTCCGCATCTGAGAAATCTAGGGAGTCTGCATCGGAGAGTCCATGTTCCGGGGGGGGGGGATACTGGCTCTGCAGGTTGGTGTGGTCATCTGCAGCTGTCAGTTCTTGGTCACCTGTGGAACAGAGGGGAAATGGTCATTGCAGTGCACACCTCAAGCTTGGTGTTAGATGTTTTGTTGTTACGTGTTATGCACCACACAGTTTAATTTGATATTACATTGTATGTCTGCACATTTTTGAGCATCTGGGCATGATGTGGAGGTACATACCTTACTTGTCCATGGTGTGACATGTCAATAGGTACCATGCACAATGTGCAGATTGTGTGATTACGTGGACATGTCATCAGATAACGACTAGCAGCACAATTACTTTATGTGCAGCATCTTTGTTGTTCACTCTGCATGGAAGGCATTGCGACTGGGCATGGATTAGCCATTGTAGTCTCATGCATACCTTTGTCATATCATGTGCTTTGCTTTCTTGTTACTACTGACCATGCTTGTTTTGTTTTCATATGGGCCTTGATGCTCTGCCCCATGGCACTTCAAGATAGCATTCAGTGCTGTGCATGGCTGTGCCCTGGATTTCTTCTAAATGTGATTTTGAGAGTCACACTTTGGTTTCTGTGACAGTTACATACGCTTCTCTGTCAACACACTGGAAGTGGCTATTTGATGTATGCCAAGTTGGATGACATGTGAGGGCTGGTGTGGTCATATGGCTCCATGCTTTTTGAGGGGAGTGTCAGGGTGCATCCTGTGGGGGAATTGTTGCCACATGCTTCTGGGTGGGGTGGAGTGCTACATCCTGCTCAGGGGTGGGAAAGGGGGCCTGGTGGGAGTTGTAGTGCAGGGTTCCCACCCCAAACACCCCTCCCTGTGAAGATGGCTACCTATCTCTTAGGTGAAGGTGAACAATTCAATGGCTGCCACATGCTTCTGGGTGGGGTGGGGTGGGGTGCTACTTCCTGCTCAGGGGTGGGACAAGGGGTCCTGGTGGGAGTTGTAGTGCAGGCCTCCCACCCCCAAACACCTCCCTGTGAAGATGGCTACCTACCTGTTAGGTGAAGGTGAACAATACAATGGCTGCCACATGCTTCTGGGTGTGGTGGGGTGGGGTGCTACTTCTTGCTCAGGGGTGGCACAAGGGGGCCTGGTGGGAGTTGTCGTGCTGGCTGCCTGTACGCATGCAACCCTGGGAATGTTGCTGGCTAGCTTTGGGGTGATTCAGAGGGAGTGAATGTTACATCTGTGAGACATGTTTTGGGTAGTGTGTGGTGCACATGAAAGGATTTGGGCCTAGGAGGCGTAGCTTTGTAGTTGTGCAAGACCGTACATGGCAGTGTACTGGTAGACATTTGTTTGTACTTACCAGCCTCCACTCCCCCGGCTACTCCTGTGAGACTCGCTGGATGCAGTATGGCAAGCACCTTCACCTCCCATGCAGTGAATGTTCTTGGTGGAATGGGAGGGCCACCGCCAGTCATCTGAGCCAGCTGATGGTTCTTGTAGTTCTTCTGTTTCACCAGCCTCCTGAGGTCATGCCACCGCTTCATGATCTCCTTCTTGGTGCGCGGGGTGGTCCCTACTGCATTGACCTTGTTGACTATCCTTCTCCACATTTGTGCTCTGGTGGCTAATGGTGTCTGTTGGACCAGGTTACCAAACAATTGTGGTTCTACTCTGATTATCTCATCTGCCGTGACTGACAACTCACTGTCAATGAATTTGGGCATTTTCTTTTGTGCCATGGTGTGTGATGTGCAAATTGTTTGAGGTGCGGGTGTGAGGGTGGTGGGGGTGATGTAAGTGAGGTGTGGGTGTGTGTTGTTGTGCTGGTGGGATGTGTGGTGGTTTGCCTCTCCTTTGTGCTGTGGGGTTATTTCCTTCAGGGGTGGAGTATTGCAAAGGAATTGTTTTTATTCAGTTTTGTTATACAAGTTTTAAAAATATTGAAAAACATGATTAACAAATGTTGAAGTTATTCAGAATTCATTAAAAAGTATAAAACATTTTAACATATATTTTTAACGTACATTTGCATCATTACAAATATATTTTTACATACATATTTTTTTTAACAGTTTTGAAAAATTATACATGTTTATGAAGCATAGTCATGTTGTAGTAAAGTAAGTATATTTTCAGTTCTTTCATTATAGACTTTTTGATTTTTGTTATGTATTATTTCTTTTAAAGAAAAGTAAACATTTTAGTACATTTGTTTTTACGTTTTTAATACATTTTAGATAATTTTATTTTTGTCATAAAATTATATAATATGTATTTTATACTGGTATATTTTGTACATTTTGCTTTTATTATTTAGAATATTCAATATTATTATTTTAAAAAATAATATTTAATTTTTTGAATACTTTACAAATTTGCTTCACAAATATATTTTTGTATCATATATTTTTTTATTTAAACATTGTTATATTGTTTGCATATTTACAATAGTCATCTTGTAATTTTATACGTTGAAGGTGAGTACATCAAAGAAATATACATTTTAATATATATTAAATATTATATTTTGTTTTATGATAATATAATATTTAATAAATATTTTACATCTTTTGTACATTTTTCTATATTTTTCTATATTTTTTCAAAATATAAAAATATATATTACATTTTTCTGATGTTTTTATTTTTCTCCATTCTTGTCTATGGGGAGGTAGTCTTTTCTTCATTTTTATTACGCGGCCATTTTTTTTCAATTTCCTCACTTTTCTGTCTATTTGCTTTGTTTTTAGGTCATTTTGGAAGACGGAGCCTCGCGGTTGGGAGCTGCATTTCGTTGGTTAAGGTAAGTTTGATTTAATTTACTTTTAAGATAGGTTTAGGGCAGGGGGGAGGTAGTAGTAGTGTAGATAGACTTGTTAGGGAGTTAAATGTTCATTTTTTGTGTAGTTTGGTGTTGTTTTGGTAGTTTAGTGTTTGATGTGTTTGACCTAGTTTTGAAGAGTAGTAGAGTCTTCTATAGTGTTAGTTATGTGATGTTTAATTATTTTATGTAATATTTAATGTTGTAATTAATATGTGTGGGTTTGTATATGTTATTGTGGGAGGGTGTTTTTTTATTTTTGCAGGTATCCCATTTCATTAAGGGATGGTGCTGAAGATACATTTATTTTTTATGAAAGGAAAATGTATTTTGTTTCTTTGAAACATTACTTTTTACATTTCCTTTTCTTTTTCTATTTTTTGGGAACTTTTTTTTAAGCAAATTTTTGGGTTTTTGGGGTTTTCAATATTGAGAGGATTGCGTCGTTGGAGCCTTTTTTCTACAGTTCTATTTTTGCATTTTTTGGGGGGCTTTCGTTATTGAGAGGATTGCGTCATTGGAGTCTTTTTTCTACAGTTGTATTTTTGCATTTTTTTGGGGGCTTTTCCTTTTGATTTATCTACTTTTGTTTGTTTTTGAAGACCATCTACTGCGGCACAACTGTAAGTTATTTTTTATTATTATGGGTGAGAAATGTTTTTGGGAATATTTGGTTTGCTTGTTTCTTTTTTATTTTAATAATTTTATTATGTCATATATTTTAATGTACGTTTAAACATTTTAAATGACAATTATAATTAATAATTTAAAAAAGAGTAGAAATATGTTGTCTAAATGTTTTGTAATTTTTAAATGCTGCATGGTGTTTGCTATTGTCTTTTGTTTAAAGTATAGATTTGGCTATTGTCTCTAGGTATTCTAGTCCTTTGGTGTTTGGGTAGAGTCGAGTTTTGTGTTGTAGGTATTCATACATTGTTTTTGTTTGCTTACTAAGTTTAGGACCTATTTTATTGAGGGATTGTTTTAGTCTTAGTTCTTGATAGCTCTGTTCTTTTTTAATGGCTTTTAATAGTTTGCGTAAAGTTGCTTGTCCTCTTCCTATTGAGGCTTGGAAGGCATTATGCCATCCTTCCACTGCATTATTTGTCTTAGCTTTTTGTGCTAGGGTGCTATCATAGACATTCCACCAGGGGATTCCGAACTTTGGTTGTCTTCGGTGCCCTGACCTATGTAGTCTACATACTCAGGTGTCTTCAAAGTAGTCAAGCAAGGGTGTTAGTTTTGCTTCATTGGCTTGGTAGAAAGGACTTTCAATAAGTATATTATAGTGGTTGGCTACTTCTGTTGTTGGTACATAGGCCAGGGTTATTAGTTTTTTGATTTGATAGGCAAAGTTGCTGTTTGTGGCATAATCTATACGTAGGGTAGATTATTGCAGATGTCTCCAGATACTTTGGTTGAAATGATAATAGCAACCTTGGGGCTCATCATGATGGCGGACGGAAGTGCATCCGCAGTGGTGGAAAGCGTCGATTTTTCCGCTCCTGATGCGGTCATTGCGACCGCCATATTACAATGGGCCAACATAGGCCATATTCCGACAGTCGCGGTGTTTGAGGCTCTGCACGTTTTTTTGTTACGAAAGGGCGGCGGATAACTCTGGGCGTAGTTCGCGTAGTCGCGCTACGCGAAGCTGTTAAAGCGCTACACGAGCTACGTGTAGCTATGTGAGCGTGCGTAGCTGCTTGTCGCGCCCATTCGTGATGCATTTTTCTTCTTCGGGAACGCGTTGTGCGTGTTCGGGACGCTGTTTGCGTGCTCGGGGGATAGTATCTCACGAATTTGCCCATGCGGTCGCCTATGGGCGCGGTCATCTTGTTTTTCACTTGTCCCGCCCGTTCGCGATGCCTTATTTCCTGTTCCGGGTCGCGCATAGTGTGCTCGCGATGCGCATTGCATGTTCGGGAACGCGTCGTACGTGTTCGCGACGCTTTTGCGTGCTCGGGGAAATATTGTGCGAACATACCCACGCGGTTGCAATGGGCGCGGCCATCTTGTTTTTCACTCTATGATATGGTTCTGGGCCTGCTTTTCTATCCTCCCTCAATCTTTGTAATCCTTAGTTTTTTTACACTCCTTTTCAATTTTTTTAATTTATTATCTATCTCTCTCTGTCCCTCAATCTATATTTGCATTTATTTCTACTTTTACTGTGTTTTTTTACTTTTCTACTGTTTTATATTACTTCCTTCTTTAAGCTCCTACTTCTTCCCCTAACTTTATTTTTTCCTTCTAACTTTTCTTTTCCGCCTCTCACACACCCCAGAACCATGGTGAAGGGTAGCACTACCGGCTCCAAGGGCAAGGTGCGTGCGCCCAGCGCCGCCTGCCTTGCGGCAGACTGCGCCCTCAGGGGTGCAAGCCCGGCAGCTTTTTTGCAAGGCGGAGGTGGCCGCCCTTGTTTTTTTTGTGCAGCGCCACCTCCCCTTGACCAAGGCAGCAGGTGGCAGGCCAGGCTCTGGGTACCCTACCCAGGAGCGTCACCGCTGGTGGGCAGTGTTTCGCTGCTCAGGGGTCTGGCGCACCCATAACCAGCTGGCCCACCGGTGGTCAGACATCCTGGACCGGGAGCAGGACCTGTTGGACCTGCTAGGTGTCGAGGTCGTGGGGCTTGGTGAGTAGCTAATATATAGTAGTATAAGTATTGTGCATAATTTTTTTACGAATAACAAGAATACTGCTGCTTACATTGCAGGTAAATTACGTTTCAAAATCTTCTGTGATTGTAGGACACAGGTGCTCGGCGCTACTCTTACTTGTTTGCAACTTAGCGCTCGCTTGGGCTGATTATTATGTAAGAGTTTACTTTAGAGAACTTAAGTTAGGTAATGCTATTGCTAGAGAGACCCTAGTCCTTCCTTTGTCCTCCTGTCAAATAGTGGTGGATGGATTGATACCAGGTTTCGTTAGTATTAGTTGATAATTTTTTAGCGGTCTGCGTGACGCATCCTCTGTCACTGAGTGCTGCTTACCCCAGTCCTTAGTAGAACCTTTTGTAGTTTGTTTAGTGAGTGGTAGGCTTAGCAGTGTCAGTCAGTAGCAGAACATCAGACACGCAACCAACCAACAATTTGGTGTATGCACAAATTTATGCATGTGTCCTCCATCTCATCTATGCATTTTTGAGGGCTAAAAAAAATGGAAATGCAGACTTAGTGAACAATTGGCCCGTCTGGAATAGGTGGGCTAGGTGGGCTAGGTCAGGTGGTACTTAGGCTTAGTTAGTATTCTGGATTCGAATCAATCAGAATGGAACACTGGATTAGTGTTCATAATTAAGTAGACAGTCCGTGAATCCCACAAGCCAGTAGTCGATCTGATTAGATAGGTCAATTTTATTGCAAATATTGTTTCCTAAAATGTTTTTTGAGCGTTTTTTAAAATAATTTATTTGTTTCACAGCATTCATTAATGTTTGTCTCTTTCTTTAATATATCTTACATGATCACTGATCAGCAGCACCCAGGGGCAAGAAGACGGGGTCCGAGTCGGCGGGACAACCAGAGGACCGCTCCTCTACCAAGGGCCCTGCTGCTGGCCCCAGTAAGTCCTCCAGTGGTTAATATTAACAATTATATTTCCCTAACTTTTACTGGACCTTATTTTTTCCGAACTATTAATTCTGGTTCCACTTCCTAATTCTATTTTTTACAAAAGCTTCTTTGATCTTGACTTCTGGTTATCCCTGCCTCTAAGTTCTAACTGCCTCTGCTATGACTCTCTGTATTACTACTATTAGTCTGTCTGTAGCTAAGCTTGCCCAGTTTGCCACTCTTTATTTTACGGTTTTGAATAAAACTCAGATTGACCAATAGCTCTAGCCACTAAGTCCAGTCCTTTGGGTTGTCCTCTTCTAGTCTTCTTAATCTTGACGCTTTGACAATTACCACCAACAAAATGCCCAACCAGATATTTGACTATTTTGATAGGATATAGTACATACTACTGCTGTTGTGGGGATTCTGCACAGCCACATACAGAACTATGCACAAGAAAATAGGATGTTGGTGATGGGAGGTTGGACCTTCCTCACACCTCAGTCAGAAGTGAACCCACAATCCCCTGACCGACTAGCTATAGTGTCTCATTAGGTCCCCGAACCCCCACCCGAAGATACCCAATGATTACACAACCCAGAACATAACACCCTTTTGCTCACTGACTCGTGTACGTCCACCACCGCACCAAATACCACAGAGTCTATGTGTAAGTTCAAAAGGTTTATTTTCAACTAACAAGCTCTGTACGTTGTTCTATAAAATTCAGTGTACTACAGCCAGCTCCAACAGCAAAATGCATAAGATTAAAACAATAAACATTGTTACAAGTGCATGATAGAAGACAAAAGATCTGTGCGAATTCTGGGAGATCCCTCACCGTAGAACGTAGAAGTACTGGTTACATGCATCATAAGCTCTGCAAAATCTCTGGTTCGTAGAAGGGAATCTTCTGCCTGTTATGAGAAAAATGGTGAGCGTTAGATAGTATAATGCAAGCATTTCTCAGTCATGACAAAAAGTGTAACATGTTACTTATGGCTAAGCAATACGGACTAACCGAACTCCATAACAAAGTGGCTTGTTTTTCGACCTCTTGTACGCAACGCTCAGACAGTAGCTGTATGAGCTCATGTGGGCTCAAAGGCGTCTTACTGCACAACAAGCTGCGAGGTAACATGCGCAAAAGACATGAAGCGAAAATGGTTGCATGGCTCAGATTAACTTTGCAAGAGTAGAGTAGACTATAATAATGACCCTAGGGACCATAACACTACTAGTGTCTACTGACTCTACTCTAGTACCCAATTTGGACTAGTGATGTATGTTGTATATGTATGTATTAACTTTTTTCAATCTTGCTAGTGAAAACGAATAAATAGGGGGAGGTGTACAGGCATCTAAAAATGTGTAATATTTTTTCTAGGCGTACTACCGACCACCAGTGCCGGCGGGGCCAGCGGCGATGGCGATGCGGCCATTCCGGAGGGGGCAGGAGATACAGGGGGTGAGCCAGCAGCAGTGGCGGGCGGTGGTAAGTTATATTCATTACTTATTGACATTACACTAGCTGGAAGGGTGTTCACTTCACTCACTGTACTGTTGAGACTTATTAAGTATGAAGTTGTAGTGAACATTATACAACGGTTGAAGAAGACACCCTTTACTTAGCATTAGCAATGCATTAGCAATAGCATTAGCAGCGTGAGTTGAGTAACCAATGGCCTCTTCTATCTGACTCCAACTCAGCTGTGAAAGTTTTATGGAGAAGACTAAAAGTCAGATCAGATGACCTTGATGGATGTGTTGAACAAAAAGGGAAAGAAGGGTGGAAGGAGGAAGGGCGGGCGAGATGTAATATGACTGGCAGAGAAGGATACGTTGGAAGCATGCATAGGTGGCTGATAGGAATCAGATGCATGTGTTGTTGAAGGATGGGTGGAAGGTGAAAGAAGATGCCTGCCTGGGTGGGCGACACAGTATGGGTGGATACTGGGGATAGCAAGAATCATCAGCGGTGTTTGGGTGAAACTAAAAGCCAATGCAAGCAAGGAAGGAGTGGACGCATAGGTGGTTGTTGGTGAAACAAACTAAGGTTTGTGGAGAGATTAAGAAGAATGATAGACATTTACTTAGAATGGATGGATGCCTGTATGTATTCATCATAGACAGCATAGGTGGAGACTGTCACTGGATGCAGAGTCTTAGTTTGAAGAGAATGTAAAAGAAACCGCGCCAGAGTAGCAAAGCCGAGGGGAATACAAGTTGTATTTTCAGAATACAGTTGACTCACAGTAGTTTGCAAGCACATCATATATATATATTGTGTATAGTTAGTTATCAAGCGCCTTCCTCCGACTCCGAGGACCACTCCCTACCTATGTTAATTTATTTTCGACTGTGTCAGACAGCCAGCAAAGGGTGGCCTATCTGTTGGTTACACAATCAATCAAAACAAAGTACCTTATGCAGTAGCGGTTGGTGGTGGGAGTGCTGCCGGGCGGTGATGTGGGGAGGGGGAGGGGCAGGGTGGGGGGTAGTAAACTATGGATTACGGCCAAATACAGGTAAGTAAACATAAAAATAAATAAAGCGAATTTCATTGTGCGCACTGCACCGCCAAATGCGATGCAGTGCGCGCAACGAAATGTAGAGACCGAGGAAGTGGGAGGATAGATTATTACCACAAATGTTATTTACTGTGCTTGCTAGTGCTACTGTGCCACTATGTGTTGAATTAATTTTGTGTTACTGTTTTGCTAAGAGTATTGGTTACAACAATATTCTTTTTCTTTCTTGATATAGATCCTCCTTCCCAAGAAAAACCATCACGGAAGGAGTTGGCAGCCAGGGCCCGGTGCCGGAAACTGGAGGCCATCTGCCAAGAGTACCGGCGGCTGGTGGCTCAGGCGGAGGAGGAGGCAGCAGCTGCAGCCTCCTCCGATGCCCCGGGCCCCAGCCAGGCCCCACCTCCAGTGGTACGGCACCGCGGTCAGGCAGCCGCCCGCCGCCGCAATTCCTTAACATCCAGCACTGCTGCCCCCACCCTGGATGCCACTGCAGGGCATTTCGCCGCCAGATGCTCTTCCGGATTTCACGCCTAGAGGAGCAACTAGAGGAGCGGGTCAAGATCTTCATGGACAAACACCTGAAAGCCCGCCGAATCTAAGAACTATGTAGGACCCCGTTGTATTGCCCCTTTCTTATTCCTTTTGTTGGTGGGTGGGAATTGGGCGTTGGGGTTTATGGACATTGTTTGGACTTTTTCATTTTGGACATTGGTTGGGGTTAGGGAGAGGGGTGGGTCAGGTGTGGGATAGTTTATTTTTGTTAGGGTAATAAGTTATATTTATACTTAAACATACGATGTTAATGTTTTGTGGGGGTTACTGTTTTACGAATTTACGTCACATGGTTTCCTTGCTGCTGCAGGGCCGCAGCCAGTGTTTGATTTAAATAATATGTCGATTATGTAACACACAAACAGATAGATGCGGTACCCCTCACTGAGTTATTTGTCCTACTAGTACTGTCAGTCTCTCCTCCTAGTCCATTATACCTCCCACCAAACTTATCTTACCTGTGATTGATGATGATTAAGTTCGGCACAGTGATGGCTGCATGATTTCCCAAGAGAATGGAGAAGATGCCATGGTTGTGGTGGTAGTAGTAGACACTGGCAGTAGCATTTGCAAAAAAATAAAAAAGAGACAGTCACTTGCCTGAGAGAGACTGTGGGAGGAGTAGTAGAACGAAGTAAAGGACAGTACAGAAGAAGACTGCCAAACAAACAATATTGCAACTGCTAAAGTAAAATAAAACATAATGGTGACGGGGACAGCCTAGTACAAGAAGTTACAAACTGTAGTTGTGTCGAGTGAGTCACTTAACACAATCGTAATTCGTAACCTTTACTGCTGTGTGGTAGGATGTTGATGATGAATACAATCAATGCCGGCAACTAATTATGATGTATTAGGTCCCTTTGGAAAAAAAATTGGCTTGCACATAGACTGAGCATGGGTGGGCAAGCAGAAGAAGATCCTCGCCCTGCCTTGAAATTGAATTAGTGTTGCTTTCACCACATCTGCCCCAGCAAGCATGTGATCAATTGGTGTACATTTAATGTAGTCACATCACACCTCAATATAAATCACAGCCCGGGGGAAGAGGGTTAGGGTTTGATGAATGGATGGGAAGGGGGTTTGGGGAAAGGATTGACAAAGAAAAACAGTACGCATGGACACAACAAAAGCAAAGCACAATCTTGGCAGACGACCATGATCTTATCCAATAAATCTATAAAGGGAGAAAAAGGAAATGCATGCATGATGATGAAGATAACTTGATGGTTAATGAGTAGTACTTACTAACTACTACTAGACAATTAGACAGTACAGGGCAGCAGTATATTCTATGCAATTTGCCTTGCCTGTATGCCCTCAGAGAGACCCAAAATACATGTTGTACCGGGCTTACTTTTAAAGATAGCAAAGAAAATTAAAAAATAGTTGTAGGGATCAATTAGCAAACAAACAACAACACAACACACAGTCGTAATGATTGAAGAGAAAAAGGAATCAAATTAATTAAAAGACGAATGATGAATGATACTAAAGTTACTGTATTATCCTGGTCAAATTGTGGAGTTGAATCTCATCATTCCTCTTGGTCCTATCTTCCATGGACGCTCCGCACATCAATCTTGGGTGCCACTGCCTGCCTGATGCGGATTGGTAAGGTAAGTGTGAGTTGTTTTTCCCAGTATAGCACAGGGTAAAGGCCGGCCTGTAAGTGTAGATGGAAAAACAAAAGGGGTTTTGAAAAATCAATGAATAAAAAAAGCATCAATTACGGTGGAGTCCAAGAAGAGAAGAGAGAACACTTTCAGACTGAGGCGGCTTGGATACATCGTGTCTATTCTGTTTACAGCATTAAGCTACAACAATAACAGGACAGAACAGGCCCACGGCACCAGGCCGTGACCCAACCTCCATTTACCTTAAATTTTGACAGAGCCAGACAAAAGGCATATACAGCAACCTAGCATTTTCAAAATTAAGTGACTAAATCAATGTGCCGCTGTCAGTCATATGACTACACTCAACTCTACCACTACATGGACATGTAGGTCTGCTGTGTTTACTTTCTTGTTGAATTGTTGTGTTTACCTTTTATGCCACTTCATGAAACGCAGTTATTCCATCAATCATCTCCGGTCCAACTGACTGACTGCGTGCAAAGGTAGTATGGTCATCATCATGGTATGGTACGTGTTGTCCAACTCCAACTCAGTCTGTAGTGACTCCGATTAAGTCCATATTCCATATTAAAAAATTGCAACGGATATTGGCCTGCACCTGCAGTAGTAGGAGTACAATTTGGTTATTAAACAACAAGAAGGGAAACATTGACTATCACTTGAGTCACTTTCACTTTGTAGATTAACTAGTAGAGTTCGACTTCATGCACAACATCAACACAACAAACAACAGCAATTCCTCAGAGTCAGCAAGCATCCAATGCATGCCATCATTACCTGTCTTGCTCTTCTCTTTAGCTGTCAGATCATCAGATGCCTAGTTCTGACAGGTGTGTGTTTTTTCTAACGAGGCAGTGGCCTCATTATTACTCCACATTCATTTTGAGTGTTGTTAGTCGCTGTTTCGGTTTTCGTCTTATTCATCTGTGGCACTTTGTCGCAGTTTAAGTTGGTTCACATGGTCAGCGCTGTGATGGGCCGCGGCCTGGGTAGTGGTCATTGCTGGTCAATTGAGTTTGCAGAAATGTCAGCAAGTTTCTTCGAAGAGTCTTGTCTTTCTCTGCTAAGTACCTTCTGTCCTGACAGTGATGAGCTTTGGATGCCTGCCGAGGCTGTAGCTTTCTGACAGTGATGAGTTTACTTTTGGATGCCTGCCCAAGTTCTGACAGTGAAGAGTTGTGAATGAATGCAGAGGCGATAGCCTTCGGACAGTGATGAGTTTCGGCTCGGAAACAAAACGGAGGATAGCTATAGTCACGTTTCACTTCTTATGGAGGGACTGTTAGAGGCAACATTTCTTGTACTCCAATGTCTGGCTTGATGGAAATGTAATTAGGGCGAATCAGGAAGATGGAGCAGGACTCTGAGGAGTGGACAGTTAAATGCACAGACGTGCAACTCCAATAGGGAAATAAAAAGAGAAGACGGTGGTGATGGATTTGTTGTGATTTGATTTGAACCAGAAAGACAGATACACAGACAAATAAAGGAAGGAAGAAAGTAACAATTTGAAAGCCTAGTTGTCAGGGAAGAGGAGCTCGTCCTCAAACTCTGGTGGTTCGGACAGAAGTAGGTCCTGTAACCCACTACTTACGTCATCGAAGTCGCTCTCCTCTTCCTGCTGTGATTCACGTATTTTGTAATCCGGTGGTATAAAGTGCTGATTCATTTTGATCATGGTTAACCTCTCCACGCTTTTGGGCAAGAGACTGGTCCTTTTCAAAGTTACAATGGCACCAGCAGCACTGAAAACACGCTCAGAAGAGACACTTGCGACAGGGGAAGCCAGATACTTTATCGCCAGCCTGCTGAGCACTGTCCATTGGCTTCTTTTCCCATACCAATACACCAATGGGTTTCGATCCATGAAGACCTCTGTTGGGTCATCCAGATAGGCCTGGACCGTCCGCTCAATGCTCAGGGGTGCTCCGATGTGCTCGGCCTGTTTTGCCTTTGCATCAGCACTGGACTTACCATACCCCTGCCGTAGAAACCAATCAGTTGCCTATTGTACTGTGGATGATCCTGTTCTTGCTGTTGTTGATGTTATTGGTAGTGTTGTGTCGGTGACTGCTGGGAGGCAAACGCACTGCCCTCAGGCTCCGAGTAGAACTTGACTCTGGATGCCCTGTAGTACTTGTTATGGCCTGGGGCGGGGGCCTGTAATTACCAGACGTTCGTTTTCAAAGTCAATGGCTAGCTGAGCTATCGAAGTTTTGTACTTGGCAACCTCCACTTCTGAAAATTGAATTACTGTGTAATGTGGATCTGACACAATTTTATTTTGAATCCTTGTATTTTCAGATAAGTGAACAGCTAAGGACTCCGCCAAATGATATGCATCTTGTTTGTCATCCACACCTGCGTACGTTTCAGACACCTCCTTCAGCTGTTGCTCTAGCATGTGCAACAATGGGATAGCTTGGCCCATAGTACAGTCCTCCCTGCTGACTTCACGTGTGAAGATCTCAAAAGGAAGTAGCATCTCTGTCAGGCATTTAACGAGGTCCCATTGACCCATCTCAACGGTCATGCCTCTCACAGTAGGATCCCCTAATCTTTGCATGACATAAGCATTGAGTGGTATGTACTGGTCAAACAGACGATCAAGCATGTAATAAGTTGAGTTCCAACGTGTTGGCACCTCCTGGATGAGTGCTTTGACTGGCATTTTATGCTCAAGTTGAATGACCCTCAGCTGCTTACGGGCTTTAAAAGAATGGCTGAAATGTGTGCATATTCTTCTGCAGGTGGCCAGTAAGTTGCTGACTTTGTATTCATTTTTCAGAAAGTCTTGAACAACACTGTTAATGCAGTGTGCCAAACACGGGACCCTGAAATAGCGACCATCTTTCATGGCCCTAACTACATTACTGCCATTGTCCGTGGCAACAAAACCAATGTTAAGCCCTCTTGGGCGCAGCCACTCAAAGACCTTGATGTTAAACTCTTCCAAAATGTTTGCAGCAGCATGAGATTTCTCCATGGCAAACATGGCTACAGTTGCATGTTTGCGAGTGGCATGAAAAATCTCAGCAGCGTCAACACCAGCAGATATCTGTTCTCTAACCCCGCAAAAGAGATCTAGTGTGCAGTGATGCACATGTAATCAGTGGCTTGGCAACTGGTCCACATGTCTGTTGTCAGGTGGATACTCTGAACAGCACCCTGCTTCAAGGCTTTTCCAAGCAATTCCAGCACGTCGTGATGTAGTGCTGGAACAGCAACTCTGGCAAAATAGTAGCGGCTGGGAACATGCCATTTTGGGCAGATGGCTGTCACAAATTCCAGAAAATCCACCCCTTCAACAAAAGAAAAAGGGAGAAGGACCAGTGCTAACATTTTAGCCAGCTTCGCATTGTACAAACGTGCTATTGGGTGGTTGCGTTCGTACTGCCCCTCCCCCAAACATGCTGATAATGGTAGGCTGCATGGTTTTCCTTCTCTTAGGCTCAACAACGCACTTTTTTCATTGCGGTACTCCTTGCTGTCTCAGGCTGACTCTTACTCTTGTGCCACTGAGATGTTGTTGAAGATGTGGGCGACGATAACACTGCACTGCTGGGGACAGGGCTACTTTGTATACCACTACCAGAGAGAATGTCTCCATGTCCTTCCTCTTCCACCGTGATCGGATCTTCTACTCGTTTATCCCCACCAACACCAATGGTTGCAGTTTTTATGCCGCGAAGGTGGTCCGCCCAGCTGAGCAAGTGGTGTTTTTTCAGATGGGTTTTTTGGCCTCCGGTACCATAGTTTGTACCAAGCTTACCCCGACTAACAGAGGTATTACAAATGGAGCATATAGCAATGTTCTCCTCCTTTTCACTAACCGTAAAGAAGTCCCAAACTGGGGAGCTTAACTTTTGCCTCCTGCTGGAGGTGCCACTTCCAATGCCGGATGAACTGGAGGGTGTGGATTGAATTTGACTCTGTGCTGTACCACTACCTACTTCTACTGAGGTGGTGGTTGTGCTGGATGTAGGTCGCTGCCGGGCCTTTGCTAATGCAAATATGGAAGCTGTAGGTTGTGTTGGTGTTACCTGTGTTGGAGGTATATGTGCTACATCCCTCGCAGCGATTTTGGATAGGGTAATAATGTTGGTCTCCATCTCCTCGGGGCTGGGAGTGATGTTCGTGATGACTGGCTCATCATCATCATCCTGCTGTTCTATATCGACCTCCATAAGTGTAAGGCTTTCTGGAACCTTCCTTTTCCCTAGCCTGGTCTTGGGACGTGTCTCCCTCTCAGACTCAGTTTGTGGCTTCCAAGTGGCATCTAGATCATCAGAAGGGGGCTTGGCGAAGAACTTGATGGACTCACCCTCCTTTTCCTTGCTGGGGATTTGGAAGACAATGGATCTTCTGAATGAGTGGCTTCCTCTTCTTCTACCTCTGCATGAGGCTCAATTTCCTGAACTGCCCCTACTTCGGGAGGAACAACAACTACTATTGCGGGGGGTGGTTGCGGCTGTTGTTGTTGACCACTTATCTGCTGTGTTTCCTCCTGCGTTGATTGGGTACTACTTTGAGATAGCGATAAGTTTATCTCAGGCTCAGCATCACTGCTTTCCACCATTAGGCTGGCTACCTCTTCCACACTCATGTGCTTGGGCCTGGGTTGGGCCCACTGATGCGGAGGTGCTGCCCCAGCTTGCCCCCAGACACCGCTGCTGCAGGCGTAATTTTTGTTTCCCGAAAAAGGTATTGGGCGGCACACCAGACTTAAGTGTCACTTCCTTCGTGTCACTTCCTTCTTCTGTTCCTTCTTCTCAATAACAACTTTCTTGGTACTGGAGGACCTGGTACCTGCTTTCTTTGGGCCCATCTTCTTCAGATGTCAGCAGCACTCAGTTGCACAAGTTGCAGAGATGTCTGGTCAGGTCACACGTCACGTCGTGTACAGCAGCAGGACGTCTGTCTGGCAGTACAACGGGCAATGATGACACACCTCCTCCTCAGTCTTTTGTGCACCTAAAAGCAAAAAAGCCAGAAGAACATCATCAAACGATAGCACAAATCAAACTAATATAATATATAACTTAGTGTGTGGTTGTGTCAATTATAAAATTTTAGAAACTCAGTGAACAACAACAGTGTAGCCATTTATGAGACTTTGACAACAAGGCCAGGGCTTTCCTGGTGTACTGTGTACACTCAGGAAGAATAAGAATAGCAAAGAACAAAAACAAAAATGTAGTGGAGCCTGTTTGGCCTAAATTTGTGCATCACGTGGGATGGATGCAGCATCAGGGAGCTGCAGCTGGCAATGGGGATGGATTTGGAAGCAGTAAGAAAAGAGGAACAATGGAAAGACACGCAGGCCTATGTGGTAAAAACAGCACACTACTAACTACCACCACAAAATGGCCCCCAGCCACATGGTCACTCACAGGCACAAGGCACGGCAAACAATGAACTCAAGCAGGCCTATATGGCCAGACAAAGGATGCCTGATAAACAACACACACAGCTTTAATGCAAAAACTAAAATCCACATGGCTAAAAACAGGTTGGAAAGTTACACAACAACCCTAACAACAACACATACACACGCAAAAAAGGCATTTATTTAACACACCCAAAAAGTGAAATAAACCCCCAAAAAAACCCACATTTTGCAATTCAGTCCAATGCCATCCATGCCCTAAATGATGTTTAAATTCAACAGACAACACAAACAGTTTTTATGCACCCATGATGACTACCTCTGGGCCTACTGGCAGACTAGGCCGCAAGCTTGGAGGCCTATGGCAAAAGCACAGTGGCTGGTCCCACAAAATGGCCGCCACCACATGGCCAGGCCACCCACAACAACATGAAAAGGAAGACAAGACAGACAATGCAGGCCTATGGCAAAAGCACAATGCCTGGCTTCACAAAATGGCCGCCACCCACATGGCCAGGCCACCCACAATAACAAGAAAGTGAAGACAAAGGACAGGAACAGGAAGTTGGAGACTCTGGGGAACTTCCTTCCTCTTTAAAAAAATTGTAAAGAAAAGAAAAATGACTCCTTGCTCACAAAACAACATCTAAATGACACCCTGAGGAGTTTTTTAGCAAAATGAACAAAATCATCATTTTCGAGAAGGTTTTATGCTGCTTGAGAGATATTCTTCGCCAGATTGTAAATTCTGCGTGTTCGGCATCGCGATCGTCACAAAAAGTCGTTATCGCGCGCGCAAAAACACATATTGAGCGCGCAAAGAAGAAAAAATGTGTAAGTCCGCGTTGTCGCGCAGTGCGGAGTTGCCAAAAGTCCGCGAGCTGAACGCCCAGGGTTACCTACTGGCTGAAAAGGCCTATTTATTTAACACACACCAAAAAACTGAAATACCACCCCAAAAACACATTTTGCAATTCAATCCAATGCCATCCATGCCATAAATGATGTTAAAATTCAACAGACAACACAGAAACAGTTTTTATGCACCCATAATGACTACCTCTGGGCCTACTGGCAGACTAGGCCACAAGCTTAAGCCTATGGCAAAAGCAAGCACACTGCCTTGCTCCACAAAATGGCTGCCACCCACATGGCCAGGCCACCCACAATAACAAGAAAGTGAAGACAGACAATCAATGCAGGCCTATGGCAAAGCACACTGCCTGGATGGCTCCACAAAATGGCCGCTAGCCACCCACAACAAAAGAAATGGAAGACAGACAATGCAAGCCTATGACAAAAGCACACTGCCTGCCTTCACAAAATGGCCGCCACCCACATGGCCAGGCCACAACAACAATAAGCATAAGCCAAGGGGAACAAAGAAAAGACATGCAGGCCTATATGGAAAAAGCAGCACACTACTAAACTACCACCACAAAATGGCCCCAAGCCACATGGTCACTCACAGTCACAACAGGCCATGGAAAACAATGAACTCAAGCAGGCCTATAATATGACCAGAAAAGGAGGCCTGCTAAACAACACAAACGAAAATCCACAGGGCTACGAAATGTTGGAAAGTTACACAACAAGCACACACACACATCCAACAAAGGTATTTATTTATTAACACACACCCAAAAAGTGAAATACACCCCAAAAACCACATTTAGCAATTCAATCCAATGCCATCCATGCCCTACATGATATTTAAATTCAACAGACACCACAGAAACATGCACCCATGGGTACCTCTGGGCCTACTGGCTGAAATTTCAATCAAAGAAAAACAACTAGGGCCCTACTAAAACTACAGGCCACCCAGGCCACAACAATACATTTTAAAAACGATGAAAATCCCCAAAAAATGTAGGTACAAACAAGCCCCAATCAAACAAACAAGTACACCAATTCTCCAACTTACTTGTAAAATCTCAAATCCAAAAGTCCTCAAATCCAATCCAATGATATGATGCAGCAGACAGACACAAAAATTGATCCTTCCAGCTCCAAATCCAAATGAAAGTGAACAGCACATGGACAGAGCACTGGGAGGAGCCTGCTGGACAGGAACAGGAAGTTGGAGACTCAGGGGCACTTCCTTCCTCTTGAAAAAAAAAGTAAAAAAATAAAAAGGACTCCTTGCACAAAAAACTACAGCCAAATCACAATCTGAGGAGTTTTTGGGAGCAAAATAATCATTTTCGAGAAGGTTTTATGATGCTCGAGAGATATTCTTTGCCAGATTGTAGTTTCTTCATGTTCGGGATCGCGATCTTACCAACACTGCCGCCGGAAGTCAGATCGCGCGTCCGAATGACGTGTTGGCGTTCGCACACTCTCGCAGGATTGTGCGGCCGGATTCCAAATCTCGTGGCGCCCGCGAACGGATAGGAAATCGCATCGCCGAATGCAGAATCACGGTAAGTCGTTACCGCGCACGCGAGAACGCATATTGAGCGCGCCAAGAAGAAAAACAGCTACGCTACGCTGCAAATTGCGTAGTGCGCGGTAACTTCGCGATCTACGCGAATCGCGAAGTTACCGAAACTACGCGAACTCCGAGAGCGTAGCGTTGTTCACCGCCCAGGGTTAGCAGCGGACAGAGCCAATAGAACAAGAACTGCATGCGGAATCACGTCCCGTCCACCAACCAGATTACGATGTACTAAACAGGCAATCCCACCACGACGCAAGAATCACCTCATCGCGGATGGCGGAAGCACAACTACGGAGAGGAAAAGTCGAACCAGAACACCTGCATACGACCAGAGCCGCCATGGATCCTGCTCTACAGGCCTTTCCGCTGCTCTACCTGATGCATCACCAGCAGATAAGACACCGCCGCGCTCAACAGCAGAGGTACGTCCAAAACATCTCCACGCATGCAACCCTGGTACAACAACAACTCCCAGCAAGCGTGCAGGCAGGGCCGGCTCTACGATGTTTGGGGAAACATGCGAAATGCAATGTGTGAGGCTCCCTCAATTTACATGAGTGACACCCTCAGGGCTCCAAAGGCTGCCTTGTGCTGACTCCTCCTGGCACGCTGCTCCCCTCTCCCCCACCTACAAGCTCCACTCACACAGCTCCGATCGGGCACAAGGTGGCATATTTGCCTGGGGGCTGGGAGTGTATACACTGCAGAGTGCAAAGTGAGGAAGATGCGTGCCCAGGATGGGTAGCAGTGCCGCAGGAAACAGCTACACACTATTGCTATCACCTAAAGCTGCACAACCCAGGCAAACATCCATGCTGGAACAAGATAAGAGGACTGTGCTGGAAATCCATCTGTACTGTACATCAGCAACCATGACTGAAATCAAGTAGGCTCAAATAGCACATATCATTTACTGAAACAGTGCTGAGAGCCACAATGCTTCTGGATACAAATCATTTGCACACAGCACAGTGTCACACCATGGAGTGGTGGGGAGGGTCAAACATGTGTATGGCATGCAGTGGCACATGTTTTGACTGAAGTGGTGTATACACAAGAATTGTACAGGTGAGGAGTGTACAGAGCAAAAAGCCATAGTGGAGTATCTCACATTGTGTAGGCCTCAATGGTATGACTGCGAATGTTATGAATCAGACCAACACATATTGGAGTCCATAAAGTGGAAAGTGACAGCAATGCATGTGAAAACTCACATATCATGTTTGTATCCCAGAGACATGCAGCACAGTGAGAACAAAGGTAAGCAAGAACCAGGCTGGATCCCAAGACTCACAACACAGACATTGCAGTGACACACTCTGCATACTCACAAATGTTGTGGATAAGATGTAGGTGTACCTTAGACTGCGAGGTTACAATGACACACTGCACACTGCTCCGGCAACAACCCCAACATGTCCACAAACACTCCACAAGGTGTCTGATCATGGAAACAAACATGCACTCATCAACTGGATCATACATGTGTGAAAGGGCAACGCTCAAGGGCACATACACATGAACACCTCTGCAAATGACAGGACACTCACACCGTCTGATGACTCCAGTAAGCACATGTACATCCATCCATTTGACTATGAAGCCATACCTGGCCAAGATGACAACACATCTACACTGTCCAGTGGCAAAGTGAGCAAGGGACCCACGTCTGGGCATACCCTGCCAACTCCTTGTGTTTGCTTTGTTCACCCTTAGTTGGCAGGGTATGCCCAGACGTGGGTCCCTTGCTCACTTTGCCACTGGATTGAAGCTATCCTGGCTGATGAGGGCTGTTAGCCCGAAACCAGTCCCAGGATGCTTGTTTCTGGTCCAGGGAAGACATGGCTTGGCAGTTAGGGCTGGACTGTTTCCATGAGGCACAGGGTCAAGACTGATTTGCATATAGTTGTGTCTGAACTGGGGTGGCAAAGTGAGCTAAAGAACGATGATGGCACATACACATGAACACCTCTGCAAATGACAGGACACTCACACCGTCTGATGACTCCAGTAAGCACATGTACATCCATCCATTTGACTATGAAGCCATACCTGGCCAAGATGACAACACATCTACACTGTCCAGTGGCAAAGTGAGCAAGGGACCCACGTCTGGGCATACCCTGCCAACTCCTTGTGTTTGCTTTGTTCACCCTTAGTTGGCAGGGTATGCCCAGACGTGGGTCCCTTGCTCACTTTGCCACTGGATTCAAGCTATCCTGGCTGATGAGGGCTGTTAGCCCGAAACCGGTCCCAGGATGCTTGTTTCTGGTGCAGGGAAGACATGGCTTGGCAGTTAGGGCTGGACTGTTTCCATGAGGCACAGGGTCAAGACTGATTTGCATATAGCTGTGTCTGAACTGGGGTGGCAAAGTGAGCTAAAGAACGATGATGGATTCAACCCAGATCTGTGACTGGGGGTGAGTGTTTGAAAAGTTTCAGCACTCCGTCCATCATCTCCTTGTGTTTGCTTTGTTCACCTTTAGTTGGCAGGGTATGCCCAGACGTAGGTCCCTTGCTCGCTTTGCCACTGGATTCAAGCTAGCCTGGCTGATGAGGGCTGTTAGCCCTAAACTGGTCCCAGGATGCTTTTTTCTGGTCCAGGGAAGACATGGCTTGGCAGTTCGGGCTGGACTGTTCCCATGAGGCACAGGGTCAAGACTGATTTGCATATAGATGTGTCTAAACTGGGGTGGCAAAGTGAGCTAAAGAACAATGATGGATTCAACCCAGATCTGTGACTGGGGGTAAGTGTTTGAAAAGTTTCATCACTCCGTCTATCATCTTATTGTATTTGCTTTGTTCGCCCTTAGTTGGCAGGGTATGCCCAGACGTGGGTCCCTTGCTCCCTTTGCCACTGGATCCAAGCTAGCCTGGCTGATGAGGGCTGTTAGCCTGAAACCAGTCCCAGGATGCTTGTTTCCGATCCAGGGAAGACATGGCTTGGCAGTTCGGGCTGAACTGTTCCCATGAGGCACAGGGTCAAGACTGATTTGCATATAGCTGTGTCTGAACTGGGGTGGCAAAGTGAGCTAAAGAACGATGATGGATTCAACCCAGATCTGTGACTGGGGGTGGGTGTTTGAAAAGTTTCAGCACTCTGTCCATCATCTCCTTGTGTTTGCTTTGTTCGCCCTTAGTTGGCAGGGTATGCCCAGACGTGGGTCCCTTGCTCACTTTGCCACTGGATTCAAGCTAGCCTGGCTGATGAGGGCTGTTAGCCTGAAACCGGTCCTAGGATGCTTGTTTCCGGTCCACGGAAGACATGGCTTGGTAGTTCGGGCTGGACTGTTCCCATGAGGCACAGGGTCAAGACTGATTTGCATATAGCTGTGTCTGAACTGGGGTGGCAAAGTGAGCTAAAGAACGATGATGGATTAAACCCAATCTGTGACTGGGGGTGAGTGTTTGAAAAGTTTCTGCACTCTGTCCATCATCTCCTTGTGTTTGCTTTGTTCGCCCTTAGTTGGCAGGGTATGCCCAGATGTGGGTCCCTTGCTCACTTTGCCACTGGATTCAAGCTAGCCTGGCTGATGAGGGCTGTTGGCCCGAAACCGGTCCCAGGATGCTTGTTTCCAGTCCAGGGAAGACGTGGCTTGGCAGTTCAGGCTGGACTGTTTCCATGATGCACAGGGTCAAGACTGATTTGCATATAGCTGTGTCTGATGAACTGGGGTGGCAAAGTGAGCTAAAGAACGATGATGGATTCAACCTAGATCTGTGACTGGGGGTGAGTGTTTGAAAAGTTTCAGCATTCCGTCCATCATCTCCTTGTGTTTGCTTTGTTCGCCCTTAGTTGGCAGGGTATGCCCAGACGTGGGTCCCTTGCTCACTTTGCCACTGGATTCAAGCTAGCCTGGCTGATGAGGGCTGTTAGCCCGAAACCGGTCCCTGGATGCTTGTTTCCGGTCCAGGGAAGACATGGCTTGGCAGTTCGGGCTGGGTTGTTCCCATGAGGCACACGGTCAAGTCTGATTTGCATATAGCTGTGTCTGAACTGGGGTGGCAAAGTGAGCTAAAGAACGATGATGGATTCAACCCAGATCTGTGACTGGGGGTATGTTTGAAAAGTTTCAGCACTCCGTCCATCATCTCCTTGTGTTTGCTTTGTTCGCCCTTAGTTGGCAGGGTATGCCCAGACGTGGGTCCCTTGCTCACTTTGCCACTGGATTCAAGCTAGCCTGGCTGATGAGGGATGTTAGCCCAAAACCAGTCCCAGGATGCTTGTTTCCGGTCCAGGAAAGACATGGCTTGGCAGTTCGGGCTGGACTGTTCCCATGAGGCACTGGGTCAAGACTGATTTGCATATAGCTGTGTCTGAACTGGGGTGGCAAAGTGAGCTAAAGAACGATGATGGATTCAACCCAGATCTGTGACTGGGGGTGAGTGTTTGAAAAGTTTCAGCACTCCGTCCATCATCTCCTTGTGTTTGCTTTGTTCGCCCTTAGCTGGCAGGTTATGCCCAGATGTGGGTCCCTTGCTCGCTTTGCCACTGGATTCAAGCTAGCCTGGCTGATGAGGGCTGTTAGCCCGAAACCGGTCCCAGGATGCTTGTTTCCGGTCCAGGGAAGACATGGCTTGGCAGTTCGGGCTGGACTGTTCCCATGAGGCACAGGGTCAAGACTGATTTGCATGTAGCTGTGTCTGAACTGGGGTGGCAAAGTGAGCTAAAGAACGATGATGGATTCAACCCAGATCTGTGACTGGGGGTGAGTGTTTGAAAAGTTTCAGCACTCCGTCCATCATCTCCTTGTGTTTACCAAAAGAAGGATGGCATGTCCACTGTACATCTATCAGATGCGAGAGGTAATTTCACACTATTCTAGACAGTAACAGGCCCTGTACTCTTGTGCATACTGGGCTCATCACCATAGTATCCCTGTAGAATGAGCACACCCCATAATCACTAACCTCTGCCCAATCAACACTTACCATCTCACTAATGTACATATGTACACGTAATGAACTCATAGAGGACATGGCACAGGGAATGTGTGTCCAAAAAGAGATTTCATGAAATCATCATTGTAAATGTACTACTGATAAACCACGTTCTGGCAAAATCGTCATTGCATGCACTCAGGTCTCAGGGGGAACAAGGCTCAACACCATGCACTTGAACTCGTTTGGCTACACAGCCTCCAACACGTACACATCAAACTTTCTGAGATTCACATGTGTGATGTTTTGCACCTATGGAGCTGCAAAATTGATGAGTGTGCCATCCTACCCACATACTCTAGTGCATCAAGTAGTACGTCATGATTGGGAAATGCAGACGACAAAATCAGAAAGCACCAATATTTGCTTGCGGTCTGAGGCACAGGGCACTGTACAGTAACATGTTGTGAGCCTTCGGAGCATCCTCAGTAAGTTTAGCATTTACTTACCAGTACCTCAGGAGCACCATAGAGCCGGCCGTACTGTCCAAGGACCTCGTCCACCAGGACCTCCAGCTCCTCTGTGGTGAAGGGACAAGCCCTCAGGTTCTCATTACGAGCCATGACTGGTTCCAGAGATGAGGTACAGCAGCAGTTCGTGGTGAGGAATGGCAGGCAGCAGTGTCTCTAGGCAAGTGACAGGTGTGGACATATCACAGGCATATATATAGGGCCCTAGGCTCGTTCCAGTGTTGCTCTTCTGATACCATTGGCCAGCCTGGTTCGCAACATTCAATTGGGGCCAATGCCGGGTCCCGCAGTGGTGGAGCACGCCTACAGCGAGTTTAAAAAATATAAGCCGCTGGCGGTTCCCATAGGCTGATGGCTATTCCTCATAGGCGTTGATGCACCGCGGAGGCCAGGATGTGTCCACCGCTATCCTGCATCATTCAATTGGGGCCAATGCCGGGCCCCGCAGTGGCGGAGCACGCCTACCGCAAGTTTAAAAAATGTAAGCCGCTGGCGGTTCCCATTGGCTGATTGCTATTCCTCATAGGCGGTGACGCACTGCGGAGGCCAGGATGCGTCCACCGCTATCCTGCATCATTCAATTGGGGCCAATGCGTGTCACCGCTGTGGATGCCAGTTACCGCGCCTGTAAACACATTTTGCATTTCCATTCTCGCTTTGCTAATTACATCACTCATCCCAACACATTTGCCTAAAGTGATTTGTGCACCCTGTTAAGGTGTTATAGCGTGTTACCTTTGAGTTAATTCTTCACACACATGGTATGTCCAAGAAAAGGAGAGTGAAATAACATTCATTGTCATGTCTTGTGGCCAGCATGGAATGAAATGAGTTAAGGAGTCAAAAAGGACAAAGGCCTCTCGCACTGTACCAATGTTGTGTATTGAAACATTCAACATGTGAACACTGTTTGAATATCCCTTGCTATTTGACTGTCGATTTCTCAGCCATGGGTTGTCTCATTAAGGGCCAGTGATGTTGGCTGATATTTAGAGGTGTCCATTGTACGGAAATCAGACATACTTGTAAGCTCTAGCACTTTCAACACACGTACTGCTGTGGCATACAGTGTGCCTAGCTGCCATTGCCTGCATATGTTTTCACACACGTCAGAGGAGTGCACATGTGTAACAAACAAGCATCGCTCTGGCCGACATCATCGGTCATTTTCAGCCATGTGTGCATGTATACACAATCCATGTGTAATTGTGTATCATTTTGGTGAGCATGGCAATGTCTGTCATGCAAAATCCTCACACAGTCATGATAGACTGACCCCATAATGTTCATATTTGTCTGTCCACTGTGCTGCATATTCATGTATTGTTGTCCAGCTGACACTCACTGGCCTCATTTCGTAATGTTGCTGTGTATTGTGGGACTGAAGCTTGAGGTCGTGCAGTGACAGCAGATACATGCACCTCAGCATTGATGCTGTTAACCACATGTGCTGTGCCATCTACCCACAGGGCTGCTCACACTAAGATGTAGCAGTGTAGCATATGTCATACACATTGTCTTATTCTGATGTTGTAGTAGTTAGTATGTCAATAGAGTGATGCAAATCAAGGTCTGTATGCATGTCACTTGTGCATTTCACGTGTTCAAGAGTCCTGTCAATGTTGTGGTTGTGTGAGTCTTTGGTTAAGCTGTTTCCCACATCTCATCTTTTACTCATCTTTTGCATGTGTCCCCTGCCAGAGTACATAGGAGGAGACCTCCTATCAAACGCCCTGTCCCAGACCTGGCGAAGATGGAGGAAATAGAAATCATAAAGAAATTCCGTCTGGGTCGCCTTTCACTGCGAGAGCTATGTGCTCAGTTGGAGCCCCATTTGAAGCCCAACAGAACTTATCCGGCTGCATTGTGTGCTACAGTAAAAGTGATGGCTGCACTGCATTACTTTGCCACTGGGTCCTTCCAGTACACCTCAGCCCGCGCCGGTGGGATGTCACAGCCTATGTTCAGCATGGTGTTGCGTGATGTCCTGTCTGCATTGATGACCTACAAGGACCGCTGTATACACTTTCCAAGGAGAAATGAATTGGCAGCTGCGAAGGGGGATTTTTATGATCTTGGATGCATCCCAAATGTTGTGGGAGCCATTGACGGTACCCACATTGGCCTAGTTCCACCACAGGCACGGGAACACATCTATTGTAACCGCAAACATCACCACTCCATTAATGTGCAAGTGGTATGCCAAGCGGATCAGATAATATCACACGTGTGTGCAAAGTATCCAGGTTTGGCACATGACTCACATTCTGCGGAACAGCAGCATACCACAATTGATGACAAATCTTCACCCAAAGCGTGCCTGGCTTGTTGGTGAGTGGGCTGTGTCAATGAGTGTGATGTATGTGTGAC
Organism: Calotriton arnoldi; assembly: GCA_963921515.1. Taxonomy (NCBI): domain Eukaryota; kingdom Metazoa; phylum Chordata; class Amphibia; order Caudata; family Salamandridae; genus Calotriton; species Calotriton arnoldi. The sequence continues at coordinate 656,408 of CAWUFW010003635.1, forward strand.
ATGCTGCTCTCCTCACATATTACCATTACATTGTTTGTCTGTGTTTCTCACAACTAGGTGACTCAGGGTATCCCAATCGTCTGTGGTTGCTGACCCCACTGAGGAATCCAACTACGCCCGCGGAAGTCCACTTCAATGATGCCCATGGGAGTACACGTCGTGTGGTGGAGCACACTTTTGGACTTCTAAAGTCTAGATTCAGGTGTCTGGACAAGTGTAGTGGTGCACTTCGGTACTCACCCCAGAAGGTGTGTCAGATCATAGTCGCATGCTGCATGCTATACAACCTGGCCTTGCGCAAAGAGATACCCCTGATTCAGGACGATGATGAGCAGCAGGAGCCCCCGCTGAACACTCACACATGCCCAGTGATGATGATAGTGGTGAGGAAGTAGGTCTTGACCTGTGTCAGCAGCTCATCGCCAACTACTTCCATTGAGTGTAAGTTAGCATTGAAGAACTATGACTGTGTCTGTGCGCTTTGCTGTTGTCTGCCAAACTTGGAGGATTGTTGCAGGGATTCTGCCCACAGACAGAACTATGCACAGGATCATAGGACTTGGGTAGGCAGGGACTGAGTCATCCTACCACCTGAGTACCCATGAGCACAGGACCGAATAGCTATAGTGCCTCACTAGCTCTCCTACAAACTGATAGTGAAACAAGCGCTTATACACCCCAGGACACAACACTCTCAGATCTCTCAGGAATCGCAGTAACGAGACATACCCTGTCACCCTCACTCTTATACTTGTCCACAATAAGATCAGTTGAAGACAAGAAACGTTTTCAAATGAATATTTCAACTAACGTGTCCTAACATGCAGTATACGTGCCACAACCAGCAGAATAATGCATAATACAAAAACAGTCAGAAACATGTTCATATATCATGAAGGGAGATGTCATATTGATAAGCCCTCAGGAGGAAGACCTACGAGCCTATCCCCCCTCCCCTTGCTAGAAGAAGTCTTATTATGTATCCCAAGATCTCAGGGCTTTGACATCAGACCCCATTCCTCAGCCTATAGATGATGATATGTATATCACATGTGCTGTGTTGCTCTTCTCTCTGGAAGGATCCCTCTCCAGGTGTGGGGCACCTAGCCCACCTCCACATATTATCAAAAAGGTACCCGTGGGCTCTAGCAGCTGCGAGAGTTTGTTGAGTCTGGGTGCTAGGGCCTGACCAGAACAGAATAACAAGGGACATTGTTTTACGACCTTTGACATGATGTACAGACTGTACTCCAGGACCGCACAGAGAACAAGCTCTGCGGAAAGTTCTCATGTGAAAGACATAAACGAAGCTACTTGCAAAACAACAAAGCCATGTATTAATGTGCGCTAAAGCTGCATATTGTAAGCCGGGCTCATACTAGGAGACAATGTCCACAACGGCCATTTAACAGCCTCCCCTTGCTCAGGTCTGTGGTACCAAGCGAAACAGCCTGCAAAGGTAAGCAGAGTCAAAGCCAATGCAGACAGGGCCAAATCAAATGAAATTTCTGAAGGAGGCGAAAAAAGGTCAAACAATATTGAATTAGTTCCAAACAGTTGCGGATGCTGGTAAGTAGTTACGAATCCAAGAAAGCACTTGCAGCTTCGAAGGCAAGCAGTTCCAGAAGACAATCAGAATCAGCTTCAGCAAAAAGGACCGCCATCCAATCCAGTAGTATGAAGGAACAGATGTGCTCCTCACACCCCGTGGATGAAAGGAGCATTTCAGGACAACCTGGAAGAGGTTCGATGTAGGCATGGCACAGGAGAAGTTGCGCAAATGCACAGGCGCAGCTGTCAGCCCGTCTGCCACGTTGTGAGGCATCCCATAAACGGCAATCACCGGAACAGTCCTGGTCATGGGCCAACAAAGGACTCACCCACAGGTCATAATCCAGATCAGCAAGAAAAGCAGTGTTGGAAAAGCAGACATCCATGGCCCATTGAAAGGGGCATCGGCAACAGTAGAACACAGGTTGCACACAGGTGAAATAGGCATAGTGGGAGGTTAGCCTATAACTGATGCGAAGCACAGCTAATGGCAGACATCCAAAAATAAGCTGCATTCTTTCACGGTACAGTTGCAACTGACCGGGGTTGGACAGTACCACAGGACGGGCAGCCATTGCGTAAGAGCAGTAGGAGAACCAGCACTCTGCAGAACAGCCAAAGGAGTGATGGTAAACCGCCAAATGCACTTGATAAATTGAATGAATGACACCCGGTAGTACTCCAAAAATAGTCTGAAACGAAGTAACAAGGCCATAGCCCACAAGTTAATAAAATATGTGCAAGGCCTTCAGTATCAGACGCTTTTGATATTTTGTGTATCAGTTCCCAAAAATGGAGTGGGAGAGTCGTGTTTAGCAGTGACTGAATCTCACTGGACGTTCAAGCCACCTGCAATTCGAAGGTCTCACGGGCTGATGTGAGATCGACTTCTTGTTGAAACAAAAGCGCTTTGTGCCTGCTTCACTCATTGAAGTCTGCTTTCATAGTGGGAATGTGAGGCCACAACTAATTATCTACAATCCCATATGGGGAGTACAAAGAACATTGCTACAGCAAGTTACACGTTGTGAAACTGTTACTATATACGGGACGCCTGCCCGTAAACCGCAGCGGTTGTGGTTATTCAGGATAAGATAACTTCTGTGAAAAAGGAGCCTTAGCATGGGAATGTTGGCAGGGACTGGTGTTCCTTTTTTAAAACATGCAAAAATCTTGCGTGATACATTACAAGCCCCATGTAACTGTACTTGAGTTAGAGAAGGCGACAATGTCCCCAACGGCCATTTAACAGGATGTGTTTGGATGCTGGCTCTTGTTGGCACACTGCTAAGGGTTACATTGTGCAGCGCTGTGTGAGTTTTACAACTTACGTCATGTCCATGTTGATGGTAGTAGGGGGATGGGAGGACACTGCTTCACCTCCCAGCACAGTTCACCCCTTAGCATCCTGGTAAATGCAGTTCAGTTCAAATGCTTACTTGAAATGTAGCTGAAGTGTTTCACCAAAGTTGGTCAGGGAGAGGTACAGAGACCTGAGAGAATTGTGGCAGCCTTCTCAGCAAACACAGAATTTCATTTTTTATCTCTACTGATGAAGGATAATATCCAGGTACACATGTGACTAGAGATTCACAGCACTGACCTGCAACAACCTTGGTGAAACACTTCAACGGAAATTCAAGTAAGCATTTAAACAGAAGTGCTTTTACCAGGATGCTAAGGGGTGAACTGTGCTGGGAGGTGAGGTAGTATCCTCCCATACCCCTTCTGTCCATGTTGATGGTGTTAGCCAGTGTTATCTGGAATGCATCTTGTACAGTGTTGCCTAGTGGTGTGCTTTAGCTGTCATGCCATCATATGTCAACTCACTTTTATTTTCTTGTGTCGTTTTAGGTTCCTCCGCTCTCTCAATGGATTGTCGCATTCAAATCTTGTGATACATTGCAATGTGAGTTAACATGCTACTTACTATGATAAACATGTTACTGACACAAAGGCATAGGGGTGTGAACTGTGTTTATTTTGACATCAGTGACAGGTGAGTGGTGAAGTCGAAAGTGCTGGTACATGGATACTTAGGGTGGTACAGACAATGGTGGAATTCCACAGTCCAGCAGAACACTCCCTTCATTATGGCAATGTGTGATCGAATGTACAACAACGTCAATGCTCTGTGCAACACTGGTGACATCAACGGTGGCTCCTAGAACTGGTTTTGCAAGGTGCTTTGCCACTTGATCCTCCCCTGGACTTTCTCGGATGTTCCCTCTGCTGTTTTGGCAGGGGGGGAACCTGCTGCATGCTCAGAGGTGTCTGAGGAGTCTGTGTCTTCTGCCTCACCCCTCCCTGTGGCCGCTGCTGAGGTGTTGTGAGTATCATCAGGCTGGCCACTGGGTGGGGGTGCCTCTATTTGAGCTGCATGGATATCCCTCAGAACACCCACAAGCTGGCCTATGTACTCCACAAGTTGTCCCAAACCTGTGTTCATGGACCTTTGCAGCAGGCGGAGTTCACGCAGTTCTTCCACAACCTGGCCCATCTGTCCCTGATTTTGTTGGTATGCACCAAGGACTGTGTTCACGGTGGCCAGGGCCTCACTCTCAGTGTCCTCCTGTGACTGTCCCCCAGTTGACCTCCCACCTGCCCTGAAGACACTGACCTGTGGTATTGCCTGTCGCAGCTACCGCACACTGTCCCCAGCGTCCCCAGGCTGCCTGGTGGTATTGGCGACAACTGCCACTGGGACAGTGTTGGAGGCAGCAGTGGTGATGGTGGAGGTGGAGGTGGCTGCCACACAGGTCATTGTTGCAGGTGTCAGCGTTGTTGCAGTTGTTGTGGGAGTCGTGGTGGTGGTGGTGGGGACAGTGAGGTCCTGGGACTGAGCTTGCCTGGGAAAGCCGGAGGGGCCAGGTCGGTCCTCCCCATCTGAAAAAAACAGGGAATCTGCATCCGCGAGTTCACCTTCCTGGGGGGGAGACTGGCTTGGCTCATTCATGTCACGGTCATCTGCTGTTGCTAGCGAGTCACCTGTTGGACAGAGGTTAGATTGTCAGCATGTTCAGTACACAGCAGAACTTTGATGATCATGTTTTGCACATTTCATTTGAGATGACCTGACTTTTGACATTGGCATTATTTGGCATTCGTAACAGTTTGTCAGCAGTCGATCATGATGTAGAGGTACATATATTGTTTGTTAGCAATGTGACATGGCTGGAGCAACAATTTCATATGTACAGATATTGTATTTCCAAGGACATGTCCTCTGGTACCAACTTGTTGCTCATCCACTTCAGGTGATGCTAGGATATTTGTGACTTTTCTATGAGTATCTGTCTACTATGCCGCAAAATCATGATTTGTGTTTTGCTCTTTTGTACTGACCTCCTGTGGATTATGATGTTTGACTGAGTCTCCATGCATGTGTTGTGTTGATGTGAGCCTTTATGCTTTGAGACAATGGGACTTGAACATTGGATTCTGGCCATTGCGTTCCTGGGTTTTGCTTTGCATTTACATGTGACTTCATCAATGACACTGTGATTGATGTGGCCTCTCAATGGGATTAGTTGTGTGTGCACTGGCTACAACTTATGGAGTTTTACAGAGTTGGCTAACAAGTGCGGGATGTGGTGGTCAGATAGCTCCATGCTGTTTAGGAGGGAGTACAGAGGGCCTAGTGGGAGTGGTGGTCTTGCTGTCAGGTCTCAACAACCCCCTCCCCAGTAAGATGGCTACCTACCTGTTAGGAAGCACTGTCGACAGTGATGGCTGCCACATGGCTCTGGGGTGGGGAGGGTGTTCCATGCTGTTTGGGAGAGAGAACAGAGGGCCTTGTGGGAGTGGTGGTCTTGCTGTCAGGTCTCAACAACCCCCTCCCCAGTAAGATGGCTACCTACCTGTAAGGAAGCACTTTCGACAGTGATGGCTGCCACATGGCTCTGGGGTGGGGAGGGTGCTCCATGCTGTTTGGGAGGAAGGCCAGGGTGCATGAGCTGACTACCTACCTGTGAGGTGAAGCAGAGGAAGGAAATGCTAGCCTTGTGGGACATTCATCTTGAAAGCGTGCATTCTACATGAGTTTGATTTGGTCGGGCAATTGAGGCTCACTTGTTGTACACAACAGTACATTGCAGTGGGATGTGATCATTTTGTTTGTACTTACCAGCCTCCACTCCCCCCTCGATTCCTGTGAGACTCTCTGGATGCAGTATGGCAAGCACCTTCTCCTCCCATTCATTGAAGGTTAGTGGTGGAATGGGAGGGCCGCCACAAGTTCTTTGGGCCACCTCATGGTTCCTCTGGGCCCGAGCCTTGACCCGGGCCTTGAGGTCGGTCCACCGCCTTTTGATGTCACGCAGTGTGTGTAGGGTGGTCCCTACTGCATTGACTTTGTTGTGGAACCTTGCCCACATCTGATTTTTGTGCACAATTGGGGTCTGTTGGACCCGGTTCCCATACAAATGTGTCTCTACTCTAATTATCTCGTCTACCAGCACTTTCAACTCTGTGTCTGAGAATTTGGGCATTTTTTGATTGGGCATGGTGCAAATGAATGAAAGGTGCAGGTTGCAAGGTGGTGATGAAGATGTGTGAGGTGTGTCAGGTGTGTGGATGAGAAGTGGTGGTGTGTGGAGTTGGGTGGGTGTGATGTTGTGCTGTGTGCCAACATGGTGTCCTGTCTCTCTCTGTCTCAGCGCCTGCTTTGCAAAGGATGCTGGTCCAGGAAGGCGTTGGTTTTATACTGTTGTGTGTGGGTGTGTCCACATGAATGATGACCACCAGGTGTCTCTTCCATGCTGACCATGGCTTTCATTTCAGGAATACATTTGTGGTGTATCATTGGTGCGTATCTGATGTGATTGAGGGCTGCGGAGAGTACAGGCACACTTTGAGCATTGAAGTGAAATCTGTTCCGACCGCCATTTGTTTTGCCTGAGCGCGACCACGGCGGTCGGAACAGCAATGATCGTTACGCCAGCTCCGCTATCTCATCGTAATTGGCCGTGTGGTCATTCCGTGGCAGTAGCGACCTTTTGAGTCCATTGAACAGCTTTCCCCGTCCGCCACGGTCTGATTTACAGCTTTTCCAACCGTTACAGATGGTCTTTTGGGAATTCCGTCCGCCGCGGTAGGATTTTACGTGCATTGCATCGTAATGTGACTGGCGGAAATGCCGCAGTACATGCAGGTGTTTTTTTACCGCGAGCACGGCAGACGGAAGGGTTTTCCGTCCGCCATCGTAATCGACCCCCTTGTATTGCAGTATGTGGAAATATTTTTAAAAGTGACTGAATCATTCCTTGTTCGAAATCTATTATTATTTTATGTGGGAAGTAGTTTTCTGTCTGTTGTTTTATTACTGTAAGTAGTTCTATGTAGGTAGTATTTTGTTTGTTGGGAAGTAGTGCGTATATGAAGGGGATGTGGGTTTCTTCATATTCTCCATGGATGGTATAGAGTTGGTAAAAGGGCTTAGGGCAAACTTTAAATGTCCCATCCATCATCCATGTTTCACACTGCTTTAAATTGTGAATGTTAGTGTTGGTGGCGAAGATGATATTTCCTTTTTCATGACTGTATTGTCATAAAGAATTAATTTTTTATCTTTGTGTATGACTGTGTATTCTTGTAATATTTTGATTTTTGCAAACGTTTGGGGGTGGGTGGTGTTTGAGCAGTAGATCTTTTAGTTCTGGCTATTAGGCATTTTAGAGTGGGGATTGATGGTAATTGTCCTCTTACATGTTCAGGAACCCTAGTTAGCACGTTTTTTTAATATTTGGGTACTGGTTTGTTGGGAGCTGGTGCGTGCTCCTTTGATGGTCTCGAAAGCATCTGTCACCTCAATTTCTGTGACATTGGTGGGATGGTTGTGTTCCCTGACATTAATAACATTCATTTCTACTGTTGTTGCTCTCCCATAGCAAGAGTTGGAGTAGTATTTACTACATTTCCAATTTATTTCCTGTTATTTTCTCTTGCGTGTAAGTATAGCCCATGTAGCACAGAAGTAGTTTTCCCTTTTGTGAGGAGATTAATTTTGCCCCTTCAGTTATTTTCTTTGTATATCTGTGAATATATTTATATGTATGTATTTATTAATTATTAAGTATTGAAGAGTAAACATGTTTATATAATTATTACATTTCAAAATATACTTACATATATTTTGTTTTGCTTTTCTTGTTGGATATTTTTTCGATGTTCGTGGTTTATTCACTGGTTTCTTTATTTCTGTTGGTTAAAAATGAAAATGTTATTTTTATTGAAGTGTTACATTTAGGGGGTGATTACGATGGTGGATGGACTTCAGTCCGTCTGCCATTGTCCCAGGGATAGGGACCGCCCGCCTATAAGGCGGCGGTCCCACATATGGGATTACGATGCGACCGCCACCACGGCGGCCGCAAAAGGCATGTTTAACATTGTGGCAGGTGCTGCTGGCTGCAGCACCCGCTGCAATGTCAAAAATGCACTGTTTACATTTCCCTGCACTACGTGGCAGGCACCATGCGGTGCCTACCACATGGTGCAGGGAAATGTAGAGGGGCACCATAGGTGCCCCCCAAGTGCACAAACAAACAGCCCCTGCACAAGGGGGGCCCGCAACAGGCCCCCAAAGTACATCCGCCATGGAAAGGCTGGCGGGGATCCAGCATCCTAATATGGCGGACGGTACCTGCTAGGCACCACCACCATTCTGTGGGTGCGGGCAGTCCGACAGGCAATCGTAACGATTGCTGCTGTCGGAACCGTGGCGGGCTTTCCATCGGCCTGGCACACTGACCGCCATCACAATCTGGCGGGCAGGAATTGGCCTTACGATGGCGGTGAACCCACCACTGGCAGCCTGCTGGTGGCGGGTCACTGCCATCGTAATCAGGCCCTTAGTTTGTTTATTTTGTTTATTTAATCTCTATTTTTATTTAGTTGATGTAGTTTATTCCGTTAATGTTGTTGTTTTGTTGAAGTCTGTAGAAGCTATTAAAATAAAAGTATTTGTTAGTTATGTTTTGCTTTTTAATACATTTTTTAGTTTTCATCAGTTAACTCTATTTGTTGGTTAAGATATATACTTACTTTGTTTTATATTTTTCGTTAATGTTAATTTTCTAGTTGTTTTGGAAGTAAATCGTTGTTTTAAATTTTCTAGGTGGAGTTTTAGTGAAGATTAGTCTGTGAAATATAAAAGGAAACATATTATAGTTTTAGTTAATTTGTTTATAATTTTTCCTTTTAAGATCATTTTATTTATATATTTAACAAGTTTTGTTCTTACCTTTAATGAGATTTTTCTGATTAGTTGTTTGTGTAGATCTCTTTCGTTCTGTTTTCTGTCTCGTAAACGTTCGTGCTTCGCAAGTGTTTGGCTGCTTCACAGTACATTTTGTGTTAATTAATTGATTGCTTTTATAGTGTTTATTTAATTAGTTAGAGTTTTCTATTGGTTTGTGTTGGTGTAGTTAAATTTTTTTGGCAGCTATAATTTAATTTGTTTAATGTTAATTATGTGTAAATAAATGTTATATATTTTTATAAATGTAATATATATGTTTGTTTATTTTTGATAGTTTTGATATTTTTTTATGTTGTAGTGTTTATTTATTTATTTTAGATTTTTAAGTGTACTCGTTTGTGTTTTAGTTTTATTAATTTTGTAAATGTTTTGTGTTTGTTTTTAATGTTTGTAATGTTTGATATATGTTACTTGTTTATATTATTGAAACTAGTTTAATCTTATATTTAAATGCTATTTTCTGATATAGTTTATATGTATTTTATCGATGTTTGTGTTGTCGATATTATGTATATCAATGTTTTTGTTGTGATATATGTTTTTTAATTTTATCGATATTTTTGTGTGCTTCTTGTTTGTTGTCGACATTTTTATCATCAAAATTCTTTTTAACAATATTTTTTTATCGATGTTTGTGTTATTTTAGTTTTGTGTATTGGGTGTTGATATTTTTCTATACGATATTAGTGACTCGATAATTTTGTAGCTCGATATTATAGGAGTCGATGTTGTATCAGTGATCCGATAAATTGTGCTGGGCCCTGAAACAAACCCCTAGGGATCAGGGTTTCATTGGCACCTGGCTCAAGTCTTATAATTTGGACTAAAGAAGAGGAAAGCAGAACTTAGGGATGAGAAGTGATATAATCTAGTGGTTGCCTGCCAGCTAGGGATATTAAGGCCTTCTGGAGATCAGTTTGAGTGGTCTGTGTCCCTGGAGGCTCCCCTGATTTAGTGACCACACACACTGCCCCTGATAGCTGGAGAGAGCACTTTAGTGTAATTTACCAATTCTGCCCTGGAAGTGAGGGTGGGCTGAAGGATGTACTTTAACCCTTGAATGTCAGCTTTATTGCTAAGGAAGTATCTCAGGCCATTCAAAATAGCCCTTTTAAAAAAGCACCAGGACCAGATGGGATGCCCATAGATATCTCTAAGGCAAACCCAGGGTTTTGGTCACTACTGATTTCAAATGTTATTAACTCTGTGTGTATGGTTGGTGTTCCTGCATCTTGGCACAAATCTGTCATTAAATCAGTCTTCCAAAAAGGAAACATGTATGATCCTAAGTGCTACCAGCCAATTTCTCTCCTTGATTCTATCACAAAAATAATTGGGCATATCATCATGGACTTCTTGCTATAGTGGGCTCTGCAAAGAAACATCATTTCCCCAGTCAAGGACAGATTTAGGAAAAGTCTTGGCACTATCGAGCAGTACCTACAACTCCATCAACTTGTATCCAAATATAAGTATGTCAAGGGTAGTTCCCTGAAACTGGCATTTATGGACCTGTTAAGCGACTTTAACAGTGTAAATCACTCCAAATTGTGGGATATATTAACCTCTGTGGCTCTGGAAGTAGGTCTGGCCGCCCTTCTGTGGCATTTCCACTGGGATTTAAAGGCATCCATAATGTATGGGGAAATGGAGAATGCCTCCCATCATTCTTGGTTAATCGAGGTATATGTGAGGGGTGCGTGCTCTCCCCGATACTATTTTTGCTCTACATTAATTACCTTGAATCAGCACTTGTTAATGCAGGTGCTGATGTGCCCATGGTTAAAAATTAGCCCATATCGGCACTCCTACATGCGGATGATGTAGTCCTGCTTGCTAGGACGACTAATGGCCTAAAGTTATTGATTTCCCTTTTTGTAAGTTTTATAGATAACTTAGATTTACAGAATAACTTTTCCAAGACTTTTATAATGGTATGTAGCCCTAAGAATATTAAAACACAGCCTATATATATTGGGGGTGATCTTATTGAGAGAGTGAGCCAGTTTCCCTATTTAGGGCTGATGTTTGATGAGGCATGCCCCTGGACTCCCAGTGTTGGGAGCAGGATAAGCCGCTATTTCCGTGCTGCTGGTTCAAAATTTTCATTAGCTGCCACCATAAGGGGAAAACCAATTGCTTCCATTCTTGAGATTTACAGGAGGAAGTGTCTCCCTTCCCTGACCTATGGTGTGGGGGTCTGGGGTAATAGGTAAGACGGGGCGGTAAAATCCACTCTGCTCGCGGAGTTTGCGCAATGTGGGCGCTCCGCAGAGGAATGCAAAATTCCTGAATTCCGCCATTTGGGCGTGAAACAGATTTTTTTTTCCTTTCACACGCTCAAGTTTTTTTTGGGCGCTCAACCATGAGCGCCAAGACTCTCAGGCCACTTGCGAGCACAAGAAGACTTCACATACCGCTAGAGAGCTCCTGAGGGACTTCACGCTCACTCACACGGCTTCAGGCCACGACAGAACCAATCTAGCTTTCTTATAGCCAATCACAAACGGAGCAATCGAGCCGCTTTTATGCTTGAGAATGCAGATGAGAGGCATTTGGAGTGGATTTTCTTCTCAATCTGTCCATTGGAGTTGGTTCTTTTGTGCGAAAAGCCATTTTTTTAAACTTTTTTTTAAACCAGAAGGTAGTGCCCCAGAGACTCCAACTTCCTGTCCCTGTCCGGCAGGCTCCTCCCAGTGCTTTGTCCCTCTCCTGGCCACTTTTCATTGGGATTTGGAGCTGAAAGGATCACTCTTCTTGTCTGCTGCATGTATACAATTGGATTTGAGGACTTTGGGGCTGATTACAATGGCGGACGAATTTATGTCTGTCTGCCATTGTCCCAGGGATTGGGACCACCTGCCTATTAGGTGGTGGTCCCGCTCCTCAAATTACATTTTGGCCGCCACCACGGCGGCCGCAAAAAGGCAGTTTTAACATTGCGGCGGGTGCTGCTGGCTGCAGCACCCACCGCAATCTGAAAAATGCACGTTTTGGTTTTCCCTGCACTACGTGGCAGGCACCATGAGGTGCCTGCCACCTGGTGCAGGGAAATGTAGGGGGGCACCATAGGTGCCTCCCCAGTGCAAAAACCAACTGCCCCAGCAGAAGGGGGCCCACAACGGGCCACCAAAGTACATCCCCGCCAGCCTTTCCATGGCGGTTGAACGGCCATGGAAAGACTGGCAGGGATGCTGCATCCTGATCAGGCAGACGGTGCCTGGTAGGCACCGTCACCATTCTGTGGATGCGCCGGGGTCCGACAGGCAATCGTAACGATTGCCTCTGTCGGACCCATGGTGGAAAGGCTTTCCATCTGCCACGCACACCGCCCGCCATCAAAGCCTGGAGTGCGGTAATTGTCCTTACAATGGCGGTGAACCCGTCACCGTCAGCCTGCCAGTGGAGGGTTCACCGCCATCGTAATGACCCCCTTTGTTTTTGAGATATCACAAGTAAGTTTAAAAACTGGTGTATAAGGGTGTTGTTTGTTTGACTGGGGGCATGCACCTCAATTTATTTTATTCAATTTTTTAAATTTATTGTGGTGGGTGGCCTGCAGTCTTAGTAGGGGCCTAGTTTTTTTGTGCATGAAATTTATCTTCTTTTGTAAAGGAAACATGTTGCAGAGTTCAGTACATTTTCTTCTCCATGTTTTTTTAATAAGTTAGTAATATTGATTGATTTAATCACTATGTGGCCTATTCTGCCAATGAGCCTTCCAGCCAGTAGGCCTTGTACTACGCCCTGTACTATTCATGGGTGCATGAAACAACTGTTTCTGTGGTGTCTGTAGACCTGAAACATCATTTAGGCCATGGATGGCTTTGGATTAAAATACAAAAAGTGTTTTTTGTGGTTTTTCATGTTTTTTTTCCTCCTGCAAACAGTGTTTAGGTGGGGTAATGCCGTAGAGGATGTGTGTTGTTGTGAACATTTTTAGCCCTGTTAATTTTCGTTTTTGGCATTGCAGAATTAATGCTGTGTTCTCTGTGTTACCATGCCTCTTTTGGCTGGCCTCCTTGCTGGTTGTTGTTGTTGTGTGACCATGTGGCTGGTGGCCATTTTGTGTAGCCAGCCAGTGTGCTTTCCCCATAGGCCTACATGTCTTCTCTGTTTGTGGCCATGCCTCCTTGCTGGTTGTTGTTGTTCTGACCATGTGGGTGGCGGCCATTTTGTGAAGCAAGCCAGTGTGCTGCTGCTTTCCCCATAGGCCTGCATATCTTCTCTTTGTTCCCCATGCCTCCTTGATTGCTGTTTGACCATGCGGCTGGTGGGCATTTTGCGTAGGCAGGCATCCAGTGTGCTTTTGCCATAGGCTTGCGTGTGTTGTCCTTCTATCATTATGTTGCAGCCATGCCTCCTTGCTTGCTGGTTCACCATGTGGTCAGTCAGTGGCCATTTTGTATAGGTAGCCAGTGTGCTTTTACCATAGGCCTGTATGTCTTCTTCTCTTTGTTCCCATTCCCAATGCCTATTGCTCTGTGTTGTTGTTGTCGATGACCATGTGGCAATGGCAGGCAGCCATATTGTGTGTCCAGCGAGTGTGGCCCTTTGCCATATGCTTGCATGGATGGTTAAGCAATGAGATAGCAGTTTAAGAAATTAAAACAAATGATATGCTTGAGGATAATGTCACTTATTTATAATTTTTTTAATTTTAATTGTTTCAATTTTAGATTCTTTTTTTTTACCATTTACATAACATCTGGCATCAATGAATCAGCCCCATGTCTGCTATAGGTGCACATCATTGTGTAAGGATTATTCGATTGTCATTTGTCAGCTGCACCTCCCTGAGTGCCACATCCCACGTTATCCATTGCACATAAAGCAAACAGTTTCAGCTGTATTGTTTTGTTGTTGTTGCTCTTTCTAATCCTTCCTGAGAGTACAGTCACCATGAAAGTTTATGTTGGCGTAGATTTCCGTTTTACAAATGAACACTGTATTCTATTGTTAAGTATTTATAATAACTTAAGTAACCACACTAAATGATATTGTTTATTTGTACTACTACTTGAATTGCAACAATCCAATGTTTCACTGATGTTTTTCTTGCTTGTTTGCTTTTAGGTTCACAAGAGAAGAGACATCACCTACTGTACTGCCAGACAGAAGGCCTCTGCACGACGTGACACGTGACTGACTACACAACATGATCATCTCTTCAGCTTGTTGTGAAGCTAAGTGTCACTGCCAATTGACAGCTTCAAGATGGCCTCAAAGAAAGGTGCTGCCAAGAAAGTGGCTAGTGGGGAGCAGAAAAAGCAGATTTCCACCACTGGCGTGCCGACCGCAACCTTTTTCAGGAAATTGTGCCTGTTGTACCGGCCTCTGGCGAGCAAGGTGAGAGCAGCACTCCTGCATCAACAGTACCACCCCCAATCTAAGCCCGGGACCATGTCTGTCAGTGAGGCAGCCAGTGCAATCATGTCAACGCCAACGAGTAGTGATATTGAATCGGATTTGTCCCTTTTGCAAAGTAGTACACAATCGTTTGAGGAAACACAGCAAAGTGGACAACAGCTGCAGCCAGCATTGGTACATTTGTCTGATATTGGAGCAGAACAGATGGTTGAGCTTCCTTCAGAGCAAGAAGTTGAACCTCCTCTTCTAGAATCATTGGATCCCACATCTCCAACAAGGAAAAGGAAGGGTACTGCATCACCATCTTCTCCAAGCAGCACTTCTGATGATGATGATAGGGAAATGGAGTGGATCCCGACAGAGACTAGGAGACAACAGAGAGAAGCAAGGGAAAAGAAAAGTTCCAGAAAGACTTAGACTTATGGAAGGGGATGAAGAGGAGGATGACGATGACGAGGTAGTCATGGTGGAAGGTGACACAGAGGAATCTGACATTGCTATTTAACCAGCTCCGAGGGATGTGGCACAGGTAGCACCTCCACCAGCTCCCATATTCGCAAAGCCCCAGCTGAGACCAATACCAACCCCTGCCTCCGGATAAGCTGAGAGGCAATCAATGACATGCCCATCTACCTCCAGCTAATATCCAGGCAATGGCACTGGCCCGGTAAAAAAGTACTTCTCCCCAGTTTGGGACTATTTTACAGTTATCAAGAGGGGGGCACCTTGCAGTATGCACCATTTGCCACACAAATGCTCATCGAGGTAAGTCTGGTACACATTATGGTACTGGAGGCCAGACGACCCACATGAAAGATCACCACACAGAGAGCTGGGGAACATCAGCTATAAGTCCAATCATGGGGCAAGGTGATGATGATGATGAAGAAGAGGGTGACATCTTCTTCACGCAAAGCAGCCCTGTCTCCAGCAATGTGCCAGCAGATTCACCCACCTCAGTGACTTTACAAAGGCACAAGAAGATTCAGAGTGAGATGATGGAGACACCGTGGCATACAGTGACTGCCCTACCACCACGACGCACATTGAGTCTACCACTAGCATATACTTCTCAAAAGACGCCTGTGTCAGTGCCCCAAGAAAAGAAGAAAATCCAGGCTACTATTACGAGCATGTTTAGGCTGGAGGGGCCGTATGAGCGAAACCACCCAACCGCACGTTAGTACAATGGGAAGCTGGCAAAAATGTTACCGTTGGACCTCCTCCCTTTTTTATTTGTGGAAGGAGTGGGATTTTTAGAATTTGTGGCAGCCATCTGCCCAGAATGGAAGGTACCAACTAGGACCTATTTTTCCAAAGTGGCTGTTCCAGCAGTGCATCACAATGTGCTGCAGTTGGTTGGACAAGCTTTGCTGCAAAGTGTTGCTCACACCATCCACCTGATGACAGATATGTGGAGCAGTTGTCAGGCGACTAATAACATGTGCATCACTGCACACTGGATCTCTGTTGCAGGGGTAAAGCAAAAGATATATTCAGGTCTTGGCCCTGAAGAAAGTTTTAAGAGCGTTCTGTGGCTTGCAACAGTGGCCATGTTCGCCATGGAGAAATCACATACAACTGTAAACATCTTGGAGGAATTTAACAGCAAGGTAGGTATATGAATGGCTGTGGCCTAGAGGTCTTTGAATTGGATGTGTTGCCATGGACAATGGCAGTAACACAGTCAAGGCCATGTCAGATGGAGGCTATTTCAGGGTCCTGTGTTTGGTCCATTGCATGATCCACCTGCAGAAGAATCTGCACCCATGTCAGCCATTCTTTTAAATCCCGGAAGCAGCAGCAGATTATTCAGTGTAATAATTGAGCATCAGTTAAAGGACTGATACTGGAGGTGCCAGCACGCTGAAACTCCACATTTTACATGCTGCAGCATCTGTTTGAGCAGTATAAACAGATCAATGACTATGTCATTCAAAGAGGAGGGGATACAGTTGGGAAAGCTATGACCATGGATGCGGACAAATAGACCTAGTGAAATGCCTGACACAGATGCTACTCCCTTTTGAGGTTTTCACGCAGGAAGTTAGCAAGGAGGACAGTATGATGGGCTAAGCTATCCCATTTGTGCATCTCCTACAAGAGCAGGTAAAGAAGGCGTCTGAAAGGTTCGCCCATGCAGATGTGAATGAAAACACAGAAGCACACGCCTTGGTTGAGAGCTTAGTCCTGCGCTTGGCTTCTAATATAAGGCTGCAACATGACATCATCGACTCCATTGCCACACTACTTGATCCATGGTACAAACAAAATTCTGACAACTTTCACCACTTTTTCTGAAGGGAATGTTTTAAAATACATTAGGTGGATTGTAGAGCAAGCTGGTGACTTGGAAGAAGAACGGCTGGAACTTCAAGTCCCACCCCGCAGTTCTGGGGTACTGCCTTCAACTTCCAGAGAGGGCAGTCTTGTCTCACAGCAGCCAACAACACTATCAACCAGAACACCGGCGACAACAGCAAAAGAAGGACCTGACCTAACCTCTGCTTTGTATTGGTTTCAATTGGCAGGGCTCAAGTCCAGTGCAGAGGCTATGGCAAAACAGGTAGAGCAAGCCGCAGCGCCAATGACCATCCTCAGGATGTTCCAGGAGTATCTGGATGATCCAAAAGAGGTCTATGTGGATCAAAATCCATTGATGTATTGGTATGGGTAGATGGGCCAATGGCCAGAGCTAAGCAGGCTAGCAATAAAGTATCTTGCTTCTCCTATCACCAGTGTGTCTGCTGAACCTGTGTTCAGTGCAGCTGGTGCGGTCATCACAGTGAGAAGGACCAGTCTCTTGCCTCAAAATGTGGAGAGATTGACTATGATCAAAATGAACCAACATTATATACCATACAATTACACAGTTCCTGAAACAGCAGCACAGGAGGAGGAAGAGGGTGATTGGTCCGAAATTGAATCTAATGTGTTAGCTGACCAACTTCTGTGTAAACCACCTGCATTTGAGCACACACTCTGCTTCCTGGACTAAGTAAGCCAGTGCCCCCACAGAACTTTTTAAATGGTCTTGTTGAACTTAGTTCTTTCTTTGCAAAAATACATTAAAAAAAATTAGCTAAAGGAACATTATTATTTTTGTGTCAGATTTATGCTGCCCCACTTTTTTTTATTAGTCACATATATATTGCCGGATTGCAGTTGGACCAGTGTGCATTGAAGAAGCCTCCACAGTTCCTTCATGACATTGGGGACAATGCCTGCCCCTTAGCATGCCTATTGCCTAATGCCTATCCCTTTTTGCATCACTTAGGGCCAGATTACGATCTCGTTAGGAAGGCCTCCTGATGGGTACCAGAACGTGCAAATCCAATTCGGCGCCTATGTTTCCGACCGAGTTGTCACCCGCACCGAACGACCAAGTACGATGCGAAGATCTCGTCCGAGTCGACCGAATCATTTCCGGAACTTAATCCTGTCCGACTGACACGTACGCAGATGAATGGTGCCGCGCAATGGAGCCGGATTCCAACCAAGCGAGTACGATGCACGATTTGGTCATCTGTATCTCCTCGGTCTCAGCAACACGAAACGGCTGTCGGAATCGGACTTCGGGGGGGCAGTAGCAGGCCTCCCTTCACCTGGAGCACTTCGAATCGGTCACGGGGGTGCCCATGGGTCACCCTGATCCATGCATGCACAGTGTGGTGGGCAAAATGGGGTGCCCGCCACAGGGTGTAAGCTTTTCCCCAGCCACCTATTTTTGCTATGGGAGCCTGTGTACCCGTTGGTACACGGGCTCCCAGAGAGTTCAATGGGAGTCCGAGCGAACCGAGCTCGTCAGCATATGGCTGCATTGTACTCGTTGGGTCGGATTCGCACAGCGCAATTCGCTTGGAAAGCCCTCCGGTACAGAGTCATATGGAGGGCTTTCCTAGCAAGATCGTAATCTGGCCCTTAGTATTAGAAGGGCTGCCCCATAAAATCATTTATTATGTACAGGACTGCCTGCCAATACCAAATTCCAATGTGTCGCCTGCATCAAAGATGATTGAATTCACAATACCTGAACTACCCGCACTTGCCTTGGATTGGATGAGGTAACTTCAACTATTGCAACAGTGAGTGACTGATTGCGTGAGTGATGATTTCAGTTGATTGATGATTCATGTGGTGGCAGACACTCAGGGAGGGTGTGTGTTGAATTGAAATATGGGGAATTTCTTGAGATGATTAATGATTTGCATTGTTTGGGGCTTGAGCGATGGGCACCTATTTTTTTCCCTTGTTGGTGATGATCAGCCCTTTGACACTTAGCCAGATTTAATTAATTGGAGGGGTGCTCTCCTTTCTTTTCTGGTTTTTCAGATACCAGAACAGTCACTTTAGTTATCAAACAAAAACCTATGCATTCTCTACTTGTTCTACAACAGCAGTGAACTGAACTCCACATCTATCTTGCTCGGGTACTCATGATTCATGATGATGATGATGACTGGTCTGGTACGGGGTTACTCGGAGCCTCCCAGGACTGGAGGAGTATCATGGAAGAACTCAGGGTGGGACTAGGAGCTGCAGGACTACCTTATCAACAGCAAGAAGCAAGAAGTATCGACTTCAGTTCAAAGGTTCACCAAGAGTCTGAGGCCTAGTACTAGTCAGCTATTTGGAATAGAGAGAGGTGCATTTGTGAAATGCTGCTCTGTGTATGTGTGTGTTGGACTTATGGCAAAAGTGAAACTGAGTCCCCCTCTTGTGTTTTTGCTCTGCCTCTGAGTCTTCTTTATCTTGATACACTCCTCATGAAGCTTACCTTCCTTCAGTCCTTCTCCTTGACTCTAAAATACAGTTTCTCTTTTACAATCTGCAGGCCTTCTCCTAGTCTCCTTCATGAACGAAAGGTGAAAGCTAGCTGAGCTCAACAACACACCTGCTTACCTACCGGACCAGTGCAGAGAGGCCACAAAGAGTGGACATACCAGAGGAGAATGCAGACGCACCACCCAATTTTGCAATACAGTATAATTTTTCTTGTAACAATCATATTAACTAAGAGAAGTGGGTGGGTGGGTTCACTTTCTAACCTAGAAGACAGAACATTTACATAAATGGTAAATTGGGTCTCGGGGGCAAAAGGACTGTTTGCAATGCATGTATGTGTACTCTGTCATACTCATTCCTTTGTTTCCTTCTAACAACAGATTGATGGCAAATGATGTGCTGCTGCTTATTGCCCAGATGGATGTTGGCCTTGTGTTGTAGTGTTTGTCTTTGTCGAACCTTTCCCCAAATCTCATTACCATCCATTCATCAAACCCCTAACCCTCTTCCCCTGAGCTGTGTGATTTATTGAGGTATGGCTTAAATTACCCCATCAATGGATCACACCCTTGGTGGGGTGGATGTGATGAAAGCAGCACCAACTTACTGTAGAATATTCAAAGCAGTAGCCCACATCAGCCCATTACCAACCCATGCATTAAAAATGATCCATAGTTTTTTAGATATTGAATGAAGAACATCAGTCGTTAGCATCATCATCATTAAAGCCTTGTGCTGCCTAACCGTAAACGCCTAAGCTTGTCGACTCCAGACTTTGAGTCCATTTTTGATAACTTGTGAATTTTACAAATAATACTGCTAGCTCCACATTAGTCAAAACTTACTAGTATTGCTATTTTTTCTATTTTAGCACAATCAGGTATTCTCATTGTGGCATCACCATCACGTAATACTCAGGTGGTGTCAATTGTTTGTAAATCATTGATAAATATATAACCCACTTATTCAGTCTTTCTACATCCATTTAGTTGCCTATGACGGATAATCATCAATCAATCATTCAGAACAATCCTACAGTTTGAGCTCACCTGAGGGAACTGGAAGTGGGACCTCGCTTGTGAAGTTGTGATGCCTTCCCTGCTATTGCTGCATGTATATTCAGGTAAGACAACTAGTATGGATGTAATTTCACTTAGTAAGAAATAAATTAACTGCTACTGGTTTTTATCTAGATAGTTCAGACCCTCAACACAATATAGCCTGGGTCATCTCATCATGGCAGCATTCCCCATAATGGTCAAGATAGTTAGAGAAGTATAAGCCTAGACTATAACTAAGTGCTACGCTATCTCTAGTCTTAAGTTAAAAGCACATAAACTGGCTGCTTAAAACTACTTGACAGCAGCAGTGCAAAGTAAAAGTAAAATAAACTACTTCAGGCATAAGTTTAGATTATAAAAAATAGTTTCCCCCTTTATTTATTTACAAAGCAACCCACCCTCCCCACCCAAACATTATGCTCACCTCTCTCCCAAACAAAACTGACCCAAGCCCTAAAACTCAAAATGTTCAAGACAGTCTCTCAAGTCCCACTCCCAACTCCCTTCCCACCTTCTCCACCTAGCCCCAACAAACAACAAATCCCTCCCACCAAAACACAATATTTAAAAAAGGGATAAAAGAGGGCATTATGGACGTCGGTCCGGAGCTGGTCCATGCTGTGCTCCATTGAGGTGAGCCAGCCCTCGGTAGTGTCCAGCCATTGCAGAATGTGGCACAGCCATGGGCTGTTGCCAATCTGGTGGGGGGGTGGCAGCAGTTGGCCGGTGGCATTGGTGGCACCGGCGATGGGATGGCCGGGAGGCTGGAGGGAAGAGGGGGACCAGCTGCACTGGGACCCAGGAGCTGTGTGTTGATTTCCTCCTCCTTCTTTTCCAGGACTACCATCCGCCGGTATTCCTGCTAGATACGCTCCAGCCTTTGCCACTGTAAACAGGCCGCTCTCTCCTGCCTGTCCAGGGGTCTGGCTGGACCAGCAGGAGCAGCTAAATTGAGAAAAACGAAAAAGACAGATTGTAAATAATGATCTGTGCAAACAATTGTTTTTAATAACAGCGTGGGACAGTAGCAGTACATTGCTGGTCCCCTAGGGCCATTAGATTTTATTTGATGTGATTATTATGATTAGGAGAATCACAAGGCCAATTTTATGTTTTCTTTTACCCACACATGTTGCCAAACATAAAAAAGCAGTGACTGTGTGGAAGAAAAGTATCAGGCAGACTAGCAGAAATAACATCACAGGATAAAAAAACAATGAGTGGGTTATTTTTTTTCTTCTAAAAGCTTTACAAGTAACTATGAACAGAGTCAGACACTTTGGGGCCGATTCCGATTCAGGCCGGAAATCTCTCCGACCGAGCCGGACCCGGAGAGATTTCCGACCGAATCGGACCCGTGCAGCCCGACCGAACGAGTACGATGCGCACGTATGCCATCGGACTCGAGTCGGTCGGACTCCCATTGAGGTCAATGGGAGCCGGTCGTACAACGCGTACGCGGGCTCCCATTAACTCAATGGGTGCGAGGCAGACAAGGGCGCCCCCTACAGCGTGTACGCGGCGAAGCGACTCGCGCCGTACACGCACAGGTAGGGGGACCCATGGGTCCCGCCTGTGTGCGACTCGCGCGGCTACGCGTACAGGGGGTCTGACACGGACCCCCAAAGTACGGCTCCGACTGCTCTTTGGAGCCAGAGTGCGCAGCTCGGTCGGACTGCTCGCGGCGCGCATCGTACTTACCCGGCCGGGGAACGTCTCCATTGCGCGGTGCGAGTTGAGTCCGAGCGAGTCGGTCGGTGCGGTTAGACCCGGGAACGAGTCGGTCGGAGCGGTCGGGACGCCCGGACGAGTCGGTCGGCGATTTTGCATCGTACTCGCCCGCCCGGACGCGCGTACGAATTGGTCGGGCAATAGGGCTCCGAATCGGATCCGGTTAAGCCGAATCCGATTCGGAGCCCTACCGGCCGAGATCGGACTCGGCCCCTTTGAGTTGAAAAATAAATGACTTCTCATTGATGAGTACGGCATTATGCACTATTATGGAGTACAAGTTGTGTGCGGTGCTAAAATAATGAAGCCATGCTCATTACTAGCCAGCGCCTCTGCTAGTTTGCTACTGGCTGAAGCTGTAGTTGATAATTATCTATTTCCAATGGTCCTGCTCTTCCCCAAATGCATTTCTCTTTCTACCCTTCTTCCAAAGAGGCTGATGAATAATAAATAAGATACTACGTCAGTCACACACCTCATGTATGAAAAGTGGATATGAATATTATTATCCTGTCTGCTGTAAGTAGAAGTTGAGGAAAATGAATCTAATGGACTACACTACAGGTAAACGAAGGGATTATATAGATTTTATTTGGCACATTCGCCACTGTGTATCCGATAGGCCAAACTTCAAATCATGCACCTACTCCCACTTTACTCTGTGGCCTCACCTGCCACCACGTTTTCCAACAAACTCATTTGCTGGGCAAGAACCAAGAATAGGAAACTTGATTTACTCTACTGCTGTAGGTAGGGTAGAGCTTTTTTTTATATATATAAAGAGGGGTCACTACACTGATAATGGATTCATCAGCTTTGGCTTATTCAGTCACGGTTCAATTCAAAAGGGAAAGAAAATCTGTAAATTATTCTGTTATGGGAAACCATGATACATGTTCTGGAATCGCTTCACATGGTATCGCATGATTAAATGTGGCACATGCCAAGAATGGCCCACCCAGCCTTTCACCCTTTCACTCATACACCATTTCCTTTCTTTTAAGTTACCTTCCGATCTTTCATGTCTCCCTCAAGCCATCAAACCTCATTATGTGAGATTTTGCTGCATTGCAGATAGAAGAGTCCATAGTAACTCAACCAAATGCAATGTGAGTGGGACCTCATACTTTCTTTTCCAGCCTTGCTGCACTGTCATTGGAAACTGGTGGTGTACTGTAACTATAAATGAACAGGTCCGCCACACACTACACTAGAGGGTGTGTGGTCGATGATGACCATGGCCATTATCTCATGAACTGAACTGTGTTAGAGCTAGGCATAATCAGGAAAAGTAAAGCCTCCTGAACAAACATACATGGTGATTTAAAATGTTAGCTTACTTGGGCCTGCTATCTGAATCTTCACGAATCACGATATATAGCACCAACATTTCAATAGACAAATTTACCAAAAGATTCTATGGTTCTACCCTAAGTAGTCCACAACAACCATAAAAAGACTTACTGAGATCTGCAGAGCCCTCAGCAGCAGTGCTGGTGGTCGGTGCCGGCTGACCAGCTTGCCGCGGACCCCCGGAATTGTCCCTCTTCTTCCCCTTGGGTGCTGATGAAAGAAATTAAGAAGATAAATAAAAATAGATTAGTGATTCTGTTAATAATCTCCACAAAATATTTTATGAAAAGCAAACACAGTCGCTAAAACAGAGCACTTATAGTACTACTAGTTTCTTTCGACTCAAGTCTATCGACTGTCGTTAAATCCATATTCCAATTCTCCTTAACAAAAACTACATTTGGAACTAATGTATAGCAGTTAATGATCTTTGATTTTATTCTATTCCCATTTCTCAATACCCTTGATGAGCCAACTCAGTCTCCCTTTTTTGAAATGCATAGATGCATACTTCACATCATCACTGGGAATTCAATGAAATAACCTGGAACTGTACAAACAAAGTCACAGACAGAATGCGCTACTCAGTGATTCACTATAGTTATGTTATGTTATGTTATATGACTTTTATATAGCGCAAAATCACCTTCAGGTCTCTAAGCGCGTATAGTGACAGAAGAATCAGTCTGGAATGGCTTCTTAGTTAATCAGCCAAATGAGCGCCCGATGAATGCGATTAGGTAGCGGCACTTGCCTAGCAGAAACTAGAAACAGGATCACATAGTAATATACCAGCGTAAACTTTACTAAATATAACTTACCTCTCAGTGTGAGCAGCATGCTATTCTGAATTTTGTTTTAGCATTGTAGAACACAAACACAACAAATAATTAATATTCACTGAGCCCCGGAATCTCAATGCTTAGCAGGTCAAACAGATCCTGCTCCCGGTCGAGAATGTCAGCCCAGCGGTGCCTCAGCTGCTGGGCAGAGCACTGAACCTCGCTGGTGAGCCGCACTCACCGGCACACTGTCACCCAGCGCCACCGACGCTACCGCACAGTGTAGCCGCTATCGGGCCTGCCGCCTGCTGCCAGCATAGAGGGGAGGTGGCGCTGCACAAAAAAAACATTGTGCTGCCACTTCCTCCTCTCCAAAGGTTGCCCTGGGCTGCACACCTGGGCGGCGGCGCAGCCCGCATGGAAGACACCCCTCTGCCATGGCGCTGGGTAGGCAAACAAAACTAAGAAGGGAAAGGAAGGGAAAGTAAAGTAGAAAGAAATAAGGAAAGATAAAAATTAGGGATAGAAAAGTAATAAAGGAGGAGGATGACACAGATTAACAAGAGATTAAAAATTGGGCCCAGTACCATAACAGAGAGCAGAAAAACAAGATGGCCACACCAATGCGGACCACGTGGTGCTGTTCACAGGTGATTTAGAAAGCGACCCACTTCAGGACCGCGTAGTGCCATTCCAGCGCGATATTGGAGTGCTCGGACATACTCCGCATTCCCAACACGAATAGGCGTGCGGGCAAACTCCACCTGAACTCGGAACTCCGCATACCGCAGTGGAGTTTTTTTGCGACTCTGTGGAATTCTGTGTATTGGGACTCCGCAAACTCCGCCCACCGCTAGTTATATTCATACCAGCAGGGTACAAACAGTGGAGAATAGAGTTCGCAGGCGGGTTTTGGGATATCCCCCTGTAGCCCCCCATTTTGTAGCTCAGCAGGAGCTAGATCTGGAATATGTGGAATACCAATTAAAGCTTGCCCCATTGTTAATATGATGCTCAATGTGGCTAAATGATGAGGCAAGCATTAATCATGCAATTATATCTGATTGTCTCTCATGTCACCACCGCCCTAATATCCGCTTGCTTATGTTTATTAGGGGGACAACTATTGCCTTAGGTTGTCCACACACATTTTAGAGGCCAGAAAGCATCACAAAGAGGGACAAAGGGAGGGCAAAAGGATGTTTTTTATCCCACGTATGGGCACAGCGGGAGGAGGGGAAAGTAATCCAACCTACAGCCAGAGAATACTGCCTTGTTCAAACTACAGAAGTGGTGGCTCCCTATTTAATTGGTGTACAGAATACGTGGAAGCCGATGTTATTGGTGCGGTTCAGAGTAGGCTCCATATGATGGTTGTTGTGTTTCCCACAAGGACAATTTGCCCCTTCTGATATAAGAATCTGCCCCTTTGATGTGACATCCCTGCAGACCCTATTACACTTTGCTTTCTTTTGTAATTTTTACCTCCATTTTACAAAACGATTCTTACTTCCTTTATTGCGGAAATACAAGTTCAGTAAGTGCAGAGTTGTACTGATTTTTCTCCAACAATTAAAAGGTTCGCTTACCTACAGTAGTTTTTTTTTTTTTTTAAAGAATGCACTCTATATGTGTAAATCTATTCTGTTTTAGTATGTGCTTTGCTGGCTACTCTTTTTATTGTGGCTCACTATTTTTAATGTTATTTCTTATTGACACATATTGGCTGTATTTGACATTATATGATTATACTTGATGATTTTATTTAAGCCTCTTTTAGTGTTTTTAGACTCTTTTTTGATTGCACATTTTAGGAAATTTTATGATTTTACTATGTACCTTTTAAAAATTATTTTTTATTCCTAATATCTGTTTTTATTGTTTAATGTCATTTTGTAAATATATCGTGCATTTTTTATGATCTGTTTTTCACGAGAACGAATAAAGGAATTGATTGATTGAAAGTCAAAAAGAAAGAATTTAGCCTGTGGTATTCGCATCAAAGGTGTACTAGAAAACACAGCTTTGGACAAAGAAAGGCTAAAAAAATTGCATATTTTTCCTGAAATGCCCCAAGAAACGCAGAGGCATTCCAAGAGTGTTAGGTGGTGTTACAGTGCTACTAAGGAGCAGCAGTTAAACCCCTCTTTCTGCTGGTCAAAAAAGAATTGCGGCACCAGAACACTCCCAGCATACTTCAGTAGTGACCCCCAACAGGCATTTTGGTGATAATGAGTACTCCTAGGGCTGATCTTTGTTTAATTAATCACATAATAAAGAATATATTCAATGCACTAGTAGAACCTTTAAAACCACAGCTACCTGAAGCCAAATATTATTGTTATTTCTGGGTGTACAATCATCAAGTATTTGTTTAGGTCCATTCTTCCCTCACAACATATTCTATTTCAAAATTCAATTCATACCTTAAAATACAACCGGATATTACCCAGCTGAAAAACAACATATGAACCGACATCACAACTGTACGGTCTGACTTGACTGTGCCCTTTCTAAAAGGATTTATAACACCAATAACATGTTTCCATCAGTCAATCTTGTCTTTGCACTTTGTAAAATTTAAAGGACTCGTAGCACCATTATTCCATAATGGTAATCGTCAAAGGGCAGATTGACAGAGCTCTAATGAATAGCACATCCACAGACATATCGAATTCACATTCAGATATCCTGAAAAGTGTTTTTTAAGCAATGGTTACCGTTCGTATCATTTTATATAATATGATA
This sequence comes from Calotriton arnoldi, assembly GCA_963921515.1. NCBI lineage: Eukaryota > Metazoa > Chordata > Amphibia > Caudata > Salamandridae > Calotriton > Calotriton arnoldi. The sequence goes on from CAWUFW010003635.1 coordinate 683,050, forward strand.
GATATAAAAAAAACTATTATTTATTTGAGTGTTTTGGTTTTCAGGGACGGTGTCATCTTTGAAAATGCACACTGACTATTGTTCTAGTATTCTGCCTTGTAATTTTGATTGCTAATTCTAGGCCTACCTGCTTTTTTGCATGTTATGTAGAATACATTTAAATTGTCTGCTTGCTGCTGCTAAATACCCAGCGGGGTGAGAATGCGTGAGAGCGATCATTACTTCACAGCACGAACACTGAGGCCAAATTTGGCAGCCTGAAAATGAGTTTCCAGCGAGGGCGCAGTGGCAGGAGCTGCTCACTGTACTGACTACACACAGCATGTAAAGTTGTAGCCTGCTGTGACATATTACACAACAGTGCAAGGCACATATGTGGTTCTAAAAAGCACACCTGCTGAGTCCACTGTAATTTTGAAGCTACAGGACAATAGCGGTGAAGAAGGCAAGGAAGATTGTTGGAAACTTCTTTAATAGTATGTTTACTTTTTCTTTTCATATTATAAACGATGTTTTTCACAGCATGCACGTATAAAAGTAATCTTCATCAAAGCTCTAAAGTTGAGTTTGCCTATTTTAAATTCTATAGGATGGGCACGTTTGTGCATATTTACAAAAAACTAAGGGCATATTAGCAAGACCGGCGATAAAATTATCGCCGTTTTAGCGGCAGGAAACTGACGCTAAAACGGCGATAATGGGCTTGCTAATATGCGTTATAGAATTCCAATAGAAGCCCAGGTTAGATGTCCTGCACATCTAACATGGGCTTCTATTGGAATTCTATAACGCATATTAGCAAGCCCATTATCGCCGTTTTAGCGGCAGTTTCCTGCCGCTAAACCGGCGATAATTTTATCGCCGGTCTTGCTAATATGCCCCATAATACGTGAGCAGATGATATGTTCATAAAGGATTTTTTATGTTGTTTTTAGAAATCAGAATGCTCTTAGCGCAATAACCTCTAAAACATATGGAACAATATTCTAAGGTGTAGCTGCTTATGAAAATAAAGACTGATGTAAAATTTTGTTTCAGCGATGGTTTGGATATGTAATTTTGGACTTTATCTGAGTCTGTTTGATGCTGAAAACATACGACCATATACAGCTTGCACTGAAAGACAGACATTGCCCACAGTGAAAACCAGGATGTGCTTTATGCACAAAGCCTATTTGTGTCCGATCACAGTCCTTGAGAATGGTTTTTCTAGGTTTTCCTGTGTTGTACTACACTCTGAGGGGGATATTCTCAAGAACTGGCGATAATTTATCGCCAACCTAGGCTAACGCAATTTAACATAACGCCGTCCATCGCGGGAAACTAATGCCGCGTTAACGGCGTATTCTCAACATGCCGGCAACAGGCGATAGTGTCCCGATAACGCGTCAAATGTCTGCGATAAAATTACCGTGACGCCGATAAAAAAGGAAACCCGAACGTGAAAAAAGTGGCGATGGGCCCAACAGCGATAAAAACATCAGCGATAAGCAGCGCCAGGCCTGCAATCCCCACGTCAGGCGGGAAAAATCACCATAAAAGCTGCAAAAATAAAAAGAGAAATCAAAACCCAAACCGAAACAACTGAGAAGCACCATGGAGGACGCTGGAGCAACTACAGAGCCCAACTAGAACCCCACAAACCCCCCGGAGGACCAGACAGGGACCTCGGGGAAGGAGAAGGGCAAGGAAAAGAAGAAGAGGAACCCGCGATTCAGTCCGCAGGAAAACAAGATCCTGATTACGGAGGTGACAGAATACCACCAACAACTGTTCATCACCTCCACTGTGTCATTGGCAACTAAAAATGCAATATGGCAGTCCATCTTGGCCAAGGTGAATGCAGTCGGAGTGAAGAGAAGGGAAGTGGACGACTGCAAGAAGCGCTGGAATGCTGTGAAGCGCAAAACCAAGTTGAAACTCGCTAACAACCGGAAAGCAGCAATGGAGACTGGAGGTGGGAGTCCAGCGCCACAGCAGGAGCTGGATGAGATGGAGGAAATGGTGTCCACAGTCATCAGTGGGGAGACGGTGGCAGGAGTTTGGGGACCGGACACTGCTCAACATGACCTGACCCAACAGCAACAGGGTGAGTAACGACCAGGGACTGGGGGGAAGGGAGAGATGGGCACAACTGCACACATGCACAATTAAGTATAGCACAGTGCACACCCACAATGACTATGGATCATGTCCCTGATCTCCCTGGCATACTGCAGCACACATAGAAACAGCAAGTAGGCCCCCGTCGACGATGTGCCCAGAGGGGGCCCTCCCCACACATCACCAATCTCACAATAAACCCATGCATGTGCAAACCCATGCACATGCACAAGGCTGGCCCTCCATGGGGCAACAATGTAAAGTGGGGTATGCATGGCCATGTACTGGTCCAGCTTCAACACTCCACCGAATGTGACCAAAACATTCTAATTCACACAGATGTGTCATGTCTATTAGCAAGCAAGTATGAAATCATGGATGAATGTAGGGGCAGTGATACCAGAAAAAGGTACGCCCTGGGAACCGATATCAATGCTCATGTTTGACCGTGACCCAGACAGGCAGTGAGATGACTGGGAATGTGTGAACTACCTGTGGCCTCAGTGCTCCTAAACAACAATCTCGCAATTTCCCAACTTAGCCCCACGTCAATGTAGGAAATAGGGCTGTGTGTAAAAATGCCTAAGTCTAAGTTATGTGGATGCCACAGCTCAGAGCAATGATTTGTTTGAGTGTGCAGCGGTTGGACTCCTGGGATGGTCTGTGCGTAAGTGTGAATGTCATTACATGCAAGAGAACTGCGAGCAAGGACCTCTGTGTGTGGGGTGTGTATACGTTGGTCCTTGGTTAGCGCTGTGCGTAGTGTGGGAGTCATCATCAGCTGCTATGGTATCTCTCAGGGGGTGCCGGGCGCATGCAATTCCAAGGTCGGAGGTGCAGATGTGCTACCGCCTTCTAGTTCAGACAAAGGAGCTTTCATCCCTAATGTTAGTTTGTCATCTGCTTGCATTCTGGAAAAGTGATGTGGTTTGTGGGGGGGTGGGGGATGTCACTGCTTCGCCTTCCGGCACGGTATTCCTGCTGGCTTTTTAGCTGGTGTGCATCTCCCATGTTGCTGAGGTGTTCACTGTGCCCCCATCCCCCTTACGTCCATGTTGCTCATGTTTTGGGACTTGAGTCACAGGGTGCATCTCTGCATCAGGGTGGTTCACATCTGACACCAAATGACATCCGCAATTTCATATTGGACCCCAAGTGACACCCACAATTTCATATCTGACCCCGAATGACACCCTGTTGTCTTTTTTGGAACACCAATGACAGCCTTCATGTCATGTTTTTGTACACATGTGATACGCTGATGAGTGGGAGTACGTACTACATTTGACACCCTGAAACGGCATTCCGAATACGTGACACCCTGAACAGCCTCCTCTCTGTATAGAGGTGACATACCCACCATCTATTTGCCACTTGTGAGATTGTTAGCACTTAATGTTGCACTTACACTTGTCAGAGTGATGTGCTAATGCAGAGGACTGACATGCACACAGGGAATGTGTGTAGCAATGAATTTATTTGCACATGCTGGTCATGTGGTCATTTTGTACTGTTCCATGATTGCTAAGGACTGTCACAATGTGACGTGCTCATGCAAATAAATTGTCAATGATTGTGTTCCTTCGGGCTATTCCTGCTGCAGCTGCAGTGGGGTGTGGTCAACCTGCCTCATCTTCCTCATCACCGTCTGGTGCATCTGGCACTTGGATCCATGGGGCATTGCTGCGTACACATATGTTGTGCAATACACAACATGCAATGATCATCTTGCACACTATTTCTAGGCTGTACAGGAGTCTACCACCTGTGATGTCCAGGCACCTGAAACGTGACTTAAACACGCCAAATGTGCACTCAACAATGCCCCTGGTTCGTTTGTGGGCCACATTGTACTGCCTCTGGGCCGGGGTGTGGCTCGGAGGGGTGTCATCATCCACAGGCAGAGTGCATATCCTTGATCACCTGTGAGAGGTAAGTGAGATCAGTGTAAACTGGTGGTTCTGCATGCTGTGTTGGCAGACTCACAAGTTGTGTGGTGTGTGATTTGTGTGACTTTGGGATTCATGTTTGCCATGTATTGGTACTGGCAAATGTGCGGGACAATGTGTGTTACGTAGCTTCACAGCTGCTCCTCCCTCCCCCCGGGCCTATTTACTTGTGTGCGCTGCGTGGTAGCATCACTTGCACTCCTACGGCACATTTGTCATGCCTGTCTTTGCATGTCCGCAAGCCTGACATCAACACTGTAATGTTGGCCGTTGAAGGTGGGCGGCCCACGTGTGTGTAGGCCTTGGTAAGGATAGGGCGGACACAGATGTGGAGTTCAGGCCTGGCTGAACTCGCACTGCGATTGAGGCTAGGCCTTTTACTTATGCTGCGGCAATGAAGGTACACACACAACAGTTGGCATGTATGAGCCAAAACCCCGAGCGCTCCTTCATTTTTCCATTCGGGCGAGCCTGCCCTCCGGGTGCATGCTGCTGTCATGTCATGTCATGTCATGTGGATAACATGATCAAGCATAAAACGCTTTGGGTACCAGTGGCGACTCTCAAAGAGGGCTTGCCACTTACACATGTAATAAAAACTCTTGGCCATCAGCGTGTGGGACCACACATTGTAGGCAACACTCGGGCTGACGAGGCAGCCAGAAATGCAGTAGCCACTTGTTCAGTAGCAGCAGTCATGAGGTCTGTGACAAACGTCGATACCGACATACTGGCAGCCGTAGCGGCTACCAGAGACGGGATGAAATACCCACAGGGGTTTCCGTCCAAATATGAATACCAATTGTCCCCGGAACAATTTCCGACAGTAACAATTCCTTCCGTTAGGGATCCGCTGATTCCCAACGAGGACCGCAGACATGCGTTGATCACAGCTGCACATGAGAGCATGGCTTCGGCGCACCCCGGTGTATCGGCAACGGTGTCCCTCTTGCAGCAACGTCCTGTTTCCGCCCTTGTATGGCATTGCTGATAGGTCTCTGTGGCCTTCTGTTCCCACTATGAAAGCAAGCTTCAACAAATTAAGTAGGCTCAAAGCACTGTTATTCCAACATGAAGTTGCCTTAACCTCGGCCAGTGAAACATTCGAGCTACAGGTGGCTTGGACATCAAGTGAAATACAATCCCTATAAAATACCAATCTCCCACTACATTTTGGGGAGTTGATACACCAATATTCAATGTTTCTGACACAGGAGGCCTTGCACCTTTCTTTAAATTGTTGGGCTCAGGTCTTGTGTCCTTGTTACAAAGGATATTTGGTGTAATTCCGGCTTTTATTCATTCCATTTTTTCCAGTGCTTTTGGTGGGTTGCCGTTGATCTTCTTGCTCGCTGGTGCTGTCCTGGTACTTGTTTTACTACTTCGTAATGGCTGCCCTTCATGTGATACTTGATCATCCGGTCCAGCTGGAGCTGTACGGAAGCCGATTGCAGGAATTCCTTGGTTGCCTGCCTATGGCTGTTGTGGGTGCTGCCTACAATGTGACTTACAGATACGCATACTTTACATGCGTTCATCCAGTTTTTTGGTGCCACGGCTGTCCTTTCACCTGGGCTTTGGATTTGTGCCTCTCAAACGCCATACGGCCTTGCCCTGATTACGAGCTGTTGCTGTGGCCCCTATTGCGCCATGATCAATCATGTGCAACTGGTACCCGCATGCTGATGGCGACCGTGAATGGAGTGCTGGCACAATGAGACATCTGTGAAGGGGCGTCGCGCCTGCTGCACCACAGCTACATTGAGTGCCATACAGGATGCCCGACCATGCTTTTTGATGCTATGGATTATGATGAGCACGTATGCTCCTTCGAGTTGTTGAATTGGGTGTTGTCCATCCTTGTCTTTGAGGAGGGGGACCGTCTTTTGGAACACCTTGCACCTTCCAAGGTGCAATGGATCTCATATAATTCCGATGATTAATTTTCAACGAGACATTTTTATTTTTTACTTCTTCTCGTATTTTACCTCTAATCAACCTTATTATGATTTTGATTTTATTGAACTTTGCCCCTGCTATGCTCAGTGCTTTGACTCTGCTTACGACTTGGACCTTGTTTTTTCTATTCTTCTCCAACCTGGCCAGGGGGAGGGTGTCATGTGGATTTAAGGGACCCCGTTGACATCTTTAGGTTAGAATGGGTCCGGAGGCCATGATGCTGCTTTTGCACACAACACTACAGGCTTATTCTAATGCAAGAATTTTTTCGCTGGTCACATGCGAGCCGCTGGCTGCGCTGGTTCCCTGCTTGTTCCTGGAGTTTAGTCTGTGCATCGTGAGCAAGGTCAAACAACACCATCCTTTGTTATTTTGATCTGGTCAGGCCCTGGCACATAGACAAAACATACCCTGCAGCTGCTGTTTGTGGGACACGCACCTTTTTTTTGATATTAGGAGAATGCATGTTACACGCAGACACACTTGAGGTTTCCCTGCTCCTCATCCCTGGTGGTCCAGTGGACCTCTGTCTCCTTCCTCTAACTCTGCTCTTTCACTCGTTTTTCTACCTTTTATCTTTCACCTTTCTGCACTTTTCTGCATCTCTGCTCTTTTGTGCCTTATTTCTGCTCATTTTCCCTTCCTCTCGCTCTGCCCTTTCACTTGTTTTCACTCGTTTTTCTACCCTCTTTTATCTTTCACCTTTCTGCACTTTTCTGCATCTCTGCTCTTTTGTGCCTTATTTCTGCTCATTTTCCCTTCCTCTCGCTCTGCCCTTTCACTAGTTTTCACTTGTTTTTCTACCCTCTTTTATCTTTCTCCTTTCTGCATCTCTGCTCTTTTGTGCCTTATTTCTGCCTATTTTCCTTTTTTCTTTATCCCTTATTTCCTACCTTTCCCCGCCGCTGCTGCCCCCGCGGCCCCTCTCCCCCAGCGCGACCGGCCCAATCCAGCTCCCCTCCCCGCTCCCGCCTCCCAGCTGTCCAGCCCTCCCCGACCCCTACTTAATGGCGGCCACTGCGGGGACAGGCGAGCAAGACCACTGACTCATTGTCAGTGAAATTGCTCTCCCACCCTCGCAGCTCCACCATTAAGTGAGGCCTGCCCCTGCCCTTGCACTCTTGAGTGTTGGTGATCGAGGCCCTCCTCCACCCGCAGGTTTCCCTGCGCCTCATCCCTGGTGGTCCAGTGGACCTCTGTCTCCTTCCTCTAACTCTGCTCTTTCACTCGTTTTTCTGCCTTTTATCTTTCACCTTTCTGCACTTTTCTGCATCTCTGCTCTTTTGTGCCTTATTTCTGCTCATTTTCCCTTCCTCTCGCTCTGCCCTTTCACTAGTTTTCACTCGTTTTTCTACCCTCTTGTATCTTTCTCCTTTCTGCATTTCTGCTCTTTTGTGCCTTATTTCTGCCTATTTTCCCTTTTTTCTTTATCCCTTATTTCCTACCTTTCCCCGCCGCTGCTGCGCCCGCGGCCCCTCCCCCAGCGCGACCGGCCCAATCCAGCTCCCTCCCCGCTCCCGCCTCCCAGCTGTCCAGCCCTCCCGACCCCTACTTAATGGCGGCCACTGCGGGGACAGGCGAGCAAGACCACTGACTCATTGTCAGTGAAATTGCTCTCCCACCCTCGCAGCTCCACCATTAAGTGAGGCCTGCCCCTGCCCCTGCACTCTCGAGTGTTGGTGATCGAGGCCCTCCTCCACCCGCAGGTTTCCTGCGCCTCATCCCTGGTGGTCCAGTGGACCTCTGTCTCCTTCCTCTAACTCTGCTCTTTCACTCGTTTTCTGAGGCGACTTATAAGGACTGCGTTGGAGACAGTATCAAAGGCAGCACATAGGTCTAAGAAGATCAATACCTGGGAGTTACCCATATCCGCAGTGTTGCACAAAGTCTCTTTTACAGTCAGGAGAGCAGTTTCTGTGCTGTGTGCTGGCCGAAATACATTTTATGAACCATTAATAGGAAAGGTAATAGGGAGATGGGGTGGCAGTTTTCTGGCAGGGTGACATCTAGCAAGGGTTCTTTAGGAGAGGAATGACTTTTGCTTGTTTCCATACCATTAAAATCACTGCAGTACTTAGCAAAAGATTAGCTAGTTATAGAAAAACATTGTGAGACTCTCTTGGCAGTTTAAAATATATTCTGACTTGAGCGGATCAACTGGGGATCCTGATTTAACCAGATGCATTATGGCAGAGATAGAGTCAGTGTCCGGTAGTGTCAGTTGATCGAGGGTTGCCCCACATGCCAAATCAGCAGTTCTAACCGAGGAGTCAGGCTAATCTGTAGCATACTTCATTTTGTAAAAAGGCACATATGTCATTCACCTTAGTCACAAAATAATCTGCCAGTTTGTCACAGAGGTTGTTTGTTGGAAGGTTCTACCAGCCCGGAAGTGGCCTCTGGCTTGGTCAGTTTGTTAACAATAGAGAAAATTTCCTTAGAGGAATTGTGACTGTTTTGAATTTTGTCAGCAAAAAAATTGGCACGTGCCTTTTTAACCATTTCGTGATAGCTTTTGATCGCGTCCATGTATAATTCTTTAGCAGTAGCATCGTAGGTTTTTCCCCAAGTGCACTCAAGTTTTGTACAGTGCTTTTTTCTGGAATTAGAGGTTTGTTGAACCAGACATCTGAGGGTTGTCCCCTAGCTCTGCATGGCATGATGTGGATTAAGTGATCCAAAGCTGAGTTAAGCCAGGTTGTAGGGATAGACTCAGCAAGATCAATAAAGGAGTCTAATTGGGGAGCTCTCTCAACAATGTGACTAGAAAAAGTGGGGGGGTTCAATTTATGCCACTGTCTTTTCATAGCAGGGATAACATCTATGGTCTTGTCAACTCTGGGTGTTTCAATGGTCATAGGAACCAGATAGTGGTCAGACCAGGTCACTGGATAAGGATAGAGATTTTAAGATTGGTAAGGTTGGAGAACACTGGTTCAGGCAAGTGTCAGTGGCGTGAGTGGGATATTCTATTAGCTAGATTAGTTTCATTGTAGCTAGGTCAGCAATAAAATCCTGAATCCCTTTGTCATTTAGTAGATAAAAGTGTAGGTTAAGATCACCAATAATGTTGAAATTGGATCGTTTAAGCACGAGCGAGGTGGTATGCTCTAATAAATATTCCCAGAGTTTTTTTTACTAGACAAAGTGGTCTATAAATCCCGTGCTCACTACGCCACTGGAGTCAAGCTATCCTGGCTGATGAAGGCTGATAGCCTGAAACCGGTCCTAGGATGCTTGATTCCGGTCCAGGGAAGACATGGCTTGGCAGTTCGGTCTGGACTGTTCCCATGAGGCACAGGGTCAAGACTGATTTGCATATGGCTATGTCTGAACTGGGGTGGCGTGGTGAAGCAAAATAACGATGGATTAAACCCAGATCTGTGACTGGGGGTGAATGTTTGCCAATGTGCAGCTTTCCGTCCATCATCTTGTGTGTTTTGCATTTCGCCCTAAGTGGGAAGGGTATGCCCAGACGTGGGTCCCGTGCTCACTACGCCACTCGAGTCAAGCTATCCTGGCTGATGAAGGCTGATAGCCTGAAACCGGTCCTATGATGCTTGATTCCGGTCCAGGGAAGACATGGCTTGGCAGTTCGGTCTGGACTGTTCCCATGAGGCACAGGGTCAAGACTGATTTGCATATGGCTATGTCTGAACTGGGGTGGCGTGGTGAAGCAAAATAACGATGGATTAAACCCAGATCTGTGACTGGGGGTGAATGTTTGCCAATGTGCAGCATTCCGTCCATCAACTTGTGTGTTTTATAAATCAAAAAGCCAGAGAGTAAAGTTGTCATTGATATGCACTTTCGCAATCCTGGATTACAGAACCTACACAGGCCCTGGTGAACAAAGTACCTTTCCTAGTCGCAAACAGCGAGATGTGTAGATCTTCTCCACGCACTGAAGGTGATGTGTCAGTTCCGAAGACAGGTGCGGAGTCAGGAGGCGATGCACTGGATTCTGCCACACAGTTGAGGGGATGCGTTGACCACACCAAGCTGAAGTGGTGGTGATACACTGTCCAATGCATTGATCTCTGGAGTCAAAGTGCTGGTTCAGAGGCGATGACTGATTTTACTTCCATAACTGAGCCGATGAGTTGGTTCTGCTACACGCAGACAGGAGATGCATTGAAATCTGTGCTGCAAGTATCTGGGCCACTTCTAGTGAGCCAGGCACAGGAGCAGGGGCAAAGAATATGATATCCCTGAGTCTCAAGCAACAGGAGGCAAGCCCACAAGCCCTTAGAGATCCCTTATCTTATCTTATGCAGATTTATGGAGTGTGTGGTTACCCAAAGGCTTCCCAGCACTGTGAGAGTAGCCATTATTCTAGCCTATTAGTGTGGTAGAGGAATTAGTAGGAGTAGAGCCAGGTTTTGAGGAGCTTTCTAAATGTGAGTTAATTGGGCTCTATTCTCAAGCAGATAGGCAGTGAGTTCCACAGTTTAGGGGATATGTAAGAAAAGGGCCTTCTACCCCATCTGGACTTCTGAATGGAAAGAGCCTTCAGAAGACCAGTGTTAGAGGACCTTAGAGCCCTCTTTGGGGTGTAAGATGTGAGGAGAGCCCTAACCATATTGGGTTCCCTGTGATTAATTCCCCTGTGAGCCATTCAAAGTGTCTTGCATTGTATTCTCTTCTCCACTGGTGTAGCCAGTACAAGGAGACGAAGGCTCCTTTGGCTGACAAACATTTGGGTATCTTGAAGATTGTTCTGGCTGCAGCATTTTGCATCACTAGAAGACTCTTTAAGACTGATTTGGTGAACCCAAATACAAGGAGTTCCCGTAGTCCAAGCGTGACAGTATAGGTGCCTGGACTACGATTCTTCTAGAGAGATGATGTAATAAGTCCAGAATTTTGCAAAGAGTTCTGAGCAAGGCAAAACATGTGCTGGTCAGTTGTTTCGCTTGTGTTTCCACTGAAAGGGAATTATTCAGCCATATCCTTAAACTTTTTATAGGAGATGATGGCACTGGTGGGGTCCCTAGACTGTCTGGCCAGCTTAGTGCTGTCAGTGGAGAAACTTGTCCCACTAGCATTAACCCGTTTTGTCTCCATTAAGTTTCAGTGATCAGCTTGCCATCCAGTGGGCCACTTTCATGAAGCAGAGACACAACTGATGCTGAGAGCCCTCACTGAGGGCTAGGGAGACAACCAGCTGTGTGTAGTCAGCATAGGATACAATGGACACTCCAAATTCCTTGACAATGGAGGCCAGCAGTCGAACATAGACATTAAAGAGTGTGGGGCTAACTGCTGACCCCTGCGGGACCCCACATTTTAGGGGAGCACCTCTGAAAAGCATGGGACATATCGGATCAGGAAGGATCTTTCTTTAAGAATGGACTGGAGCCATAATAGGGCATCCTTCTTTACAACTATTTCCTTCAACCTGAGTGCTAAGGTGTTGTGGATGACCATGTCAAACGCTGCACTCAGATTGAGGAGAATGATAGCTGCCTCTCCACCCATATCAGGAATTTGTTTCACCACCTCCATTACCACCAAAAGGGCTGATTATGTGCTGTGTTTTGAACAAAATCCATTCTGGGTGGGGTCAAGGAGCAAATTTTCCTCTAAATGCAGGGAAAGGTGCTGATTAATATGCTTCTCTAGGACCTTTCCAATTGCCAGAAGTAAGGAGATAGGTCTGTAGTTCCCTGGCAATGCCGGGTCAAAGTTCAGCTTTTTTAACAGCGGCTTGACCACAGCATGATTCCATTCTCAGGGAACTAAGCCTGTAGAGAGGTTTAGTAATTCAAGAATGGTGGGAAAAATGTCTTTGCTTCCGTCCAAGAGAGGGGGCTGGTTCCAGAGGTGAGCTCGATTTCACTTTCCCAAACAGGACTGGAAGTGCTTTTTCAGTGATTATGGGGAAGCTATGGAGATAATCTATTTTTTCAGCCAGGAACAGTGTCTTTGGTTCAGTGAGTGTGTCTTCACTGCCCTTACAGAGTTCACTGTAAATGGAAGACAGTTTATTTTGGAAGTAGGCTGCAAGTTCATTGCAACGTACTTCTGAGGGACTAGGCAGATAATTTTCTGATTTGAGGGTATTGAGAGATTTTACAATCCTAAACAGTTTTCTCAAAGCATTGGCTGCCTTGACCAGTAATTCTTCATAGTATGCAGCTTGAGCCTTTTTTATCTCTTGATGATTAAACCTGATAGCTGCCCGATAAGCAGCTTTTGCATTATTATCATATTTAAGTCTCCACCTTTTCTCCAAATTTTTACACCCTTTTTATAGTGAGACTAAATGCTCATTCAACCACGGTTGCAGATTTTTCTTTGCTACCGTTTTTAGAGTAGTAATGTGAATTATTTCATAAAGGGAGTGATTAATATGGGCGGCTTCTCTGCTAAGACGGAGGAGCATCGTCCCACAGGAAAGATAAAATGAAAATACCAGCATGCTATTATCATTTTTATTCTGTAGTACTCTTCTGTAGCGGCAGGCTTGAATGCCCATAGAGCAGGGGGAGGAGTGGATGGCACATCCTAAGTGTGCATGATGGTTTAGCCGGCCGTCTTGGGCCGGCCAAATGGTCATTTTTGCTTGGCATGTTCTCTACTGGGCTGTGTTGCACAGCCTGGGTGGAGAACATGCCCAGACTCCCAGTCCCCATCTGAGGCACCATACCACAGTGCTCAGACCAATCACAATGCTGCTATCTGCAGTGTAGTGATTGGCTAGGGGAGTCTGGAAGCCTGGGTGCTTCCTGTTCCTGCTTCCTGCCCTGGAGTCCTGGGAGGAGAGGACCGAGAGGCGGCTGCTGGCTGGCAGGTAAGTGATTTTTTAATGTTTTTTTCATTCCCTTTCCCCCTCGTGACTGGGCCCCCTAGCCACCCGCCCCCCCACCGCCATTAAAAAGCAGCCGCAACTGGTGATTAATCCACTTATTTACTGTAACAATTGCTGCCACAGGGTCCTTTCTTAACACAGATCTGGTGTTAGCAAGTACTGATAGCCAGGTCTGTTTGTTGAGTTTGAACCATCTTCTGCCTTGGCTCAGAGGGTCGTTGGCATCTGCTCCTAAAAAGGGACCCTCCCAGGTGATTGAAATGAGGGCATGATTGGTCCAGGCCATTGTACGGACACTTTAACATAGGGCGCATTGCTGAAGACTGGATCTATAAGGTGATCATTAACATGAGTAGGCCCTTCCACCTTTTGTGTTAGAAGCATGCTGTCTAGATCTTGTAGAATATTTGAGACCTGGCGGTTGTTAATTTCTTCAAAGTGAATATTGAAGTCTCCTAACAAAGTGATGTTAGCTTTTTCAATTGTAAGACCGACCACTATCTCTGGAAGAGTTTCTGTAAACCTTGCACAAGGTCAGGGGGGAGATACACTAAGATCCCTGAGAAAGAGATGATGGGGGAGAGATTGAAGGTAAAGCCTAGGATTTCACAATTCACTATGGCGAGGGGGCTGTACGTGCATTTATAGGTGTGTTTTAGGATAATGGCAATGCCTTCACCCTTTGTCTGTGAGCGATCTCTCCTGCAGATATAATATCCTGGGGGGAGTGCCTGATTGATATCAGGTGAAAAGCAGTCAGTCTCTGTTAGAAACAGGCCACCAAACCTTTCACCCTCTATTAGTGTAGATAGCTCATACATGTGACATTGGAGAGATCTACAATTGAGAATGCCAATGTTCCATGCTGTGGTTTTACAATTATTAGATCTACCCACCTCCATCCCTTCTACTGCAAAGTTACATAGGGAGCGGTGGTGTTCCCCAATTTCCAGGCCTAGTCGGGGGCATGATATGGAGAGAGATTTAGGCCGGAGCAAGAGTAAAATGTTGGTAGAGTATCTCACCATCTTTTTGGCAGTTGGTCCAGGGTTCCTGGCCCCTTCAGAGGTTTAAATGGGATTACGATCAAGGCGAGGAATCCTTTACCTTTAATTAAGGATATGCTGGAATCAGTCTAGGGTTGTAAGATTTTCACCAAGATGGACCTGTGCAGGGCATATCATGTTTTGGGAAACAAGGGGGGTTGAATTGAAGACAGCTTTTGGGACCTCTCTTTCAGATTGTTGGAATATTGTGTAATCCCCTTTTGGTAGAGTAATGCCCCAGCGATTGTTCAATGCTTTATTGATTATGTTTTTGCTGACATGCTTAACCATTTTGTATTATCCATCTGGATGACATCTTGTTTTGTTTTAAGGATCCACTTTTTCATCATCAACATGTTAGCCAGGTACTAAACATATTTCAGCAAAATAAGCTATTTTGTAAATTGGGGAAATGTGAGTTTGACCAGTCTGAGGTAGAGTATCTAGGTTTCTGCTTAAGCAGCAGTGGAATCTCAATGGATCATCCAAAGGCTCTGCTGTTTTAAATTGGCCGACTCCTTCTAAAATCAAAGAAAACACAACATTTACTTGGATTAGCCGATTTCTATAGGCAAATTATTGAAGAATTAAAATCTACTAACCAGTGATATAACCCGAGTGATTTTGAGGGCGCAGGGTTTTCTATATCTCAGTCCTTGAGTACAATCATTAAATAATCTCTGCCCATGGTCGTATTGACCTCTGTTCATCAACAAAGAGAAATGAAAAGCAAACAACTACATAACAATAAATCATTCAAAATTTCATTTCAGCCAATGAAGAGAATTTAGTGTCAGTTAAAAGGGTTTTATTTTCAAGTCCTTTAGTCTTTTATCCATTTACTCATTAGATATTAATCTTTAGATTTTAGCATTAAAATGTATAATCCATTAATCGATACCTGAGTATCAAATACAACAAAATGTTCGATAGAATCACAGGCAAAATAATACAACAAGCGTATTCCATAAAGGTGATTCCCTAATCTAAATTAATTTGGGATAAGAAGGAAAAAGTAACCAGTAAAGAGTTCTGATGAGAGAATCAATGCACACGCATAAAGCCTTTACATTATAAGCTGTAAAGTATTCTCAGCTCAAAAATATCAGCAGACAGTTTAGTAAAATCTAAGACAGCCTCTCATAAAGGAAAGGCATCAGAAACTTAAGGTGAGTCTCCAGTCAGAAAGTCGGGAAAGGAACCCTACTCTACTCTAGGGGCAAGCATTATTATAACCACACAAATGTAATGTCCTCTTCTTTATCCTCCAGTAGAATATCAGCAATCTGAAGAGTGGGAATAAGCAAACTCCACATTTTCTCAGAGTAGCACCACAGGTTTTCAGACATTGAACCTTGAAAAGTTCCAGCATTGATGTATTACGGTCCAGACAGGTCTTCCCATGAATGATTCTTCTGGTCATCTCTCTTTCTCTTCGTGAGAACTCGCTATCAGTTGTCTGAAAACATAACAAATGCCTATTCACTAACTCACAGAAGGCTCCAGGAGAAATACAACATTTATAATGAAAAGATAAATATTGTGCGCAAACATCTATTCCTTGTGAAAAACAAGCTTCAGTGATAATTAATTATTTACATGGCTTTGGCAGTTAGGCTAACTTAAATAAGCATTATTCATTTTAAGGCCTACAACATTTAAATATGATTACCTATTGCATACTCTGCATTTATCATTTGTCTGATTTAAACATTCGTTTTTGCATGTTATTAATAAAAGCATTTTGTCAGCAAATAAAATCCATTGCAACAGTTTTCAGTTGGCCACTGAAGCTGAAAAAGCTTTTATTAAGTTAAAAAAGTATTTACTCAAGCCCTGATATTGCGACATTCCGATCCCACTAAGCAGTTCACCATGGAGACTGATGCCTCTGACAGTGCCAATGATGCTGTGCTCTTACAATTGCAGGTAGATGATGGCCTTGAACACCCTATTTTAGATTGTTCTCACATCATGTCTAACTCTGAAAGAAACCACTCTATCCTGGAATGAGAATTTTTGTTCATGAAGGTGGATTGCTCTGAGTGAAGATTTTTTTTTATGGGAACCCAATAACCTGTTGAAATATGTACTGGCCATCAACATCTTCAGTGTCTCTGGAATTTGCAGTGCAGGAATAGCTGTCAGGCACATTCTTCCTGTTTTTTCAACCAATATGACATTTTCATTACTTATAGTCCTGGAACTACAGTTTTCATAGCAGATGCTCTTTCTCTCAGATATCCCAAATCTCAATCAAATTTTAGTCAGAATATTCTTTCTCCCCAAAAATGTATTGGGGTGGCAAAATTGTCCTTATCTGAGTACAAACTAGCTATTCTAAAGCCTCTGAGAAAGATTGGGAATCTTAGTAAGAGTTAACTCAGATGCAATGACATTTTGTGTTCAAGGGAAAGACTTTGGCCCCGATTCACCAAAAGTCTAGTCTCAGTTAAACCTAAGACCAAAACTTAAGTTAAACTGAGATAAAAGTCTAACTTTGCTACTGGTAAATGCCTTTTGTGAATACCAAAAGTAGTAAAGTTAGACTTTCGTCTCATTTGACCTTTGTGAATCAGGCCCTTTATTTGTTCCCCCGAAGGCACTTAGACTTTATTGCCGGTAATAAAGGCTTTAAATCCACTCTTGAGCTCATACTTCAATCATTTTGGTGGCCCTCTGTTTAAAAATACTGAACTCTCTATCAGTTCTTGTTCAGTTTGTGCATAAGACTTCTCAGACCCTACCTTCTAGGTTGCTTCACCCTTCGCCAGTAATTGATTTCATTACAGCATTGCCTCCGTCTGATGGGAACCAAGCTAATATGGTTACTGTTGATTGCTTTTTCAAAATGGCTCATTTTACTGCTTTGAAACAGTTGCCCTCTGCTAAGGTTTTGGGACAAAGTTCTTTGCAAGAAATCTTCCATCTTTATGGGATACCTCAAGGTATTATCTCTGACCATGGTCATCGGAATTTAGAACTGTTTTTGGAAATCTTTTGTGAATCTCTTCAGATCAATGTTGCCTTTTCCTCTGGTTTCCAGCCTCAGACTAGTGAACAGACAGAACGCCTTATTCAGTGTCTTGAAGAGTATCTCTGATGCTTTTGTATTTCTAAACAAAGTGACTGTCTACCTTTTTATCCCTGGCTAAGTTTTCTTAGAATAATTATGTCCATAGTGCTACAAATCTTTGACTTTTTTTCCTTGTGCTCTTCATCCTTGAGTCTTTTCTCTGAATCCTCAAATTTCTCTCTTGGTTCCTGCAGCTGCTAGTTTTTTTGCTGTCAGACGAAAGATTTTTTTTTATTTACAAGACTCTAGGAAGAAGCTGAAATGTTCTGCTGGGGTCCATCGAAATCCATCAAAATCTTTCTCCAGATTGTAAGATTGGAGTTAAGGTTTTACTATGTTCTAAATTTTTGCTCACTCATCCTTCCCTGAATAAGTTCAAGACTCAATTTTATGAGCCTTTCAAGATTGTTCAAATCCTAAATCCAGTTGCCTTCAGGGTACAATTACCATTAACTTGGAAGGTCCATCCTGTATTTCATATGTGTCAGTTGAAGCAATATCATATTGAGAGATCTTTTTCGACAGCTCTTTTATAGACTGCCTCCAACTTTGGTTAATAAAATACCTGAATTTGTTGTCTTAGGGGCAGATTTACAAGCCCCGTGCACCACTTTGCGCCGCCGTTGCGTCACTTCTGTGACGCAGCAGCGGCGTAAAGCTAGCGCCATGCTGCAGGGGATTTACAACGTGACGCATCTAGGGAGATGCGACACGTTGTAAAACCCTGCGCCACATGAAACCTGCGTCAGGTTTCATGTGGGCGTTCCGGCGCAGGGTGGGCATTCCGGTGCAGGAACGCCTCGGAAAAGTGCATGAGTGAAATCTACAAGATTTCACTCAGTCACTTTTCCGACCCCGCTGTGTCAAAACCTTGCGCCTGCTTGAAGCAGGCGTAAGGCATGACGCACCATGTTGAGGATAGGCCAGGTTGGAACAGTGCTGGAGTTGCGTTGCGCCCGCGACACAACTCCAGCACTGCGCCAACCTTACGCCTGCAGATCCGACACGCATCTGTTTATCTTTGCGCCATGATGCGCCGCATTGTAAATGGTGGCGCAAGGGTAAACTTGCGTCACGCATCTTTTCTGGCGCATCCCTGCTGATTTGCAGGGATGCGCCAGGACACGCAAATCTGCCCCTTAGAGATCTGTGGTTTTCACTGCTTAAGCAAGAGACTTCAATTCTTAACTCACATCAAGGTTAATCATCTAGCGAGAGGTCCTGGGAGGATCCTTGCTCTGTTCACGCTCCAGTTCTGATTCAACAGCTTTTAAGCAGTTTACAGACAAGCCCAGAGCTTTTGGAGGGGGACATACTGTTGCACCGGCATCCCACCCGATAGAAGCTGCTGAGTTGATCTCAGATGAGCGTGACTCTACAACAGTATTACGGACAAGGCTGCTGCCGGTGGGCTACCTCACATGGCTGTTAGACTGACCTCATGGTGGCCAACCCTCTGGTATGGATTTCTGTGCTCTCGCTCTTCTCCCTGGGTGCAGGCCTTGGTGTAAGATGCCTTTAGTGTCTCCATACTGCTTTACCTTCTCTTTCCCAGAATCCTCTAGCCAGGATTTCTGGAATATATCCTCACTATATATTAGTTGCTATGAGGTGACTCCCAATCCAATATGACTAAGCTCTCTTCTTGTGAGGTATTTCCTGTCTTTAGGGCATTAAAACGCAAGTTAATCTGTTTCTCATTGTACCACATTTCTTGCTTCCTACTTGCTTGTTTCACTCCTGCTCAATTATATGATCTCCTGATCATTTAGTGTTATAGTTTTAGCTCCTGACATTCCCGTATATCCTGAAGTCTCCTGCTCCTTGGAGTCCATCCTACTGTCCTTGGGTTTCTACTGTTACTTGGAGCCTTGCTGTCAAATAGGAGGGTTTTGCCTTCAGGCTTTTGCCTCCATCCGGAGATTCTGTTGGAAGGCACAATCTGAGGTCTTTTTATGTGTCAGCAGCATCGTAGTTACTGGGAAAGGAAGCCACTTACCTCTGGGTGACCAAAGCTGTGAAGTCCTGGACTTTTCAACTGCCCCTCACCCACAATCAGAGGCTTCTCACTAGGCATCCAGCTGATGACAGTGTATGTCTAATACTTTCAATCAGGATGCACCCAATTACCTATCATTCCACAGAAAAAGTCCCACCAAATTATAAGTGTAGTCTTGACAACTGTAGTGGGTGTTTCTTTATTTGATAACCTATTTTATTGATTTCAGAGCAATGTAGTACAAGAACACCTAAAACTCACTTTCGTTGCCCAACCACACACATCTTAACATTTTGCAGAGGATTCCAGGCAATACCGTTGATGCAGTGACCCACAGGCCATAATAATCCAGCCACAATCCCCATATACTTTTATATTTATGGGGCATCCCCATGTCTCATATGCGGGCTTGTCTTGCGCTATGCACCAATACATCTCTTTCTTCCTCTCAGCCACCACAGGTGCCATTGCCAGTTTCTATTTGCAGGCAATGTCCCTTTTCACCACCATCGTTGCCATTCCAATAAGGTACCTCTCTCCTCTAGTATTACCAAGATCATCCAAGACTGCCAGCAGAGCCTCTCTCAGTGTTATTGTGAGTGTAAATCCTATTACCCAAGATAAGGATTGTGCTATTCATGTCCAGTATTACTAGATTGTGGGACTCAGCCATGTCATATAGAAAATGTCTGCGTCCAGGGAAGGGCAGTGAAAGAACGCACTAGTATGTGATTTCCTGGCCTGCCTCAATTTTAAGGGTCGAATATATGTGCAGTGAAGATAATGCAATTGCACTAGGTGTAGATAAGAGGAAATTACTATCTCACAGGGGCATATGGGCCACCAGCCAATCATCGTTGTCCATAGGGCCTATCCAGGCCTCCCACTTCCTCAAAGGGGCAAATATGTCAGGTGATTTTGTAATCATAGTATGGTAGATTCATGACACCCCTCTCTTTCCCAACATGCCCATCAGTAGGTGAGCTTCCAGCAGTCTATGCTTCAGGAGCACTCTGAGGCCGTCCTTATACATAGCGAGCATGTGCCTTATCTGCAGGTATTTATGGAACTGGGTTTTAAATAGGGTGTATTGAGACTGAAGGCACTGAAAGGACTTCATGTGGTCTCCTTCCCAGATGTCACCTAGGGTAGTAATACTTATATAGTCCCATGTTTTTAATCCTTAGAGGCTGAAGAAATGGTGGAGGCAATGGCCCTGCCAGAGGGAGGTCTGGATGGTAAGTATTTTAAGCCATCCCTTGGATCGTATTGCCACTCTCCAGGTATGGAAATCTACTTTAGTCACTTAAGAAAGATGTTTAGTGATGGGGTCTCCTTAAAGTTGTCCCATAACCTTATCCAGGTTTAGTAAGCAAGTTTGGTTTGATACATGGGATCATCCCACCCCCCAGTGAGCCAGTCATTTACCACCAGAAGTTGAATGGCTCAGTAAAACATCTGGAGGTCCGCCATAGCTATCCCTCTGTCGTACACCACCAGCCAGCACTTAGTCCATGGAAAGCGAGGGGGGCGATTGGCCCATAGGAAGGCATGGACCACTGAGGTGAAGTCCCTAAACCACAGGTCAGGAATTATCAAGGGGAAGCTTTGAAAAATGTACAAACAGAATGGGAGAACCATCATCTTAAAAAGGGCCATGAGACCCAAGAGGTTAAGCGGAAGGTGCATCCAACACTGCAGATCTGTTCTCGCTCTGGTGAGGAGAGGTGGTATATTGAGGTTCCAGGTCAATTCATGAATAAAAGAGATATGAATCTCCAGATATTTGTAATCCAGTCTTTTCACAGGTATAGAGGCTTGCCAGTGTATTGACGCAGCATCGCCATGGACTGACACTGGCAGAGATTTAGTTGAGTTCAATCGTAGGCCTCTTCATACAGCTCTAAGATGCGAAAGCATCTCATACACATTCGACCAGGGCCAGCCAGGTATTGAAGGACTTCGTCAGTAGAAAGTGCAGTTCTGTCCTCCACTGAACTGTCGGAAAGTGCCCCTTTGTTTATGGTCACCCCCACATTTTGCTCCAAATGCTGATGGTTATAACTTATAACTGCTACCCAGACCTCAGTGCCTGTGCTCTCTCCTAAAACTGTTGTGTTCAACTTGGTAATCCCAAATTGGCAAAAGCTTTACCCCCTTATAAGTCACTAGTATATGATACCAAGGGTACCCAGGGCATTGGTGGTAAAGAGGGCCCCGGGCTGCAGCATGGTTTTGTGCCACCCTGGTGCAACCCAGGCAAACTACTGACAGCAGGTCTGTCATTGCAGACTGCAGGAGCAGTGCAAACTCAACTGTGCCCTCACCATGTGTGGCTTAGTCCCTTACACTGCCTCTAATACATGATATGCATCTGGGCTGTCCCACTGAGGAGGAAAGATCCCTCCCCTTGCCCCAGGCATGCTTGCCCTCGGGCAAGGTGGAAAATTAACTATGCAGGAGGTGTACACCCCCCAGAAGGCTGGCTACACCTTTAGGGTGGGCAGCCTGGTCTGTTCACCTAAAATTGAATTCTGCCATCTTTAGAAGGGCAGAAATAGTGGGTTCTGGGTAGCAAAGGTGACCTACACCACCGGATGTAGTAATTGCAGATGCAGACTAGCTGCAGGTACTAGCTGCCCAATGGCTACTAGCTCCACCACCCGTAAGCCCAATAAATCTAGGATTTAAGAGACCCCCCTGACACCAGAAGCTCAGATATGAACAACTTACTTCAAAGAAGGGCCAAGAGGAGACCTGTGTCACCGACAACAGGACTGTGCCCACCAGCTCAAAGCAAAAGAGTGATACTTTGTCCCTGAGGCAAAATACTTTGAATTGAGTGAATGACCCTCGTCCTTGGCTAAAATTTGGCACTCCTGAAGAGAGGGAATGTTTTGTAAGCCAGAAGCACCCTCAGTTTCCCTGGATTAGTGGCACTAGTCCTCTGCAAACTGCAGGCAAAAACAATCACTGGATCCAAAGAATCGCTGGCCATCGGACCCTCTGAGGGATCGCCCAAATCCAGGTGGACCAGTGCATTGTGGGAGCTGTAGTCTCACCTGCCTTAAAGTTTCAGGCCAATGTTAGTCCCCCGGACCCAGTGACGTTCCAGAAGCTTTTTGCTGTGCTTACCGCTGCCAAGGCTTGTTGGTCACCAATCTGGTACCCGACCTCCACACTTGACGCTGCAGCTACAGAGAACACTGTGCAACAATCATCCAACTTCAGCAACTGTGTACTTGTGTTTTGCATTTTGTTTCTTGTAGTTCCGTGTAAGCGGTAAAATCAGCACCACCCGTGGCTCCCATTCAGCACCAAGGACAGCTGGAGCAACTATGCACCCGACTCCACGGCCTAGGTAAAATTGATCTCACTGTTGTGCCTGGTCCCGGGACCTGCATGACCTTACCCCTATAACGATTCAATTAACTTGATCTGCAAGTGACTGATTGTCACTAGTGGATTTTGTCACTGAATGCAGTGTTATTTTGTCTGTGTATTTTACTGCACTGATTTAATATTGCTTCAAAAAATCTATAACTATGGTTATACGTATGCTATTCTGTTCATTTTGGTATCTAAGATACAAATACACTCTATTTTTATAAATTGGTGTCTGATTTCTCTCAAGTTGTGTCAATTGCTTATCGTCCATGCTGGTACTCTGAAATGCTTAACACAAGTTCCTCTACTAAAGCCTGACTGCTCTTTGCCCCTCTACCAGGACAGAACTAGAAATGTATTCGTGTGAATCCAGGGACCATCTTTGGGGTATTGTGATAATACTACATGGTAAAGCTACCCAGCCATGCCACTTAATAATCCACTTTCCTACATGAGCCCTCCCAGCTCCACTTTTGCAGCTGGGCATCAAGCACACTAGGCGGGCTAGGGGTTTGATGATGAGGCCAAACAGAATGGGTGACAAGGGGCATCCCTGGTGGGTCCCTCTGCCTATAGAGAAGGAATCCAAGAGTATCCCATTATTCAGCACTCAGTCCATGGGTTGAGAGTATAGGAGGTCAATATAGCCACATATTTGGGGACTAAAGCCTGTTCTATCAAGTGTTGTCTTCATAAAACCCCTGTCCACTGAATCAAAGACCTTCTGGAAATCAAGAAGCAAGAGCATGCAGGAGTCAAGTATCTCATTGACTCATTGACCTGCAGTCAGCGTATACAGTGCTGAGTGCCTCAGTTGGGCAAAAATCCACACTGGTCTGGATGAGCCAGGCTGGAGATAACCTGTTGGAGTCAAGTGGCAATGATTTTTGCGAAGAGATAGGGTGATGGGAGCTGCAGTGAGGTGAGGGTTGGCCAGGCTTTGTGATCACAACAATGGTGGCAGCGTCTAACTCCGGTAGGACCCAGCCCATCTGAGCTGCATCTGTGTATAGGGTGAGGAGGATATCTTGGAACTTTCTGTAGTACTCTAGTGGATAGCCATCTGTTTTCCCTGAGGGCAGCCCGGATATGGCTTTTTGGATCTCCTCCACTGTAAGGCACTCATCAAGGGCCATCTGCTCGCTGGGTTATAGCTGCAAAAGTGGTGTGTCAGTCAGGAGAGGTCGGCTACATTTAAGGGTGGGCGTGAACACTGTGCATACAGCCTTCGGTAGTATGGGCGAACGTTGTAGCTAATGCAATAGAGTTTAAACAAAGGACCCCTACGGAGTCCAGGACTTCAGGTATTATTTTGGTAGCCATGTCCCAGGTGGCTAACCAGTAGAGCAGTTTACCATCCTTGTCCCCAAAGTCGTACACTGGTTGGTAGAGGCCTTTCAGCATGGTCGGGCCTCTTCCAGGGCTGTCTGTTTATGGTTGGATCGGACCTGCTCCAATTGATGTCGCGTAATCTCAGTAGGTTTCTTTACTTCCCAAATTCATCATTATCTTTTGCTTTACTCCTGAAACTGGCACTGACACTGGCATCTCCCTGGTGAGACTCGTAGCCCCAGGGACCAACATGCTGCCACGTACCATGGCTGTTGCAGGGGGGAGGAGCCTCCTCTAGCGCTGATAGTTCCATCACCCTCCCCGCAGCACAAGAAGCTTTGCTCCTAAAACCGGCACTGACACCGGCATCTCCCTTGTGGGACTTGCAGTCCCAGGGACCAACATGCCACCCGGAATCCACAGCTGTTGCAGAGGGGAGGAGCCTCCTGATTCCCTCATAGTGCCTTCACCCTCCCCGCAGAGCAGGATGCGTTGGGGCAAAACCCGGGCCATGGGCAAGCCCATCTGAACTCCTCCACAGCTGGACGGGGCTTGGCTGGGCCACCCCTCTGACATGGTCACCATCAGAAATCACATGCTCTGGACAACAGAGGTGAGCATTCCTACATAGAACCCTAAAAAAATGGGTAAACATAACAACAGGTGAGCATTGCTATCAGACTGTAATAATATCGACTGACATGATGGGGCCAGACCAACTCTGGAGGAAGCACAGATCGCCGGGCTTGGGACTATACATGAATCTCTAGCTAAAAGTGAAATGCCCCTGTGTCGGGCACACATTGCTTTTTCTGAGCCTGTAGGCGGGGCTGACCCTGACATCCCATTTGTAATTCCCAGGCCTTCATCTGTGGTAAATGTGCTGCCAATAGACCCTGTGTTACGCAAATGAGGCCCATTGAGAACATTAAGCTGGAACATTGCAGGTCTCCATGCTAAGATAGTACTACCAGACTGGAAACTGTTAATAAGGCCATACAATATCCTACTAATGCAGGAAACCTGGGAGATTAATCCTAAAGCATTTGAAGGCTTCCTATGTCTCAGCATACCAGCTGTTCCATCTCACTCAGGTGGAGCATCAGGAGGGTTAACAATATGGATTAACATGTTGCTTGGGAGCAGTGTAGAGGGTTTAAGTACTCCCGGTAACAGTTTTTAAGTGGTACTTTTTAAGGGGGCCTAAACTTTGTATCTCATTAATTTCTATAATAATGACTTTTCCAACGTGCCCAACCAAAGATTTCCAGCCCTCTTTGACTACATCTCCGCTTTAGTGGAGGAAAAATCTAATAAGGGCCAGCAAGTGTACTTATGTTTGAACAGAGACTTTAACGCTAAGTTGCCCAAAATTAATGTGTGCAATGGGTCAGATGTTACTGAGGGAGTAGATTCCAGGGTCAAAGAGTTGGAGGATTTCCTTACCTCCTTGGATCTGTAGAATGTATTAGAAGTTGTTGGCACCAATGGCTAGCGGGTGCCTACCTTTAGGGAAAGGAATTGTCTTTCAGTAATTGATTACATCTTTGTCTCTTGTAATTTAACTTTCTGTTATATGGAGTTGTTCCTAATACAAAGTTTAGCAATCAAAAGCCAATTGAAATAGCTTTGGATGTCCCATCTAGGCAGAACTTTCACACTATAACGGGTCTCAGTAACTTATCGCCATCCAAAGACAATCTTAGGCTTCAAAGGAAATTGTCAAATCCTCCCCATTTTTTGGTAAATGTAATCTCAGATAATACTGAACTTGTTATGGGCTGCCTGGCAGAGGCTGAAGGACCAAGTGTGTTAATTCTTCTGTAGCTCTCTGCATTAGGATCAGACAGTTCCTTTGTGAACCCCCTGGACCAGCGCACCATGCCCCGCCACTGGTTTGACCAGAAGTGTTCTTTGTCAAACCACCAACTACTTAAAGCCTTAAATAAGAGGCCTAGAGGCCAGGCTGTAGGGGCCACCCTCCGGAGGCACTGCAAATTAGTAATACCCAAGCGGCGGAATGAAGTCATCATCCACCAGTGGGACATATTAACACACTTAACCCGTTCAAAGGACAGTAAATCCTTTTGGAAAGCTGTTTCTAGCATGCAAACTTTTGGTCAGGCAACCACCTTGATTAGCTGTCATATAATCAGCCAGACATAGGGGGATCACTTCTCTTGCATTTACTCACCTGCTGAGTCAACCCCTATAATGCCAGCTCGTAGGGACCTTCCCCAATTTAAACCAACAGTTTCCATACAAGATGTCACTGCTGCTATACAGCAGAGCACAAGGGGTCAATCACCGGGGCCAGATGGTGTTCCCATAGATGTAATTAAGTGTAATATGAACCTCTGGTCCCCTCTGCTGACAAATGTTTTCAACAAATTAACACATTCTACTATACCAAAATCTTGGGTGAGCTCAGTCATTGTCCCTATATTCAAAAAAGGGGATTGCTCTAAACCCCACTATTACTGTCCGTTTTCGCTGATTGATAACCCAGCTAAAATCTTAGGATGAGTTCTTTATAACAGAATACAGGAGTGGGCCAAGGACAATAAAATTGTAGGTGCTTGACAGTATGGTTTCTGCACTAGCATTAGGATGGTGGAACAATGCCTAAATTTGAACTTAGTTATTGGGAAATATACAGTACACAATATACAGAGACTTCTCTCTATCTTGCCTTATTGGAGGTTTCCATGGCTTTCGACTGTGTTAACCACTCAAAGCTGTGGCAACTTCTTTTAGATTTGGGGCTGGACGAGGCACTCATGCATTCACTACTATAACTCCACATGAATAGAAAGGCCAGGGTCAGGTTGGGCCAAAACAGTGAAGTTTCAAAAGAAATTTGCATTGGGCGCAGAGTCTGCCAAGGGTGTTTGCTTGTACCATTGTTATTTATTCTACACATTAATAAACTCAGCTCTCAGCTGATTCTGTGCACTTCAGATGTCCGTAAAATCAACAGCGTCTTACTTTCTGCTCTACTCTATGCAGATTACGCCGTATTAATTGCCCACACTCTGTTACCCCGTTTCTTTGTGGACTTCATGCCCAAACTCCACCTGACAACAAACTTTGCCAAATCATTTATAATGATGTGTGGCCGCAAGCGCACCCAACTGATGAGTATCCCAGTTGCCCCTCACTCCTCAACATGCACTAGCACCTTTTCATATCCGGGTGTCACTTTTAGCTCCTCTGGATCTTGGGCCCCACACATCTCCTAATGTACAGTGAAGCTATCCAGATAGGTTGGATCACTCCTTAGGCTCCCAGGCCCCCCAGGTGTCAGGGCATTGGTCTGTATGTTGCAGATATATGCTGCCAAATGCGTACCAATACCATCTCATGGGGCCGGAATCTGGGGGATTGCCGATTGCACAGCCCTACAAATGGAAGAAAATCAATTTTGTAGGGAAATCCTGTCTGCCTGTTTATTTACATCAGACTACATCTGCCATACAGAGCTGGGCCTAACTTACTTGAGTGACTACATCCACATTAGAGGCCCATTATTCTGGCAATCTATTTGGCAGACAGAGGAAGCATCACTTGCAAGAGATATAATCACCGATTGC
This sequence comes from Calotriton arnoldi, assembly GCA_963921515.1. Classification (NCBI taxonomy): domain Eukaryota; kingdom Metazoa; phylum Chordata; class Amphibia; order Caudata; family Salamandridae; genus Calotriton; species Calotriton arnoldi. The sequence continues at coordinate 710,308 of CAWUFW010003635.1, forward strand.
CTGGTCTGTGATAAGGGCCTATCCATCCCATGGTTAACCCATGTTAAAAAATCATTAGGTCTAACACACATTTTCTCTGACCCAGCGTCCTAAGTTGCCGCTGGTAGAAAGCATGTGCAGGTTTTGTTACTAGCTCAGACGAAACCAACAGTTGGAAGTTATTTGCACTTAAGCTCCGTGATTTCTTCCACTGGTTATCTGTGGAACACCAATGGAAATTGGGTACGCTCATTGTTGTTCCTTTTCAGAGCAGACACTATTAAATATTTACTTTGTTCCCTTTTGGGTAACAGCACAATCGCGAAGCAAGAAATTGCCCATGCACTGGTTTTTCCAATCAGACAATGGTACACTTTCTTTTCTTTCGTGATTTCTATCAAATATATTTTTAAGGCTCAGGAACTTGTGACATTGTCACTTGGCCAATCACTAGTTACAACAGTTACCTGAGGAAGAGACTTGCATTTGTGTGGGCTCATTTCTTCGTGTAGCTTCGGGGTACAATGAATTCTGACTAAAACATACATCTAGTGTTTCTTAATTATTGTTAAAGAAATGGACTAATGGTGGTATGTATTGTATAAGTCTCTGGTACTACCGTGCTACATGGATGGACTGCTGGTCTGACATACCAGTGCTTTATAACCATGCTGCTAATATTGTTTTTATTATATGTAAATTTTTTCCAACTTCTGCTATACCAAATTGTATCCTAATCAATCATATTTATACTGTGTGTAACGTTTTTTTATTATGAATGATTATGTTACTTTTATTAATGTTTTTGGCATTCAAATAAAGATTTTTTTGATTCTGATACTGTTGTTTGCTTTTTCCCCCACCACACGTAACCCTTGGCAATCCCACACATTGTGGCTTTCCTGGCAGCCCAAATATGTCCACTGATTCAACTGAGCCATTGTTAGCTTGTAAGTATGCTTGCAATTCCCTGGCAAGGAAATCTGCACAGCCATCGTCTTGTAAGACCCACGCGTCCAGTCACAACATGGGGCATGCCGTGGGGCACTAGCCACCAAAATGGAGCTCAAGGGGAGAGTGATTGGAAATACCTTCTAGGGAGGATGTCCACCTGGGTGACATATTGCGCTTCAGTTCCAGGTACCAGGAAGCGATTTATAAGTAAAAGTGTCTTGTGAGATGCTGACGTGTGGGTGTACACTCTGTCTTGAGGATGCCAAGGCCTCCATACATCACATAGACCAAAGGATTCCATCCATCCCTGAAATTGTCGTGATCATGCAAAACAGTGCAACGTGACAGTTCCAGTAGTATTCATATCAGGGTTAGGGGTGACATTGACGTCACCGCCTATAATGGTTGGACCTACAGGAAAGGCTGACATTACATTCATGAGGGCCTTATAGGTTTGGGTAGGTAAGTGTGGTGGGGCACCCATTAAGCAGTTCTTCCACTCCCATGTACCTGCCCGGCGGGGGTAGCAATCATACAAATACCTTATAAAGGGAAGGATCTATGTAGGAGTATCTTCACCCTTCTGGAGCCCCTGTCGAACCCAGCATGAAACACTCTGTCATACCCAAAGCGCTTCAGAAAGGGGCAATATGAGCCCAGTGGATGTGCTTCTTGGTGCAGCAGGATTGATGGGCGGAGGTGCATAGCGTATCATAGGACTGCTGTCCTTTCAATACGGTATAGCACACTGATGACATTCCAAGTAAGGGTTGTATAAGCTTCCTTGCATATGGTGTAGCAGTCATGCTCTGTGTCCACCCTGAATGGGGAATCCAGTGAGAGCACAGGAAGGGATTCAAGAGGTTCCAATTTGGTGCGGGCACTAGTCATCGTCATGTGGGTGTCAGATGTGTTGCTTTCAGTAGACAAGCTAAACAATGAAGACAAACTAGGAAAAGCAACACACCAATCAATCCCCATCCCCTCAACACACTCCACCCCATACTTCTTCCCCTGAAGCATCCATCACCCAAAAACACCCAAACATGACATTCAACTCAACGGAAAGGTAGCAATCCTTGGGGTTTCACTAGTGGTGACTTCCCTGTGTTGGACAGGTACTAATATGTCTCACCAGCACCGCTCATTGGCATATGTCTGAAGGGTGATCATTTGGAATTGCCTTCTCCCCCAGCAGTGGAGCCTCCAGGGAGGTCACCTCTCAGACTGGATCCTCCCCCCTCAGGTGGATCTCCCTGTGGTGACTGTGGGATGATCATCTGGCTGTGTTACTGTATCTCTGTGCTAATTGAGTCTGGGGAATCTGCAGGTCCGCCACATGTTCAATGAGATTTAGCATGCCGAAGTTGCCTAGGTTTCGGAGGCCGAGGCCAGTGGGATGCTCCCATTCCTGGAAGAGAAGCCCCAGAGTCCACTCTTGAGTAGTGCAGAGGCGCCCGTTAGGCTGCCCACTCCCATGCCTCTTTCATGGTGTTAAAGAAGTGAGAACGGCCCTCATGCAGGACTTTGAGTTTCACAGGAAAGATGATCATATACTGTAGTTGATGGCTCTCAGCTGTTGTTTAACCTTATCAAAGGATCTATGCTGCCTCTGCATTTTGGTGGTCTAGTCTGGGAATATCATAATCCGCGGAGCTTGGAATCTCAATGACCAAATCCTCCGTGCCTCATGTAGAATGGAGTCTCTGTCCCGGTAATTAAACATTCTAGTTATCAGTGTTTGTGGGGTCACCCCCAGGGGGGAAGGCTACTGTGTCAATGACCTGTGAACCCTTTCTATCACAAACCACTGTGAAACAGCTTCTTTGGACAGCCAAGATTGATAGCCAGTCACACAGGAAGTCCGCAGGGTCTGAGCATTCTTATCTTTCAGGAAAACCCACAAATTGTAGCTTGCTGCACCAAAATCTGTTCTCTGCATCCTCCACGTGCTTTTCCAGGGTGGAAGTGAGGGATAATAGCTTGGCCACTTTGGTCCTGAGAGAGTTCACGTTGCCTTCCACCGTAGACATTCTCTCCTCCCCTGCAGTTACTCTGTGGGCCATGTTTCGTTGGCCTTGTCAGATGACCGAGATGTCCACTTTGACCTCTCCTATTCTAGTCTCAACCCCCTCCCAGGACACCTGTATGGCCTGTAGTATGGTGGTGAATTCCGTGGGCTCTGCCATTCGGAGGTCAGAAGAGGCTGCCCCATGCCACTTTGCACTCCCATCCAGAGAGGTGGTGAACCTATCCATCTTAGTTTGCGAGTGTGTTGTTGGCCCTTTGTCCTTTCCCATGGATCAGAGGGAGGGGCGCCCAGTATGGAAGCCAGAGGTTGGAGTCCAGGGAGTCTGGTCCAAATGATCCCGCTCAGCTAGCTTGCTCCTTGAGTTCAGGAGCAGCACGAGTAGCTGGGGGTTCCCAATGGGGCTCTCCAATTGCAGGGGTGGCAGGAAACCCCAGGTCCATAGGTGAAGTGGGGGCCAATGGCCAGGCAGGGCGATGGTCAGGTCTGTTGTCCCCAGCAGGCATTTACAGTGTACCTCGGCCACAGCTCCAGGGCACAGCGACAAGTGCGTGAGGCAGCATTGGCCTCAGAGCGGGCCCCTCAAGGAAGGCCTGATGACAGCCTTCCACAGGCATATAGTCTGGGCCATGGTGGTAAAAGATGTAAAGGTGGTGCTGGAGGCCCAGAAATCAATGGTCCGCCCACATTTGTCCACCTAGGCAGGCAATTCCGGTGATGCTTGGAGAAGAGGCAGCCAGGTCTCTCCCCTCTCCAGGGAAACCCAATGGCTCCAGCCGTGGCAGGCCCAGGACCGTGAAGTCTAGAGATCAGGAGGGGTCGGCCAGTCCCAAGGTGAGCAAGGCACATGGCCCTCCGGACACCGATCCACCGCCCTTGCCCCCTTCCACCACTCTTACTACTGCATCAGACATGGGCCAGACACTCCCGGGAGAATGCATCAGCCTGCTGCGGTGTCAATCCAGCCACAGCTGGCTGAAGGTTCAAGGTGGGGGGGAATCAGCAGGGCCGCCCTCCGTCTCGGGTCCCTGCACTGCAACCCAGCCAGCCCCGTGACACACCGCACTAAGCTGTCCAAACGTGCTGACCACAAGTCCCAAGGCAGGGTACCAGGAATTGAGCTGTGGCCGCAGAGCGGAGATGGCGCAATAGCCGGTCCTCGATGTCAGTGGACCCACTCAGGGATTCCCAGCGGTGCAGCAGCGCACCCCACTCCACATTATGGAGGATGGTCGGGAAAGCGGGAGCACACCTAGAGTGGAAGAACCATCTTCCCTGGTCATGCCACGCCCCCTTCAGTGGGGTGTTTCTTATGTCTTCTTTGTTAGATTTCAAAGATCATGCTAAAAGGACACAGCAGCAGCCAACGTTTTATTCAACATAAACCTCATCAGGGCTGTAAACAGAATACATTAAACAAATAAATATGAACATGACAGTACAAATATATACATATTCTTCACAATGCATACATACTTTACAACCAACATAACAATAAAATAAAAAAAATAAGACACTACCCATAAATACAAATATGGAATAACGGGTAGACAACATGCACAAATCATATATTATGCTGCAACAATATTGACACACTGGCTTAAATGAAGCTTGAAGAATTCAATTAGTATATATTAGATTTAAAAAGGTCTCTAAAGATGAAAAGGAAAAGTGTGTCAACAGGACTATACTTAATATATTCAATTGTAACCTAATGGTACCCCATTTTTTAAGTCTCTTCACTGATTAAAAAACAACTCGAAACCAGTGCAAGGCCACCACAGTCACCTATCTTTATTAATATAGCTAGGTGTGTATCTCATTGGTTTCAGAGCTCAAATAAGGTTTCTCACTATTACTTGCACTCCAAAAGATTTCATTCAGGATTAAAGTGGCCAGGTACGTAAACAGTCAGAGGAAAGTCAGGGCCGAATAAAAGTTCATGACTTATCACAGATAACCCATCTTCTAATGCATTGTTAATTTCATTATCTCAAACGGGAAATTGTTTAATTCATCGCAGAGAACAGACACTATTTTATTCTGAAACAATTCATTACCTTCCTAAAATCACAATAGTTAATTCAAAATACTAGTTATAACTAAAATATCAACGTTCTAGTTCGAAACCATGTACAATAAACCAAAGAATAATAATTCTCAAATGAGGCATAACAATCCCATATTGATATTACACATCAACCCTAGTTCAACAGAAACCTCTATGTTGTCCATGACGTATCCCTACTCAACAATGTATATTGTCCACAACTTATCCCTACTCAAAAATTAGAAGAAATCAAAAAATTGATAACATGAATGTTAAAATGTTAATTATTTACAAAAGCATTATATTATATCCCAAAGTGTAAACACCAAACAAAACATACCATAAGTAATGCAGTACTTGATTTTGCCTGTTCGCAAAGAATCAAAGTAGTAACAAGGAGCGCAGGGAGTACCCATGTCCCATCCCATTAGTTCCCTAATTAATGTTATAGGATGCTATGGTATGGGCACTAAAGAAAACAGTGAAAAAGAAAGGAAAATGAGAAGATGACTATGTGATCTTGTGTATGCCTGTATACATGAGTCAGCACTTATGAGTATGTGAGTGTGTGCATGACTCAGTGGCAGGTAATCCCTGCAAGTCCCTCTGACAGTGAGTTATTAGCTATGAGTATATATGAGAGTCTGTTGCAGTCAGTAGACATGTACCAATGTGTATCTCTATAAAAAAAAGTGTGTCCTTACATGTGTTTCTGAAGGCAGTGGGCAGTTGGGAGGTTGGCCAGGACCTGCAGCCAACCCCATACCGCTCATCGCCGAAGGTCGTGCACAGTGGGGTGTCATTTGTTCACAGTGGACTGGGTGCAGGGCCTGTGGCCAACCCTACGCCACACAACATAGAATGCAGTGCGCGCACGATATTTAATGCCCATGAGGGATTAGCTACAGGCCCTGCAACCATCCCCCTGGTGCGCACAGCTGAAGGTCCTGCACGGCATGGGCTTGGCCACCTGTGGGGATTGGTCACAGGTCTGGCACAGACGAGGACCTGCGTCCAACCCTCCTGCACACGATCAAGAAATATGCTCAAGGAGGAAGTTGGAGGACAATGATTACAAGAATCCAGAAACTCACTTAAAAAGCAAAGGTTGTACTGAATTTATAGTTAGGTACGTAACAATATCTTTATATAAAAAAAGTTTAGATTAATGTTATAGCTAGGTAGGATAATAAGGTTTTAGCTAACATTTAAAAAACAAAAAAATAGAAATTCACTGAAAAACGAAGGCGAAAGTGACGTGATAGCTAGGTTTTGTAATTATATAAAAAATAATATTCAAAAACCATAGAAAACAATTCAACAGTTATAGTTTACTGAGCTAACAATAACTTGCGCCCCCCCCCACCACCATGGCCTGCTCATGACCTCACATATTGCATCACTCATGCCATGTTAAATGACATCTTGATGACATAAGTGATGACATCGTACATGACATCATAGAATAGAACATGAAATAGAAATGCAGTAGAATTAAAAACGGCAGAAAAAGATACTTCTGACATTGATGTATTTTACGCACACAAAGCATGTCTAATTTCAGAGATCCTGTTCTTGATTTCATCAGTAATCGTTGCTACCACTGATTCCCAAAGCATTCAGCAGCACTCTCCTAAAGTAAATGTTAGCAGTATCATATCACAGTCAATGGAATATGTTTCATAAAACCGGAAGATGATCTACTTCATTGCATTTTAGTTGAACTGGTGAAAGCCTTCCATTCATGCTCCTTAATGTAAATGTAATGTGAATAAAGATTAGTCAGAATAAAATGTGATTTTGATGTGGCTAGATCACAACCATTGACTAATCAAGAGTATTCTTAATGAACCTTGACTAAGTACTGAAGACAGTTCGTTACTGGCAATTTAATTAAGATAATTCAAGATTCTGTTCATCTCTTAACTCCATCAGTCAAACTGATAAGTTGTAGAAAATGTAAAAGAAAGTTTTGTTTTTAACGACTGATTCTTGATCACATTACTCCGTTTTACGACCGTTTCCCTGTACCATTTCACACTTATGACTGATAATAACGCAATTTAACGTTTACATGCTTATATAAAGTTTATTGAGCATTTCTATATGTTGTTAGACAAGTGCAAAGTCCTAATATCTGTTGCCTAAAACATCAGAAAAATCATACAAAATGACACCAAATTATATAAGGTGTGTGGCATTTCTATGTGAGAAAATACCTCACATAGAAAAAATACAGTAGGAGGCGAAAAGGTTGCACATTTTGATACACACAAAATTCTGTAATTATACGGGATTACACCTAACTAAATTCAGAGCCCTATTTTGTGTTACTTAAGTGCCATTGAGTGCAACAGAGGGCAATAATGGCTGTTAATTAACCTCCACATTGTTTCTTAGCGGTCTATTTATGAAAAAGTCATGCAGCACAGCATGTCACTTTGCAGTTCTGCACTGTGTGACATGGAAAGGCCAGGAATGTGTGGTATTAAGGCAGTACAGCACATTCCTGCCTTTTCCTCTGCGCTGGCGCCCTTTTGAAAGCCTGGCACCAATGCAGGCACCCTTCACCATGGTGCGAGGAGTTCATTGATAAAATATCAGCATTACTAACATCAATCTACAAAATTATCCTCACACTAATATTGATAACCAAAATATCGACAAACTATACTTAATTAAAAAAATACACAAATATCGAGAAAAAATTATTGTCATAAAAAACATCGATATCACTAATATCGAACACACAGATTTCATTTACAAAAATATTGTCAACATTAAATAAACTTGATTGTTCAAAGTCAATGATTGTAATTGTTTGGGGGTAATGATTGTTAGTTTGCTGTTTTATTTGGGTTAGGAGTTCTACATAGGTAGTTGTTTGTTAATTAGGTAAGAGTGCATGGATGAAAGGGATGTTCCCGTTGTGGTATTCCCCACGGATGGTATAAAGTTGGTAAAATGGTTTGGGACATATTTTAAATGTCCCATCCATCATCCATGCTTTGATTTGGCTTAGTTTTTGATAGGGTTGTGGGTGTTATAAAGTTAGTAATTCGCTTTTCATGACGTTTATTGTCATGTAAAAGGAAATGTTCCTCTTTGTGAGTTATTGTGAGTTCCGGTGGAATTTCTACCTCATTGAGGCCCTAATTAGGATGTTGGTCGGTAAGCCTCCGACTGCTCGTCGGAGGCTTACCGACCAACATCCTTGGATTGAATTCCGACCGCCATATTACGATTACAGTGGTCGGAATTCAAACGGACCTGTCAATCCTGCTGGCTTCCGACAGGCTCAAGGAGCCTGTCAGCCAGTCAGAACCGCCATCATAATCCCTTACGGACGGCGTTCCCGCATCGGGATTATGATGTCGTTTTCCTACAGGCTTTCCATGTCAGGCTTTCCGAAATGGAAAGCCTGTCGGAAAGCAACTTTGTGGGCCCCCTTCTCTGTGACCTCCAGTTGGGGGCCAAGGGGGCACCTATGGTGCCCCCATGTAAATCCCTGCATCGTGTGGCAGGCACCGAGAGGTGCCTGCCACACAGTGCAGGGATTTACAGTGACTCCCATTTTTCTATGAGCGCTTGTGCTGCGGCCAGTTTCTGACCACCGCAGAAGCTCCCATCAGGAAATGGGAGTCTTCAACTACACCATGTGCGGCCGCATCGTAATTGCGGTTTCGTACTGCCGACCCGAGGTCAGTCGATTTCGAAACGCAGGGATGTCGGTCGAAGGAAACTCCGACCAACATCCTAATTAGTGCCTACATGTCAATAAAAATACAACATACTAATGCTATTACACATACTTCTACAAAAACCCTACACTACACAACAACATTGCAAATAATACACTACATACACCATATAATACCTAACTACCTCCCCAGACCCTTAAATTGCTTTAGAAATAAGTAAAATCAAACTTACCTTAATTGTTCTGACGCTGCTCCAACCGCAAGCTTCCTTCTCCAAAACGGACCAAATAACAATACAGATAGAATACAAAATACACTTAGGGGCCGATTACGATGCGGCGGTATAAGGCTCAGACCCTCGGTCGGAGCCTTTACGGCCACATCGAAATGGGACGGTCGGTTTACTTTACGACCGCCTCATTACGATGGAGATAGGGTTCAGGGATGAACTGCACCTCACATATCTCTATGGGACCTTGTGTTATGGCTGCTTTCTGGACGTAACACGAGCTCCGATTGAGGAAAGTAAAATGCGATCGAACAGTGTTCGGTCACATTGTAATGGGCCGGTCGGGACCGCCGATCAGGTGTGGGTCGGTCCCAGGACCGAGTCGAGGTCCGGCGAAAGGAATTCAGCCTGACATCGAAATGAAGCCCTTAGTCGAAAGAAAAATGGCAGCCTAATTAAACTGGAAAAAATGCTATTTCCCTATTCAACTCAATGTCAAAATTTATTATAGTAAAAATGTATATTAATAATTTTGCAAAAAAATCTAAAAATGTAAACTATTATTTGAAAATATATGATTTAAAAAAAGAAAATATATAGTACATAATATTTGTTCACGTGTAAAAAAACTTTTACAATAATACATTATATACAAAATGTAATAATGTATTAAATAAAAAAATATTGTTTTGAAAATGTATTTTATATTCATTTATGATGATTTAAAGTAGAATAAAATAATAAATAATATTACAAGAATATATAATATTATTTAATATATTTAAAAAATATTCCCCATACATTAAATAAGTATGTGTTTAAATATTTTTACAATATATATTAAATAATAATATATGTTCTCTAAAATTGTTTAATATATATTACAAATATGCAACTTAACAACAGTAACAAATATTAATTCCAAAACATTTTAAAAATTATATAAAATTATATGTGAACATGCTATATCTACGAAAACATTTCTCTCCAAAATATACACAATTTATATGTCTATGTACAAATAAACAATGTAATTAAAGGACTGAAAATTAAATAATATTATATGGAAAATAATATCATTTAATAAATGTTATTAAAAATATGTTGTGAAAAATTATAAATATATCTAAATGTTGTTTGAAAAAATACTCTACTTCTATGTAGTATGTATCAAAAATATACAAAAATGATAAAATAATTAAAAAATAAATCCATACAATAAGTTAAAAAATTTGTTCATTTTTCATATTTTTTTCATCTTTGAAAAATGTTGATTGAATACTTAAGTGTATTAAATTAAAAAAATAACAATTATATGTGTGTTTTAATTAAGGTAATATGCTGGACACTTTACATACACAATTTGCTATTCATACTCCAATATCACTAAAGTCTGGGAAAGTGCTGGACACTAAGCATACATAACTTATTATTCTCACTCCAATATAACTTAAGTCAGGGATGGTCCTGGACACTCAGGGACCGATTCCGATCCCATTAGGAAGGCCGCCAGATGGGATCCGGAATGAGCAAATCCGATTTGGAGCCTATGTTAAGTACAATACAAAGATCTCGTCCACGTCGACTGAATCATTTCAAAGCCTGATCCTGGCAGTCTGAGTCGTTCGCAGCCGAATCATGCTGCACAATGGAGCCGGCTTCTGAATGAGCGAGTACGATGCAGTACCCACCGCAATGCAAAGAATACATGGTGTGACTGCCTTGCAGGCGGTCACATCGCAATCCCTATGGCAGGACCACTGTCAGCTAGTCAGTCGGTCCCCTTTCCATAGGGTGGCGGGCAGACGTAATTCCGCCCACTATCCCATTCGGGCCCTTAATTCTGGGAAAGTGCTGGACACTAAACATACATCATTTAATATTCCCACTGCAAAATACCTTAAGTCAGGGAAGGTGCTGGACACTAAACATACATAATTTACTATTCCCATTCCAATACAACTTAAGTTTGGGAAGTTGCTGGACACAAGGGGCCGATTACGATGTCGTCAGGAAAGCATTCCCACTGAATCGGTTCCGGAATGCTTTCCCAATGACTCGGATCGTGGGAGTCCGACCGATCGGTTTGGATGCATTAGCATGAATCCGGATACGGTTCGGTCAGACTCCCATTGACTTCAATGGGAGCCTGTGCTCTGAACGTAAACACAGGCTCCCATTGAAAGATTGGGTGGTTGGGGAAAGTCATGTACCCTGTGGCAGGCACCCCATGGTGCCTGCCACACTGTGCGTGCATGGGTAGGGGAGACCCATGGGAACCCCCACGGGCTTGATTTGGAGGGTTCCGGGTGACGGGGGCCTGCTACAGGCCCCCAAAGTCTGATTCCCTCAGCCGTTTCATCTCGGTCAAACCTATTTGGAACGGCTGTCCGAATCGGTCATTGTACTCGCTCGTTTGGAAACCATCTCCATTGGGCTCCGAATGACACGGGCTGCCTGAATCCAGTTCGGAACCGATTCGGACAGCCCGGACAGCTACCTTGCACCGTACTCGGTTGTCGGGTAAGGTGACCGATTCGGTCAGAAAAAAGGCTTCCGAATCAGTTTCGAACAAATCGAATGCCGTTCGAAGCCTTTCCTGAGGACATCGCAATAGGGCCCTAAACATATATAATTTACTATTTCCACTCCAATAGAACTGAAGTCAGGGAAGGTGCTGGACACTAAACATACATAATTAACTATCCCTACTCCAAAAAACTTAACTCAAAAAAGGCACAGAACTCTAAACTTGATTTACATACTCTACTCACTTCAAGCATAAAACAATTCCTGAAAAATGCTAGACATTAAACACATAAAAATTAGTTTTCCCCCTCCAATATAAATAAATTCAAATAAACTATTAACACTAAACAAAAATCTTTAAGTTTTATAATAAAACACAACATAACTAAAAAAAAACACTACACAACAATATTTAATTTTAAAAATGCATAATTCAAATAAGAAAATTCTAATATTTTTCCCCAAAAATTTCAATTCAATTAACAAATAAAATAACATTTAAATGTTAGCACAAATGGTAATTTTTTTACAAATATTGAACTCTCTCATATACATTTTTTACACACCTTATTAACCAAAAAATTAAATGTATTACAATGTATTGAAATAAATCATTACAAATATTTTTGCAAAAAAGAATAAAATAAATACTTCTAACAACACAAATAAAAATATTCAGTAATTTCACAATATTGAAAAAATAATGCAATAATTACCCAACAAAATAAAAAAATAAAAAATAATAATACAATAATCATAACAAAGTTTTACATACCTTCTAACGAATATTCTCTACAAACCCAAAATCCCACACCTACATTTGTAAAATAAAAAAAAGTGAAAACAAAAATATTTAAAAACAAAAATCCCAATTTTTGTTAACAATTTAAAATCACTACCCACCCTTATCACCTATAACACCAACATCCCACTCCTAAATTACTTCAAATATTTAAAAAAGAAAGCAATTAAAATGTAATAACATTTATTTCAATTTTTTTATAACTTTACAAAAAAAATCACACTTATCAACTAAAATTACAACATCCCACTAATACTTGTACACAAATTCTATATACATGTTTTTTTTATCCCATAAGTATTTTAAATATAATTTTCAAAATATTTACATTTCTTTTTATTTACTCCCCACCCTTATCCCCTATAAACCCAACATCCCGCTCCTAATTCCTTTAAAATTGTATCACTTTATATCATTAAAAGAAAATATTAGGATACAATTTTTTAAGATTTTTTTTTAAAAATTACTCCCTACCCTTATCCCCTATAAACCCAACATCCCACTCCGAAAGAATATTATTAAAGAAAAAAAGGGGGGCGTGGCTTGGCGCGTCAAGATGGCGGTCGCACTCTAAGAGTGCTCCGGACCCTCCGTTGTCCGCACCAAGATCCCCAAGCACCGGCAGCCATCCATTACCTGAACCCACAGCCAACGCCTTGCTGCCACCTGCGCCACCCATCCACGGTGGAAAATCTTTCTAACATCCCTGCATTGCGGCGTACCCCTAATCGCTGCGGAGTATCGGCGCCACCACCCAAAATGCCGGACCCCGATCTCTGCGCTGCAGCGCCCTAACTTTCATCACCGCTGCTGGTCCGAGGCACGTACTCACTCCATCGGAGGACCTGGCCCAGCGCGGAGACCGGCAGAGCAGCAGGGCAGCCCTGTGTCCCGAAGACCCGGACCGGATCACCCAACCACGTGACCGATGTTCAGCGGGCCTCAACCAGCAGCCGCCTTGCAACTCCGCTGCTGAATTCGCCACCAGGTGAGGATCCAGTGTAGCGCCTGCCGGCCCGACGTTCCGGGGGCCATTGAAGGGGGAGAGCGGTGGGGCCCGGGACTGCCCCTCATCCCCCAAAGACCCGTAAAGTGGCGTTTGGTCGATGCGGCCCATGGAACGGCCCTCAACCATGTCCCATGCCCGCAGTGGGGCCTGACGCTGGGGGGGCTGCAGCTGGGACCGAGCAGTGGTTTTTCGGCTGCCATTTTTTGTGGCGGTGGGAGGGTAAACGAAACCCTTGCAGGCATCATCAGCTTTCCCCCCTTCCCACTGAAGGCGACCTTCTGTAAACCCTGCTGGACCCGGGGCCTGGTGCTGAGGGTGCTGTGACTGGGTCTGCACTGCGACACAACTGCCTTTTTGGCCACCATCTTGGGTGGTGGAGGGAGGGTAAACAAAGCCCTTGCAGGCATCATTGGCTTCCCCCCTCCCACTGAAGATGGCCTTCTGTGAGCCCTGCTGGACCTGGGGCCTGGCACCGAGGGGGCTGTGTCTGGGGGCCGCACTGTGACACGACCGCCTTTTCTGCCGCCATCTCGGGCGGCGGAGGGAGAGTGAAGCTGCTTGAAGACACCGTCGGCTCCCCCCCACTGCAGGCAGCCTCTTGATAGCCCAGCCAGGCCCAGAACGAGAAGCCCACCTGAGGTGCCCCCAGTCCGGGGGCCCGACTCCAATTTCCCGGGTGGGGCCTATGACTCCTCGCAGCTCCCGGTGAGTGTTGGGGCAATGGCAGGAGGACGTCTGGGCCCGTCCCCCACAGCCCCTTCCACGCACCACCGACTGCTTTGGGGGCAAGACTGGGGTGGTGGTGGAACCGGCCGCACCAATCGAGCGGTGTGGGGTCCTGGGAGAGGGCCCCTTCCACCAATTTCCCCCCCCCGGTCCTTGCAATGACCCGCCTAGACCCTGGGCAGTCCTATCACTCAGCGGGCCCAGTCTCCCCATATCCAAGCCATCCACCGCAGTCCGTGCGGCACCAGAGCCCTAAATCCACGCTCCCCGGGGACCTGACATCTGTGCCCTACAGAGACCTACCGTGAGCCTAAGTGACACCTATGCCTGCCCTGACGCTGAGCCTAAAGGGGGCTGATCCCTGGACTTTCCCTCCTTGATCCGCCTGTGCCCGCCACTCCTCACGGTTCCGGTGAAGCTCTTGTTCCCCTGGCACTCGCAGGTGGGCACGAGAAGACAAGCCGGCCCCAAGCACACCCCCCTAGACTGTGTTCCCCTGGGGTCCCGCTGGTCGGAGCGTGGAGGGCCGAGGGATGCAGCAAGCACTGCCTGCAGCCACTCGGACCTCCGTTGTGCGTCGCCCATTCCCGGCCCGGGTGTGCTGGGCCGTGGCATTGCGTGGTGTTGGGCTCCCGGAGGGGGCCTGGCCTCACCTACTGCAATATCTGCACCCGCCGCTCACGGAGTGGCGCAAGCCTGGGGGTCCACTATCCTCCCACCCCAGGGCCAGGAACTATCTGGGCACTTGTTGCCCACACCACATCCACTCCCCGCCCCTGGGTGCGTCTTTCTCCTCTAGAGACCCCCCTAGATTGACCCTTCGCCTGCAGCTAACTCAGGGTCCGATTGACTTAGATCTAACGTGCCTTTCCCTTCCCAAGCATGAGGAGAGACCGCGAAAATCCTCCGCCACCCACACGCAAACTAAAATGGATCAATTCACCACAGTGGACCAAAACCCCCTGGAGGGGGCAATGGGCGGCCCATCCCTACCGAGCAATGACCTGGCCGCCATACTCCAAGCCATAGACGCGTCCCGGACGTCAGTAGAGGAGAAGATCGGAGAAGTCCGGGTGGATGTGTCCCTCATCAGACAGGACTTGCGTAATGCCACTGCCCGCATCTCAAAGGCCGAGTCTCGCCTCTCCACACTGGGGGACGTCATCCGTCAACTACAAGAACGGGTGGCCCACTTGCAATCCCACACCACAGACCTACACAGAAGAGCTGAAGACGCGGAAAATCGCTTGCGTCGCAACAACTTGCGCTTGGTGGGCTTTCCAGAAGGCAGCAAACTGGGTCAGATGTCCACCTTTATCGAAACTTGGATATCGTCCTGGATGCCTAAAGACACGCTCTCTCCCTGGATCGCGATCGATTGAGCCCACCGGTCGCTCACCCCCAAGCCTCCTCCTGGAGCCCCCCACCGCCCGATAATTGCCCGGGTGTTCAATTTCAAGGATCGGGACGCAATCCTACCAGAAGCTCGGACCCTGGGCCCACTGAAATTCCAGAATTCCACCATCATGGTCTTCCCAGACTACACCAAAGAAGTACAGACTCAGCGGCGCTCATACACAGAGGTCAAGCAAAAACTGAGGAATCTTGGCCTCCAGTACAGACTTCACTTCCCCGCCCGCCTCCGGGTCATCTTCAAAGGCAAGACCCAATTCTTCGAATCCCCTCAGGTTGCTTGGACTTGGCTGACTGAGGAGCACACCCTGGGGCCCCCATCACTCCTCTCGCCCACCCCTTCAGGCCCGCAGACCTCTCAACCACTGTCCCCCAAACAGTGCAGGAGGCGCACACAATCTCGCAGACAGCAGGGAGGTCGAACCAGCACACCCAGATCGTTGAGCCCGACTGGCCGGGTTCCTGGCACCGGGCCCTCCCCCTCCACCTCCCACTCCAGGCAAAGGCACAGATCAGCTGATGACTCCCCCAGAGAACGCACTCCCCGGGGTGCCCCAGACCGGGTGGCTGCAGACTCTGACCTCTCCCGCAGCCCAGTTATCTGAAATTCCCCTGTAGGGGCGACAACGCTAACACGGAGAGACATCACCACCCAGGGATATAGGTCTATGTATCCTGTAATTTTGTACTGTAGAATTTGACACTGCCGATGCTGCTTTTACATCCGACATAAGCGGAGGGGTCTACCACGCATCTCCTGTACTAAACACTACAGTTTAGCTTGTTTCTAACACGTTATATGGCGACAGATGCTTCGGTTCTGGAAGTATAGGGTGGGGGGAGGGGGAGGGAGGGGGACCGGGGGTCAGGACCGTTGCCCTATGTTTCATATCCAGTTTTGCATCGCATTTTCCACTCCATTCAGCACACTGCACTTTCCCGATGCCGCATCACAATCACATGGTGACCTTGCACACTGGACGCAGCTAGACGTGTCACGCTCACTTATCACTTTGGGCCTACTGCTGTGCCCAACCCGGGAGGCCCTCTATATCCCTCACCCCACATGACGTTCGCACCCCAAGAACACTACTCTTTCCGAGTCATGTTCTGGAATGTAAACGGTCTGCTTGACCGTATTAAACGTACAGCGGTCCTAAATTATGCCCAGCGACACTCTCCGGACATTCTCTTGCTCCAAGAAACACACCTCATGGGATCACGATGTGCCTTTCTAGCGCGCTACGGCTTCAATAGAGTGTGGCACTCCGGCTTCAGCAGGGGCTCTCGTGGAGTTGCCATTCTCCTCATAAAGACCTTCCCATTCGTTCTCTCTCAAGTCACTGAAGACCCACAGGGGCGCTTCGTGATTCTCCCAGGGACGCTGGGCGGAGCTGTCCTTCACCTCCTTTCTATCTACGTCTCACCCACGACACTTGCCTCCACACTACAGCCTCCCACTACCAACATCTCCAACCTCCCTGAAGGTCAGATGATCCTCGGCGGGGACTTTAACGCGGTTATGCAACCCACTCGACTCTACAGGTATCCCTTCCTCTGCCAGGTTGCACCAGGCCAAGAAATTGTCGGACTGGGCGGCCAACTTGGGCCTATGTGACGTATGGAGGGTCTGGAACCCCCGCACTCCACAATACACGAATACATCAGCGGTGCACCATTCCCACGCCGAATTGACATGATTCTTATGCCGGCCCCTGACTGCCAACGCGTGACCAATGCCTCCATTCTTCCCCACGGAATCTCAGACCACTCAGCAGTGTTTATGCATCTAGGCCACACCTCCGCTGGGCTATGCCCCATATGGCGTCTAAATGCCTGATTCCTTCAAAACAAAGATTTTTGCAAGGCCGTGGGAGAAGAACTTAAACAATATTTCCTCACAAATCTGGGTTCGGTGACCTCACCTAGTATCCTTTGGGAAGCGGGTAAAGCTAACATCCAAGGTGCGGCCAAGAGCCAACTCCAAGCGCAGCAACGGACCCGGGATAGTCACCTCGCACTCCTCGAAGCACAGGCACAACGGTTGGAGACCGACCTGACCGGATCCCTGAACGAGCCCCGAGAACGGCAGTTGGCAGCCGTGCAGGACTAGATTAAGCAAACCGCACTGGAGTCGGCTAAGCTGCTGTGGCGCTCATCCGTCGCCCGTGTATATGGGTGGGGGGACAAAAACAGGAGACTCCTCCACAGGCTGGCCTCCTACCCCCTGGCATCTTGGATAATCCCTGAGGTCCGAGACCCCTCAGGCTCCGTCTGCCGTACCTCCCTGGAGATTGCGCGAGCGTTCGCCGGCTTTTACTCTCACCTGTACTCGGCGCGCAAGCTAAACGACACTCTCACAGACTTTCTTAGTACCTTGAAGGCCCGCATTCCCTGCCTGTCGCAATAGGAAGCTGCTAGCTTAGAACACCCCTTCTCCCCGGAGGAAATAGGAGCGGTGATCTCCCTTCTAGCATCTCGGAAAACTCCAGGCCCTGATGGGTTTCTCCAGGAGTATTACGTGTCCTACCTCGACCAGTTAGTCCCCCATCTCACTGCCTTGTGCCACCACGTGGTGGAAGTCAGGGCTTTCCCTCCAGAGACAGACATAGCCACCATTGTGGTCATATCCAAAACTCAGCCGCCCTCGTCGTCCTGTGCGGACTACCGACCAATCTCCCTGATCAACACCGAAATTAAAATCTATACCACGGTTTTAGCCCAGCGCCTACGCCCACTCCTCGCCACACTGGTCCTCCCAGACCAATGTGGCTTCATGCCTGCTCGTGCCACCAGACACTGTATACGGCGCCTCCACTTGGCACTCGTCAACCGTCAGGCGCTCACCCACTACTTAACGCTCCTTCTCGTAGACTTCGAGAAGGTCTTCGATACGGTGGACTGGCACTATCTCGACGAAGTACTTGCAACGATGGGCATGGGTCAACAATTCCGCAGTTTCATCCACGTCCTTTACTCTAACCCCCAAGCTAGGGTGTTGGTCAATGGCTCTCTATCTGAGGTATTCCCAATACGGAGGGGCACAAGGCAAGGCTGCTCCCTCTCCCCACTCCTTTTCGCACTGGCGATGGAGCCCCTGGCATGCCTTATTCGCGCCGATGTCTTAATATAGGGCTGGTCGTGGGGGAGCAACCACGAAGATAAAATCGCATTATATGCGGACGACGTGCTGCTCTTTCTCGCTGACCCGGCCCACTCTGGCCCCAGATGTCTCCAATTCCTCCAGTGCTTTGAGAAGGTCTCGGGCCTCCGACTGAATCCAGCTAAGTCTACCCTGTTACCTCTCCACCCCTCCAGGGAATGCTTTGACTGGCAGTCTACCATCCCTATTTGACGGCAGTCATTTAAATACCTCAGCATATGGGTGGCCCTGCTCCCTGAATTGGAATGGGCGATGAACGTCACCCCGCTGGTCAAGCGGACCAGGGCAGATCTCAGTCACTGGCAAGCCCTGCCCCTCAATCTACTCGGGCGGGTCGCATTATTTAAAATGATGATCCTCCCTCGCTTCTTATATATCATTCAAAACACTCCTTTCCATTACGCCCGTAGCTGGTTCCGAGAGATCGACTCCATGACCACACAATTCGTATGGGGCACGGGCAGACCGCGCATGTTCCTCGACCGTTGCCGTATTCCGTCCTTTGACGGAGGAATGGGCATGACTGACCTGTACCTATACTACCTAGCGACGAGGTTACTTGTCCTCCATGACTGGTTCACAGGGGGATGGATCTGACCCCCGCCTACCAAACCGAGCTTCGAGGCATGGACTTCCCTCGGATCCAAGCCTTCCTTTATGGCTCCCCCGTCCTCCAAGCGCTCCCAGCGGTGACACAAACAGTCTTCCTGGCCTGGCGTTCGGCCTTATGTCACACACGCTGGGAAACTAAATTGACTCAGCAGACGCCACTCTGACAGGGTACATGGCTCGGCGAGGTGGCAGCACTGCGAGGGTTTGCACACTGAGATCACATTGGAATCTCACTGCTGGGCGATGTGTGGGTAGGGGATCATATACGATCTTTTTGGGACTTACAGAGTCACTTCTCCCTTCACACCTCACAATTTTACAAGTACTTACAAATACAACACGCCCTCAATTCACATATCCCCGCGGGTACCACGCTTCCTGAATTCAGCCCTCCAGAATGATGGGGAACCTCAGGGGGAGGCATATCCCACATATACCGCACTCTTACAAACAACAGCCCCACATCTCTGGGCCCGCTTGGGGCTCGCTGGGAGGGTTGGTTGGGCCCCCTTGAGGAGGAGGACTGGCTGGATGCTCTGATGGCCCCCAAACAGATCACTACCTTGGCTAGACTCCATCTCGTCCAGACTTACTACCTCCACACCGCATACCTTACTCCAGACCGGCTGCACAAAGCAGGTCTGCGGGCCTCACCTAACTGCGTGCGATGCGGGCACCACCCAGCGGACTTCTTCCACATGGTTTGGTTGTGCCCCCGCCTCGCAAGGTATTGGGACAAAATAGAAATGGAACTTACACACATTTTGGGGTGGCAAGTACCCCATGATCCCCTGCATCTCCTCCTGGGCATTACAGATGGTCTAGATGGGACCCGGGCAGACAAATTTTTCCTGGTCACTGCTATCGTGGTGGCCAAACGAGACATCGCCATGGCCTGGGTGCGGCCTGACCCCCCAACGATCGCTAAGTGGCACCAGAGGGGTGGACTGGTGCGCCGCTCAGGAAAAACCCTTATCTGAGGCCAGGGGTTGTCCAGCCAAGTATCAATGGGTATGGGGCAAATGGGCAGACCAGATGGGTTAGGGGACCGGAGAGGGGAGACGCTTGTTCTTGTCATGATGCTAAGTGCTCGTCCTATGTGCCCAGCATGTGACTTCACATCAGATGCTTTCTGTTGTCAAATATGTGATTTTGCATTCAGTGCTGTCAATGTAACTTTGTCTTTATTCTATAAAATCAATAAAGTTGATTGTCAAAAAAAACAAAGAAAAAAAAACAATTCTGCAATATTAATTTCTATATTATCATTTTTTTTTAAATTTACAATTTAAACAATGCATAAAATTTTTTATAAACTACATTTTACTAAAATATCGATATTATATACAATTATATTTTTTGCATCGATATTTTTTACAACAATATTAAATACAACACCTAATTTCGATATTTTTGACTACGATATTTTCAAATCGCAATATTTTAAACACATTATTTTTGTCACACTCATTTTTTTTTAAATATTTTGTCTGAATAACAGTGCGAAGGTGTCCCTTCCTGCACAAGGAGGAGAAGGCATTTTCCTCTTTCTATGTGTGTTGCAGAATGCAGCACACATAGAAGAGGAAGTAACAAGGGGAAATAAAGATATTTCTCCTCGTTATGCCTCTCCTGGGAAGGCATATCTTTTTTTGTCCATTCCCAAGTTTACCAGTACTGGTAAATCTGGGATGGCGTCAAAAACCATGGGATTTGCATGGAACGTCTCCGTTGCCTTACTCCAGATTTATGGAACCACTCAGGCCCATGCAAGGTCACAAATCTGCATCGCGCATGTATCACGCTGCGTGGTGCAGGAGAGATGCAAACCAGCTCATAAGTAGGCCCCTCATTGTTTAATGTTAGGCTATTTTCAGCTCAACAAATGCTACATTCAGTTGAAAACTTGTCATGCTATCTTTCCTTCATTGCATCAACACCTATTGTGAATGTGGTCAACTTTGAAGTCCGTAACACTTAAATCTACGCTTGTAACTACTGAGCAAGTGTCCTGTGAGTCAGATTCCCTAAGCCTGCTTCCTGTAGATTTGTTCATTTTTCTGGGTCAAAAGACAGCTTAATTAGATGGTGATCACTCTTCCCCATTTTACAAGCAGTCTTAAAATTCCTCGCTGTCTAACACCAATTATCTCAGCGAGTTACTTTTTACATGGCACCCTGGGTTCAAGCCCTTTTTCTAGTCAATAATTTGAGGGCATGCTTACAGGTAGCTCTATTTCCTTTGAGTAAGGTTTTTGTAGTGGAGAGTATGTATTGTTCAGGTAGGAAAATCCTCTACAGCCTCAACTTCACAGCACATCACCTGTAAGGACCTCTGTAGGCAAGCCCCCATAGAATTTTCAGGTGGTTGGTGTCCACTATTGGCTGGTTGTTTGCTAGTATCACTTCAATCTCCTAAAGCCTGCTGACAATGCACTTGTTCAGGGAGGCACTCTCCTTACCTTGTGCCTATCAGAAAATAATCTGGGCGGAGTGTACTGCCATCAACTCAATAAACGTTCTCTTGGTAGTTGAAAACAGTTTAGAGAGAATCTTCTTAACCCTCTGTTAGGTATGGCACAAGTAGCGTGCAATCCTTAGAGAAGTGCGAAGCAGGCTCTAATTTTACCATAAAGTTCCCCAGGCCCATTCTGTCCACATCTGAAGCATGTAGTCTCAAATGTCCCTGCCAACCTATAGACAGGGTTGTGTGAAATTGTCCACACAACCTTGAGTGTCTACAGAGGCAGTAGGCCTCATGCCCTTCTGTAACCTCTGATGTATCTCTTCTGTGAAAGCCAATAACCTCAGGTCACTGCCTTTCTGATAAACAAGTCCCCGAGCCCCTGTCCTCTGTGTGCACATCTTTCTGTACATTGAGATCATGAAGAGATAAACAGGAAGCATCTGTCATCTAGAAGAACAAGATGGGCTAGGAGTAGAAGTGGGGGCTAACCGCAACTTCTCACCTGATGTTTTGCTAGCTTTGGAAACTATGACAGCGACATGGCTCAAAATATCCTGTGACATTCTGATAAACTTTCATACCTTTTTGTCATTTCTGCTTTCTTAATTTTCCAAGATGTGACGCAAATTGTTTTCGATAAAGTATCCAGCTTTTTTTATGTTCTGCGGTCAAGCACCTGTTAATGTTTTGATTCTGCAGTCACCATTTCCTCATTTCAACTGAATAAAAGGACTGTCCACTGACCAACTTGTTGATCACCTCGTACAGGGTCTTTCACGAAGAGGTATTCCCAGCTAGCTGATTGCTTTATTGATTGATTGATTTTTAGATAAGGTTATTCTGTCTCATTGCATTTTGATATTCCATTTCTCTCTCTCTCTCTTTGAATTGCCGTTATTTAATATTTGCTACATTGCATGTTTTTATTCTTGATTAATGATGTGACTTTGAAACTTGTTATTTACTTGTTTGAATAAAGTGCCACTCCTGACTTGATTCCTGCTTCTCAGAGTGTATCTTGTCATTATAGAGAACACAGTAAATGTCAGCTCCTGTTTTGTGAAAAACCACACTCACACAAGTGCTAGCTAAGTTCAAGAAAAACCAACAATTCTAAATTAAAGAATACAACACAACCTAGTTCCTCCCGAATGTGACATCATCAGACTGGATAGACCTGTTAAAGTTGGGGGCAGCATTGCATGCATCTATCGCTCCAGTCTCACTCTGACATTTGAAAACTGTGCCGATGTCCTCCTATGAACACCTAGGCATTACAATCTGGAACAATGATTTGATTTGATTTGATTTGACTTGATTTGTAAACTTGTAAAGCGTGCAAATGCCCGAGGGCGTCTTGGCACTACTGTTAGATGCACTTCAGGTTACTGCAGAGATGCTATTCTGGCTTAACAGGGGTACAACCATGTTTTGACTGCCTTTCTGAAAGCCAGAAGCGACGGGCTACTTTTTATATTGATGGGTAGAAGGTTCCATAACTTGGCTGTCCTCAACAGGAAGCTTCTTCCTCCCCACCTAGCCTGCTTGAACTTGGGTACTTGAAGAAGTTTTGCGTGAGAGGATCTTAGACTTCTTGCTGGGATATACCATTTAAAATGAGTTCTCAGGAACTGTGGTCCTGAGCCATGGAGTGCCTTAAATGCCAGACACAGGGACTTAAACTCTATCCTTTTGTCCACTGGCAGCCAGTGAAGGGCCCTTAGTCTGTGCGAGACTGATTCGGATCTGGGAATGTCCAGCAATGACAAGTTAGTTTGTTTGCTCCACCCGATCTACCGTCCCCCAGGTAACAATCTTCTTTTCATCGAACACATTATGGAGACCATAGCCTCAAACTCTGACCAACACCCCAACCATATCTTACTTATGGATTTTAACTTACACTGGAATGGCAAAACTGATCCCTCACTGTGCACCTTCAAGGCTTTCCTCTCTGACCTAAACTTCACCCAGGCCTGCAATGAACCTACCCACAACAAGGGCTCCACCCTTGATTTAATCATAGCAAAAGATAACATGATACAACTTGAAAGCATGTCGCCCTGTGGCTGGTCGGATCACTACCTAATCTCTTTTCGCATCTTGGAAAGGGTACTGTTTAGACAAGGTCAACCCCATAAGATCAAACAGACGTCTCGTAATCTAAGGAACATTAACGTATTAATAGCCTAATTCCTCCACACTCTAACATGACCAATCTGGATGGCCTCAATGATCACTGCATCCATACCATGACAAATATATTCAACACTATTGCTCCAAAGCAACTCAAAAGGATGCTGATCAAACAGTTCAAACCCTGGTTCAATTGCTCCCTTAATGAGCAACGACGTAAACTAAAGCTCACGGAGAGATCATGGAGAAACTCTCCTTCCATAACAAAAATCAAACAGTTGAGGATGATAAGAAGTACTTACATCAAACATATCTGTAGTACGAAAGCTGAAAACTTTAGGTCACACCTTGACAACGCCAAAACATACCCGCAAACTATTTGAAAAAATCAAACAACAAGGTAACCACTCAACCAACCAACAATGTGCACCCAAGTTCTCACTCCCTAGTAATGAGGATTTCTCTGCACACTTTATCGAAAAGACAAGAAAGATTGAACTTGAACTGCAACTTGCGTTGCAAAATACACATTATCAGATCCAGCCCATTCCATTGTGATGGTTAACCTCAGTGAGTGCCCCAACTTCCTGCTCTATAAATTATAGTCCAAAAAACAATACATTGTGGAACACATTTATACTACCAGACGATGGTGAGCTACTCAAAACTATAACTTCATTAAAACATTCTAATCATTTCAATCAGCCTCTGCCCGCCAAATTCTTCAAAGAGCTTAGATTTGCCATTCTCCCACTCTGGTCCATGATTAGCCATGAATCTCTTGTGCAGGGTAGAATCTCTGATTGCCTCAAGATAGGACAAGTCACATCCATTCCAAAAAAGCCAAATGCAGACTTATCTGATCCCAACAACTTCGATCCAATTTCCAATATCATGGCTTTAGCCAAACTTCTAGAGAAATGCGTACACACACAACTATGCAATCACATCGAAACGTTTCAGCTCCTTGACCAATACCAATCGGGTTTCAGAGCGGGTCGTAATACTGAAACAGCTCTAACTCTCATTGTTGATGATGCCCTGAGACTACTTGACCAGAACAAACCTTTCCTACTTATTCTTCTTGATCTTTCCTAAGCGTTTGACACGGTTAAACATGAAAACCTGATTGATCTTCTTGAAAAGAGGATGGGGTTATCGGGCCCTGTCTTAAATTTGTTTGCCTCGTTCCTACATAATAGAATGTAAAGAATCAAAGTCAACCATTCCCTCACTAACAGTATGCCGGTCTCAATTGGAGTGCCTCAAAGCTCCACACTCTCTGCCTCGCTTTTCAACTTATTCATGTAACCCCTCTCCGAAATTCTGAACCGTTGAAACATACAATACCAGATGTACGCCGATGACACTCAATTGTACATGAAAATTGCCTCACCTAATGACATCAAAACTCTGAACTGTGCGCTTCTGAAAACTCAACAATGGTTAGCTCACAATCACCTTATGCTAAATATACTCAAGACGGTGTTCCTCTTCATTGACCCCCACAACAACTCTGCACCCATTCAAGACTGGCTCAAACAACTTGCTGCTCTCAACTGTGCCCCACATGTTTTGTTGACTACACAAGATCATTAGGCATGACGATGGACAAATACCTGGATATGCAAGACCACATCAGTGCAACAACAAAGAGAGCCAACCACCATCTCAACACACTTAGGAAAATCAAGCCGTTCCTGCCGCCTGAGGACCTGCAGCTTGCAGTCCAATCCCTAATTATCTCCTGCTTGGAATATGGAATTGTGACCCTGGAAGGGTTACCCAAAGTTAGACTGGCCCCTTTAAGGGCGACTCTGAACTCTGCTGCCAGACTCATCACGAGATCAAGAAAACATGATTGTATCACACCAGACCTAATTTAGCTCAATTGGCTTTCACTCGAAGCTAAGATTGGGTTCAAGATAGCCTGCATGACGCATAAAGCTCTTCATTATAACACCCCTGTTTACTTGGCATAAAAACTCAAACTTTCTGGTTTGAATCGGGCCCAAAAGCTCTAACACTCTCCTGCTGAAAGCTCACAAATTCAAAATGAAAAGCACACACAACCGCTCCTTCTCTGGTCTTGCCTAGAATATGGAATGTTCTTCCTCCCGAAATCTGAATAACCATTTGCAACAATCGACCTAATTCCACCATAACTAACTTTTATTTCTTGTCGACAATATGGGTCTCTCATTCAATGATGCAATTTTTGCCACTTTACATATACCACATGGATGCTCTTTTTGTACTCATGCTTGTTAACTTACTAAGGGGCCGATTACGATCTCATTACGAAACTCTTCCGATCGAATCGGTTTCGGAATCTTTTCTGAACGAATCGATTTCTGAGAGTCCGACTAACCGATTACGATGCTTCTCAAAGTCGTTCAGTTGAATTCCCATTGACTTCAATGGGAACCTGTGTTCCGAACGAGAACACAGACTCCCATTGACAAAAGTGCCTGTGGGGGAAAACATTGCACCCTGTGGCGGGCACCCCATGGTGTCTGCCACACTGTGCATGCATGGGAAGGGGGGATACATGGGTACCCCCACAGGCCCGATTCGGAGGGCCCTGGGTGAAGGGGGGCCTGCTATTGGCCCCCAAAGTCAGATTCCGACAGGCGATCTGTCTTGGAACAACCAATTCGGAAAGGCTGTCCGAATCTGACATCCTAATCGCTCTACTGGAAACGCGGTCCTGCTGGGATTCGGCTTCGGCGACTTGTTTACTCCCAATGCCTTTCGGAACCGAGTCGGACAGTCTGAACGCTTTCCAGCCATCGTAATCGCTTGTTGGGAAAAGTGTCAAAGTCGGTCGAAAAAGCAGGTTCTGAATCGGATTCGGACTAATCGAATGCCTTTCTGAGCCTTTCCGGACGACATCGTAATCGACCCCTATATGTTTAGTATTTATACTTTTACCTGCCAATTGTGTCTGCTTTTTTGTACAGCACTCTGATACCCATTTGGGTCACGTTTGTGCTATAAAAAACTTTTTAAATAATAAACAACAAAATTCCCACACCAATTTATTAAGAAAGATTTAATAAGCAGACCTACACCAGGATCATCAACATAGATTAAGGGGGTTTGCAATTGACCGGACCGCAGGCATGGTTTCACGCTGGCTGCAATGGAGTTGAGGTGGGAATCAGCACATGAATTGTACAGGTCAAAGCTTTTATCTTCTGACATTGGGCCTGATTTAAATTTTGGCAATGAGTTAGTCTGTCACAATGTGACAGATATCCTGTCTACCTTGCTAGGCATGGGCGAAATTAAATTACCCTGATGTAATTTGCCTATTTTCAGGAATTTCACATTACACTTGTTATGTGAAATTCCTTACATTTTGCCATTATGCCACTTTTAGTGATTTCGTGGCATTCCCTGTAAAAATGGATTGCGAGCAGCTCCATTTGTGGTAAAAATGTACTTTGAACGCACACAAATAACTAAACACAAGCCCTATTGCAATCTTTCAGCAGAGCTGTGGTGTGGCGGTGCAAACCGAAACACGCTACCACTTTGCTGAAGGTCGCCACTGCTTGCCCACCAGATTACTACTTTTCAGTGGTCTGGCGGGCAGGCGATGTGGGGGTTCCCCCTGCGGTGCCTTTTCAAAGGCAATGGTGACTTTAAAAAAGGCGCCGCAATGGGAACGCCCCACAAGGTTCCTGCACAGCATGGGCTTGAAAGTCCATGCTGTGAAGGAACATATGTGCAGGCACACAGGTGGCACATGTTATGCCTCCCTGTGTGCATCCACATATGTTTGAGGAACTGGCTGAGAGGAAACTTGTAATATGCTTGGCGGGATGTGGCGGTCCTGCCAAGCATATTGCGGCCTCTGACCACCGCTCCTATGCCAGGGAACATCAGTTTCTTGGCAGAGCCGGAGGTCCCAGGGTGGTCCGACTGCCAGAGCAGTAATCTGGTGGTCGGACCTCCAGTGCGGCAGTGGCTGGATCTGCCATGGCCACGCCACCACGAGTCTGGCAGTCTTTGGACCGCCAGACTGGTAATAGGGCCCTAAGTCTTTTATTATGGAAGTTCAAGTGTATTAATGTTTGCTATCAATTCATGCAATTTTTTGTATGTTCTTTTGTAGCAATCATGCAAATCTCTGCAATTATTTAAAATATAAAAAGCAAAATTCAGAAAAACAAAAAAAATAACTATTTATACTTTTGAAAATGTGAAATGAAATAAACATTAGCAATTAGAAATAAAGGACACTCAGAATAGTCTGCTACCATTACTCTTTTCCTCCAGTGGGGGTTTCCCTCATTCTCCTATCAGCTTTCTCAGTAGCTCATCCTGAGAGATCTGGGACCTAATCTCATTTTAAATGATATGAAGCTGTTATAAAGGCAAAACAGCTTTGCTCATGACTCTTACAGTGTCCAAATATTATATATCATGTATTTTATGTTCATAGACATGTGATACTCCGTTCTTGTTACCTCATTTTACTCTGAAACATAACATTGTATTTGTTCACATTACAACTGAAAGAAATTGGATAATTGATTGAGGTGGATGAAAACCCTACTCAAGCAACAACCACAATCCTTTTCAGGCTGCAACAGTTCCTATGCTGCTGAATTATGAAGTACAGAAATGATATGGGGCACATGGTTATTCAACAGAATCTACAGGCTTTAAACTAAACAGGAGATATGATGAATGATTGGAGGAATTGCATTTTGTTTCTTCACCTCCGAACCGCAAATTAAATTGGAAGCTGTTGTGACAACTTTACCCCATTTTGATATGCCTATTTCTAGAACAAGGTTAAGGTACAATTAATGCATTTTCTGTTTGATGAATTGGGGATAAAATGTTTTTGGCATGAAAAGAATAGTTTCAAATTTTCAAACATGATTTTTTGTTAATACTGTAAGAAAGTGGGATATTAGTGGAAAGGTGGAAGCCTCACTCAAATAATAAACACAGGCCTTGTCTGGATGAACCACAAAAGTCACTAAATAAACCTATGCTTAACCCTCTGGTAGCTTGACACAAAATCAGTCAGGCTTAAGTTAGAGGCAAAGTGTAAATTATTTATGCAGAATAACAAAACTGGAAAAAAGAGTAAACACAACATAAGAAAAAATCTGAACCAAATAAGAAAAATAGAATAGATTTTAATAAATAAAATGACACCAAAAGGACACTAATCCAATCAGTAGAACCAGAGATATGCAATGTCAAAGTTTTAGGTAGGTATAGAGCCTAAGAGCACAAAGCGCCACTTGCATCATCTGGTCCTGCTAGTCCAGGGGAAAGTCAAAAGTTCAGGCTGACCTGATGGAGTGCGGGCCAGATACAAGGGACAGTTTAGCCACACTAAAAAAGTTACTTTCTCAAAGTCTGGCATGGAGAGTCCATTCGCGCTGGTCGTCAACGTAGCACGAAGAGCAGGCCTGGTATCGCGCATGGTGATCGTTGCAACATGAAGATCCAGTTGGGCATCACGGACAGTCATCGCTGGAGCTTTCGGTTGGCGGTCACTGCAGGCAGTTGTTACTGTAGAATGAAATGCATATCTTGCCATCGCTAGCAGCTGCTGTAGTGCAAAGAGTTGGGTTCACTGGTGCTTCGCATTGGTGGCAGAGTCTCAGCAGGAACGGGCCCATTCAGGGTTGCGTAGAGCCAAAAACGTCAGGATTTCTCCTTTCTTCACGGAGGAGTGTACTCTGATGCCAACCAAGGGTCCTGGACCTGGAGAGGCACCTATTGGGGATCAGGAGAGAGGCTTTGGGAGCTTGTTGTATCCCTGTAGATCAGAATCGGAGGACAGCCAACTGATCCTTGGAGTCACTCAGGCTAGCCTAGGATGAAGGGAGCAGGTTCAGTCTTCCTTCACAGAGAGCAGGGTGGGCCTCAATCAGCAGGGCAGTCCTATAGAGAACAAGGCAGACTTCAACCAGCAGGGCAGTTCTCAGGGGAACAAGGCAGTTGTCCTTCTGTAGTTAACAGGTCCAGGAGTGTACTGAAATGGTGGTTCAGGAGGTCAATATTTATACCTGGTGCTAGCCTCTGAAGTGGTATGGCATCCTAGCTACCCCCACATTTGGTTCTGGAAAGTTTGTCACTTCCCCTGTCAAGGTTCCAAGCAGTCTCTGGTGGCAAAATACTATTGTCAGGTCCCTTTGTATGTGTGCTGGAGGCAGTCCATTGAAATATAAGTGGGGTAGGGAACAGCTCCGCCCCACCCATCCTGGCAGGATGGCCCATTCTGACAACACTTAGTACATTGTCTAGGAGGAATAAACATAGGCCAACTGCCAAGTTATTCACAGTCATTTGACCCAGGACACAGGCAGCAGTTACCAAATAGTTAGGACAGGAAAATACCAACTTTCTCAAAAAAGAAAAGTTTATCTCTGTTCCAGAGTTTAGGTACCTTGCATGTATTGGACCACACAACATGCACTGTGTAATAATATTCATTTTATAAGGAAACTGTCTCGTTTGAAGTTTAGAATCTCCTTTTAATGTAATTATCTGCATAAAAATAAACAAGCGGTTTGGTTTTGCGCTCTAATGGCCAACCGGTATGTCCAGAATGAGATTATTACAGGGGTGTTCATGTATCATTTAGATGAATATTATGGTTTATTCATTGCCAGAATAAACAGTTTTCACCTTACATGTGACGTTATAAAGTCTTCCAGATTTTTTCTAAATGTATGAGCCCCTTTAAATGGAAGTATTTATATGAGATATATGCAAGCTACAGGTTGTGCACCAGATCAGCTGACTGGCATGTCCAGAATGACGCCTTTGTCAAAAGTGGTCTCTTTTATGTATAATTCTCTTTTTTATGTAATGGTTGATTAATTGCTAAACAATTTAGAGCTAAGTTCTTTATCGATTTCACCCTGCATGTTATTTCACAAGTTCATCCCGGTTACATCATATTACAAGATGGCAGCCATTTACACAGAAAAATTGCAAGATATTCTCTTACTCCCAGCATGTCTCATGCAAGCTGCTTGCTGTAGTGTAGTGTAGTGCAGTGCTTTCCGGCTACCCGACCAGAACGCTGCACCACGATCGGCACAAGCTGCAGTACGGTGCACACTGTCTTTCCCTGGGTTTCTAATTACATGGATTGCAAAACACAAAGAGAGGATCACTTATCATTTTAACTATTTAGGCACTAAGCCTATTGAAGGTAAGGATAGGCACTAATCCCCCGCATACAAGTAGTGTTCTACCCTAATATTGGTCCTCCTTAATTAATGTTTTCATCTGGTTATTCCTCCAACAAATCTCCACTTGTGGATCAGTATGGAGTATTTTCTATTATGGTAGTTCACTATGGCGTTGTGCTTGAATCAGGGAGAGATATGCTTGGGATTGATAGTGATTAGTTCATTTGGATTACATTTTTTCATTAATGCCAATGTGTTTGGCTAAGTCTATATTTCTGGTGATTTTCATCCTTTGCATGAATCTTCTTGTCCGCAGCAGTAAGTAGAGAATTAGCATGCACCTCCAGCATTTAAGTGCTCTTATGAAATACATGACCTTTGGAGGACTATGCATGTATTGCATGAAACAGCCTCTACAATAGATGCTGCATGATGCTTGTGTAGTTATATACAGAGGTCATGATGGTACGTTCTGTATAGGTGGGTTTAATCACCTTTGCATTTTGTTGTTTTCGCAATCTGATGCTAACGCAGTACACAGTTCACTTTGTCTCATTGACACAGTGGCATTGCATGCAAATCAGGAGCCACATTAATCGGAATATCGTATGATGTATAATATCTCACTAGGCCATGGTCCTCACGTATGACCACACATGGCAGAGTTGGTCTCTGTAAATGATTGCAAATCAGTGTGTATAAATGTATATAATTGTTTTATCTCTTCGGTACGTAGATTCTTCTCTTCCTTTGTCCTGAGGAGGCCTAAAACCATTATGACTGAAGCGCACCCCAGAGGACTCCTTTACAAAGGGACTACCTCCAGGTGGATTATGGAATGAGATGATAATATAAACACCGAATTTGTTTCTAATAAAGGAGCAACAAGGAATATATGGACACATTGTAACCCTGCTTTCAGCAGGTGCCAATAATATAATGGTTGTGTCTGTGAAATTTGTGATTATTCATGTTCTTTCATGATTTTGTTGTTTTGTTCATAGACCTAGAAGTATTCAAATGGATAAAAATTATAGAAAGATATATTGTTAGGCTTGCTTAGTAAATTAATTTATGAACAATCAATGTTTGATTTGGTCACATTCCTGATGAAAATTGAGGATTTCATTGAGGCAGAGTATCATTGGTTTAATTGATCCCCATGTTATACCACATATTTTCTTACGCTAAACTTTCTGCAAGTGGCATTTTCAGAATTGTGACTTAAAACCTGACTTTACCATTAAAGAGGGGTTTAAATTATAAATCATTTGAGTCCGAGTCCAAACTTGACATTCCTATATGTTACCAATCAAAAGTTAGCACAAATTAAATGTAATAAGGTAACCTCAATTTATCCAATGGAAGACATAGGCCTTACAGTAGTGAAAAACTAATTTAGGAGTTTTTCACTACCAGAACATGTAAAACCTAAAAACTCATATCCTACTTTTCCTGCTCTGTGGGCTGTTTAGGACCTACCTTAGGGGTGACATATGTTTTTAAAAGGAAGGTTTAGTGCTGGCAAAAGGTTTGTTTTGCCAGGTGGAATTGGAGGTTATAAAAAAACACTACAGGCTGCAGTCACAGCCCTGAGACATGTTCTAAAGTGCTACCAAAATGGGTGTCACAATGAGTAATGCAGGTCCACTAGCAGCATTTAATTTACATGCGTTGGGTACATGTAGTACCATATACCAGGGACTTATAAGTAAATTAAATATGTCAATCAAGTGTAAGCCTATTGTAACATGTTTTATGGAGAGTGCACAAGCACTTTAGCACTAGTTAGCAGTCCAAATACCAGCAAAACTAAATTTTGAAAACAGGAGGGGTTAATGCAAAATGTTTGTGGAAGAACACACCAAGGATGTCAGGTCTAGCAGCAGTTACTCATCCTGGTTCTTGGTTGTTCCTGATGAATCATCTGAGGTTGTTCTGCTTTTTCTGATAGGTTTCTTCTGATAGTCTTACAGTTCATTCATTTACTTTAATGTGTTTCCTCACACCAGAAAAAGAGGCTATTACTTAGTGGTGACTTCTATACATAGACTAAGCTTATGACTTATTAGTGGTTTCACATCCCCTGAAACAGTACATTGTGACCCATGGATTGATTAGAAACATAGTTTTTTGTTATTTGTGGCTGCTATAATAGACATAGCAAGTTGAGAAAGCATAATTATCACCTAGGCGTCTTTATTAAAATCAGGTCTTTCTTTCATTATTCCGGCTAGAAGAATATGCATTCTGCACCATTGAAAAATATGTTAAAATGGAACAAACTAATATCACAGTACTTTTTACTGATTAGCATGAACTAGAATAAAATGATTTTGCCTCACACTAATTTTCATCTTCCATATTTGAGAAGCAGAGAATGTGTTTTGTTCTGTTTTTATTATGTGCCCCCCAGCAAAATGAGACACACTCGTTTCCTCTATTGCTCGTTCTGGTTCAGAATTTTAATATAATGACATCGCGTTTGCTGCATCCCCTTTAGTGAAAGCAGAAAGGATATGCTACATGTATATGCTCCCTCCTTAAAACAGTGCAAAACCTTGTGTTGTGTCCATTTATTTATTTTCTCGGACCTTGATACATATGATAAAGCTAAACGTCCTTCTCATCTTCACCACTTTGATAAAAAGGCATCCTTACAGTCATTAATATAGCCAATGATTTAAAATTCTGGTTTCTGTACATCAATCAATCAATCAATCAATCAAGCATTTGTTAAGCGCGACTACTCACCCGCAGGGTCTCTAGGCATTGGGGGTGTGGGGGGGTTTGCAGGTTCCAGTCCATCAAGGAGGGGCTCTGTCGAAGAGCCAGGTTTTGAGGTTTCTTGCGCAGATGGGGAGCGATGTTGTCTGTCTGAGGTGGAGCGGAAGGGTGTTCCGGGCTCTGGCCGCAAGGAAGGAGAAGGAGCGGCCTCCTGATCTGGTCTTTCTTGTGCGGGGGACCATGGCGTAGGAGAGCTGGGCTGATTGTAAGGTCCTTTGGGGTGCGTGGAATTTGAGTCGGCTGTTCAGGTATGCTGGTCCAGTGTTGTGGAGGGCCTTGTGAGCGTGGGTGAGCATCTTGAAGGTGACTCTAGCTTCGATGGGGAGCCAGTGGAGTGTGCGCAGGTGCTGGGAGATGTGGCAGTGTCTTGGCAGGTTGAGGACCAGTCTTGCGGCAGTGTTCTGGATGTTCTGTAGCTTGCGGGTGAGGTTTTTGTTTAATCTGGCGTAGAGTGCAATGCCGTAGTCGGGTCTGCTGGTGACCAGGGCGTGAGTGAAGGTCTTTCTTTGTTCAAGGGGGATCCATTTGAAGGTCTTACGTAGGAGGCAGAGGGTGTGGAAGCAGGAGGACGAGATGGAGTTGATCTGGTGGTCCATTTTGAGCTCGGAGTCCAGGATGATTCCCAGGTTGCGTGCGTGGTCCATGGGGGTGGGCGGGCTTCCGAGGGCGGGGGCCACCAGGTGTCGTTCCAGGCATCGGGGTTTGGGCCCATGATGAGTACTTCTGTTTTGTTGGTGTTTAGTTGTAGGCATCTGTTTTTCATCCATTTGGTGACGGCTTCCATGCCTTCTCGAAAGTTGTGTCTGGCCTTGTTGGGTTCGTTGGATAGGGAAAGGATGAGTTGGGTGTCGTCTGCATATGACACAATGTTGAGTCCATAGGTTCTGACGATGGGGGCGAGCGGAGCCATGTAGACGTTGAAGAGCGTAGGGCTGAGGGAGGACCCCTGGGGGACTCCGCAGGTGGTTGTTGTAGGGTCCGAGGGGAAAGGGGGGAGTCTGACCCACTGTGTTCTGCCGGAGAGGAAGGAGCGGATCCAGTCGAGGGCCTTGTCTTGGATCCCTGCGTCGTGGAGTCTGCGTATTAGGGTGCAGTGAGAGACTGTGTCGAACGCCGCTGAGAGGTCGAGGAGGATGAGGGCTGCTGTTTCTCCTTTGTCCAGTAGGGTGCGGATGTCGTCTGTTGCGGCGAGGAGGGCGGTTTCCGTACTGTGGTTTTTTCTGAAGCCGGATTGGGAGGAGTCGAGGATATTGTGCTCTTCGATGAATGTGGCGATTTGGCTGTTGATGGCTTTCTCGATGGCTTTCGCTGGGAACGGGAGCAGGGAGATGGGTCTGTAGTTTTTGAGGTCGGTGGGGTCCGCCGAGGGTTTCCTCAGGAGGGGGTTGATCTTGGCATGTTTCCAGTCGTCAGGGAATGAGGCGGTTGCCAGGGAGCTGTTGATGGTGTGGCAGAGCATGGGTGCGATGGTGTCGGCGGCTCTGTTGAAGATGTGGTGGGGGCAGGGGTCCGTGGGGGCCCCGGAGTGGATTGACTTCATTGTCTTCAGTGTGTCTTCGTTGGTGAGGGCTGTCCAGTTGTCGATCGCTGGCTTCAGGGTTTCGGGGTTGTTGGTGAGGGTTTAGTGTGTTGGTTGTCTTCATCGAAGTTGTCGTAAATGCTCTTGATTTTGTAGTGGAAAAAGGTGCTGAGTTTGTCGCAGAGGTCTTGTGAGGGTGGGATGTCGGTGGACTCGCTGGTGGGTTGGGCGAACTCCTTGATGAGGTTGAAGAGTTCTTTGCTGTTGTGTGCGTGAGTGGAGATTCTGTCTTCAATCGCTTTTTCCTCATTTTTCTGATGAGTTGGTGTTGGGCGTTGGTGGCGGCTCTGAAGTTGTTGTGGGCTTCTGTGGATTTGGTGTTCCTCCAGGCCTTTTCGAGGCGGCGGCAAGTGTGTCTGGACTCTCGAAGTTCGGTGGTAAAGCAGCTGGCTTTCTTGGCGTGGGTGTTGTTGTTTTTCTTGAGGGGAGCTATGATGTTGGCACTGTCAGGGATCCATCTGTGCAGGGTTCGGGCTGCAGTGTTGGGGCGTTCTTTTCCGTGATGGTTGGGCTGGAGTTGCTGAGTGATGAAGTTAGCTGGTCGTCTGTGATTCTGGTCCAGTTTCTTCGTGGGAGCAGGTGCTGGTGTGGATGGTGGGTGTTCTGAAGGTGAAGTGGACGCATCGATGGTCAGTCCAAGGGAGTTCGGTGGTGTGGCTGAAGGTGATGGAGTTTCCTGTTGTGAAGAGGGGGTCAAGGATGTGTCCTGCTGAGTGCGTGGGTTTGGTCACGATCTGGCAGAGTCCAATGTTGTGGAGGTTGCCCAGGAGGGATGTGGTGCTGGGGTCCAGTTGGTTGTCGAGGAGGAAGTTGAGGTCTCCCAGTAGGGTGTAGTTGGTGGATGCGATGGCATGCGGGGAGATGATGTCCGTGATGGAGTTGGTGAAAAGTCCGCGGGGTCCAGGGGGTCGGTAGATGAGGGTTCCTAGGAGGGTGGTGGCAGGGCTGGCCAGTATCTTGAAGTGAAGGTGTTCCATCAGGTCTGTGGGCTCGTCGGGGAGTGTGCTCAGGCGGAGGGTGGATTTGTGGACGATGGCGATTCCTCCTCCCGGGCGGATGGGGCGGTCCTTCCTGGAGATCTTGTATCCTTTGGGAATGGCGATGGCGATGTCCGGTCCCGAGGTGGTGTTGGTCCATGTTTCGGTGAAGAACGCTATGTCCGGGGTGGTGCTGTCGAGGAGGTCCCAGATTTTGGTGGCGTGTTTGTGGAGTGATCTGACGTTGAGGAGGATGCATTGCAGGGTCTTCGGTTCGGTTGTGTTCTTGCGGGCGGGTTGCGCTGGGTCCGTGGTCTTGGCAGTGCTGCAGGTGTGCCGGCAGCGGTGACAGCTGAAGGGTCCGTGGGTGTCGGCTGGTGATGCTAGTTTGCAGTTGTTGTTGCGTCCTGGGTTGAGAGCGTGGAGTGCCGCTGGGTCGTAGCGTTGGCGGTGCAGAGATCCAGGGTTCCTGGCGCTGGTCGCAGTCGGGTCGCGGACGGGCGCAGACGGGCTTGCCTTTGGCGCACCTTCGGGGCGCAGTGGCCACCATTAAGTAGGGGTCGGGGAGGGCTGGACAGCTGGGAGGCGGGAGCGGGGAGGGGAGCTGGATTGGGCTGGTCGCGCTGGTCGTGCTGGGGGGAGGGGCGGCAGGGGCAGCAGCGGCGGGGAAAAAACGGGCGGAAAAAGGCAAAAGGAAAAAGGCAAAAATAGATGGAAAACTGAAAATAAGGCAGCAAAAGTGCAAGA
Source organism: Calotriton arnoldi (assembly GCA_963921515.1). Lineage (NCBI taxonomy): Eukaryota > Metazoa > Chordata > Amphibia > Caudata > Salamandridae > Calotriton > Calotriton arnoldi. Next base: position 747,375 of record CAWUFW010003635.1, read on the forward strand.
AGAGTGGAGGAAAGACATAGAAGACACAGAAGGAGAGTGAAAAGGGGAGATTGAGATGAGGGTAAAATAACGAGTGAAAACGGAGGAAAGACACAGAAGGAGAGTGAAGGGGGAGATTGAAATGAGGGAAAAACGAGTGAAAACGGAGGAAAGACACAGAAGGAGAGTGAAGGGGGAGATTGAAATGAGGGAAAAACGAGTGAAAAAGGAGAGAAAAAGCGGAGCAAGAGAAAGGAGACAGAGGTCCACTGGACCACCAGGGATGAGGCGCAGGTAAAACCTGCAGGTGGAGGAGGGCCTCGAACACCAACACTCGAGAGTGCAGGGGCTCGGGGGAAGGCTTCCCTTAATGGTGGAGCTGCGAGGGAGGGAGAGCAATTTCACTGACAATGAGTCAAAACATCAAAACAATACTGATAATAAAAATACACAGTATCAGCTTGGCAACTTTTAGTTTCTTTCCACTTATGCATAGGCGATGTCTGCACACATCTCTGCAACATAGTGGCTAATGATACCGATTAACTTGGTTTCACTGATATACACATTCATAGACATTAGTTATTATATTTATTTAGCATATCAGCCAAAACTTGTTTTCTAGGGACACAAGAATTAACATATTCTTGTTCAATTTGATCTCCTGCCCTAACTGAATCAAAGTGTTGTTTGTATTATTTCTAGTCTCACATGATTTGACCATGAAGTTCTGTCAACAAAGACATAGTTTTATGTTGCAAAATGACATTTCATGACATACATTGTCTTTGAAGTGTTACCACTAGCTGGTGGTCGGTTTTATGATCGTTGACAATATGTAATTTTACTTTTAACATTTTGAATATTCTTCAGCATAAAGTCGATACCTTTCGTAAGAATGTTGCTTTACTTGACTGCTGATCATTATGTGTCTTATTTTGAAAAAAAAATAAAAATAAAGAATTGAGATACAAAAAGAAGAATGCTGTTTTGCAGACAATATGGAAGCACTGTTTTTAACAGCCACTGTGACCAATTTAGCTAAATCTTAAATACTGTGGCATTTTCATCGCCTGTTAAGTTTGCTCTTGGCAATTTGTAACTTTCAGAGGGCATTGTAAGAGTGATGTTGGCTTTCAGTTGGTTTTATTTCTAGCTTAATCACCTAACATTACGAAAATATAAATGTGAGTATTTTGTAGTCAGTTTAACTCCCACGAAAAATGGCATGCAATTCTGTCTTTTAGTGATGCCCTAAAAAGGGTTTTTCGTGCAACTTCTTTTGTAGGTTGGAACATGAAAGTTAAATTAATGCCAATTTTACCCTAACATAAAAAGGAACTTGTACTTAACAAATGGATAACTCACTTATAGTGCGCTGTGGTATTATCTGTTAAAAGACCATGAGTGCGAGAACAATGGCTAAAGGGGTGTAAAATGCTACATGTCAGACTCCAATTCTCTGACTTTAAACATATTAAAAAGATCTGTAAATTCTTAAAATATGTTTGCGATAAAAACATAAACTCTATTATGAGCGCAAAAACTGATTCTCCACGTAATGATTTTCCACAGAAAATATTTTGAAGTTCTAATGAATATAAGTGGGTCAATTGAAATTTCAAAATTGTTGCATAAGTGAAGACGTACATATCTGTCTTATTTGCAATTTAACGTTCTTAATTTTGATTATTTCTCCTGATAAACTACTCTTTTTCTGTAAATCACCATTACTCACACTTTTTTGGCATGCATTTTTTTAGCTTAAGCTACAAGTATTACGGAAATAAGTGTTAGTATTTTGTAGTCAATGCAACTCTCGCTAAAAATGGAATACAATGTTGTCTTTAAATGCTAACGTAAGGGATTCTTCACACAACATGTTTTATAGGTTGAAAGTTACATTAATATAAGTTTTAATCTAACATAAACAAGACACATGTAATTAACAAATCGAGTACACACTTTAGTGTAGACTACTCTTTTTTGTAGATCACCTTCCTCTCACTCTCTTTGGTATTGTTGGACTCATAAAAGGTTTTATCTCCTTTATGAGCGGTAAGAATCACAGTAAGTGACTTAGGGGATGCAGTGCAGGAAGCCCAGACACAGTCGGGGACTCCAAACCTCAGTCTCCCTCGCGGCAGGAGCTTCCACTGCAACCTTTGCCCTCCCGCTCGCGCTCGGAGGTGCTCAAGAGGGACAACAGCCTCCCGCAGCGCGGGACGCAGTGCGGGAAGCCTAGACACAGTCAGGGACTCCAAACTCCAGTCTCCCTCGCGGCAGGAGCCACCACCACGACCTTTGCCCTCCCGCTCGCACCCGGAGGCGCTCAAGAGGGACAACAGCCACGCACAGTGCGGGACGCAGTGCGGGAAGCCTAGACACAGTCGGGGACTCAAAACCCCAGTCTCCCTCGTGGCAGGAGCCGCCACTGCGACCTTTGCCCTCCCGCTCGTGCCTGGAGGTGCTCAAGAGGGACAACAGCCTCCCGCAGCGCGGGACGCAGTGTGGGAAGCCTAGACACAGTCAGGGACTCCAACCCCCAGTCTCCCTCGCGGCAGGAGCCGCCACTGCAACCTTTGCCCTCCCGCTCGTGCCCGGAGGTGCTCAAGAGGGACAACAGCCTCCCGCAGCGCGGGACGCAGTGTGGGAAGCCTAGACACAGTCAGGGACTCCAACCCCCAGTCTCCCTCGCGGCAGGAGCTGCCAGCACGACCTTTGCCCTCCTGCTTGCACCCAGAGGTGCTCAAGAGGGACAACAGCCTCCCGCAGCGCAGGACACAGTGCGGGAAGCCTAAACACAGTCAGGGACTCCAAACCCCAGTCTCCCTCGCGGCAGGAGCCACCACCACGACCTTTGCCCTCCCACTCGCACCCAGAGGCGCTCAAGAGGGACAACAACCTTCTGCAGCACGGGACGCAGTGCAGGAAGCCTGGACACAGTCAGGGACTCCAAACCCCAGTCTCCCTCGCTGCAGGAGCCGCCACCGCAACCTTTGCCCTCCCGCTTGCGCCCAGAGGCGCTCAAGAGGGACAACAGCCTCCCGCAGCACGGGACAGGAGTGGGCATGCCCGCGCCGCGCCAGGGCAAAGCCCGGGCCAAGGGCTGCCCATCTGCACCCGTCAGCGGCCAAAAGAGGCTGGACTGGGCCAGATCCCTTGGTCTCAGCTTGGAATTCTTCTGTTTGGGGTTCACCAGGTCACGGCCTCCTCAATTTTATTATTTGAGGTCATGAACAAGGTACTTTGTATATTTCCTGGTACTCTGTCATTCAGCTCCCCTAAGAAGCTTGATTAGGGAGTGTGCCACCCATTTTCCCCTGATCCCCAAGAGGTCCATGCTGTGGCATGGACAGGATCAGTGGCTCTAGATCACGCAGCCATGGGTAAAAGGAAAATGACTGTTGGACAAGGGGGGCCCTCTGTAAGCAATACGGTAGCGACCATTGATTCTTTTTTTACTAGAGCGGCAGATGTCATAACGAAGGAAATAGCACTGACCGAGAGAAGGCTTTCCATGGAGACTGAGAAATTTGCCCAGGGCTCAGCTGTAACAAAGAATGGAGAGGCGTTGGGGTCAATAGGGGACATAGCGGGGAGCTTGAGCCTTCCTGTATTCGTGCTCGCACCAAAGGAGGCTCCTCCAGTTGAGCTGGTCACACCCACATGTATTTCTACAGCCAAACTGCCAGGGGGTGATGACTTAATTTTGGATTGTCCCCCTACTAAGAGGAAGCAAACTGTATGTAATAGAGTCATGAGGAAGTCTCTGCGGCCAAAATCTCCACTACCAGCCAGGCCCAATCTCGAACTGCTGTTAGATACCCTTTTCGTAAGACTGGAGCTGGAAGGGATTGAGACGAGACTTAACTCTTTTGTTCCCATGTGTAATAATTGCTTCATAGGGCCAGAGTTAGTGGCTGGGGGGGGGGACATCCTGTCTGGTGCCTGGTAATACGAACCAAGTTCTTCAGGTGAGAGGTACCCAAGACCTAGCAAGTGAGGAATTGTCCTGTAGACCTAAAAATAATTGCACACCTGAAGAGTCGATCCCCGCAGCCCAGGCGGTTCAAATGGATGGGTCGCGAACATCTAAAGAGGGCCCATTATCTATATGCACCCTGCCTCACCCTATAATGTCTAAAGCTAAAAATCAGTGTATTCTCGACCTGCCCCCTGAATCTGCACCCCTAGTTGCTGATTTAATGGGGGTTCCCCCACTATCACAAGGCATAAAGGAAACTTCTTTGGACCTTATCCACAAGGCCACCCACTGGTGTAATAACAATGTGGTAAATGGCCCAAATATATCTTCTGACATTATTATGGCCAGAAGAGTGAGATGCATTGGTCGTTGGACTAGGAAAAATATAGAGGGGGGTTGTGTAATTGTTAATTTCCATTACTCTGAGCAGGCTAAAGCGTTAGTGGGATGCCATTATAGGAATAGTACCAAAACTACAATGAGGACTGCTTCTCTACAATCATTTTATCCTTTTAAGCAACCCTTAATTAATTTTCAATGGCAGTTGCCCTTTAAATCAGTTAAGCCTGCTTAAACCAGAAATGTGGACACAATTCTATCTATGACCAACCGTTTTCAACCCCTGGCCAGTTTACAGGGCCTTGAAGACAACAATTGACTAATGCCGGTGGTAGAAAAGATGCAGGGCACCAAACTGCCACCCAAGGCCACTAATAACTTAATCCTACCAGCATTTATGCCTGAACCATTGCTTGATAACCCCCCTAATTCTCCTCCCACATTGGTTACCTCTGATGTCCCTTGTACGAAGGTACTCTCGTGGAACATAGCCGGCCTTAGGTCAAAAAGGGGTAATATATCCTACGAAAATGTTCTTGTAACTCACCACATTATTGCCCTACAAGAAACTTGGGAGTCTAACAATAGCTTTTTTCTGGATGATTTTATCTCATTCTTTAAATATGCTACCCCCTCGAATATGGGAAGAGCAAGGGGGGGGGGGCCTTCTTTTAATGTTTTCACTTAAACTTTCTTGTAAAGCCAAAATGATAGAATGCCGATCACCCCATGTGCTAGCAGTGGAATTGTCATTTAAGAATCTTCCCACCCTGCTAGTTGCTAATTTTTATAATTCCTTCTCTAGAAGTCACGAAACAGAGCATGTTCTAGCTTTAGAGGAATTTTTGGAACACTACAGGGAAGGCAGACAAGCTTATCATGATACGTTAATTCTAGGGGATTTTAACACTCACCAATGCTTTATTAATTGCATTTCCATGAAGGAGCAGGGGGATAATTTACCATCGACAAACCACTTTGAGCACACACCGTCAGCATTTTTATAGAGGGTCTCCTCTCAGCCTATAATTTACATTGTTTACAGCAAGCAGACATGTCCGCTTTGGTCCCTACCTATGTAGGAAGCGGCAGCCCTAGTATTATTGACTATATCATGCTCACAGCACTATTAGCTTCGGTTGTGGAAAACCTGAGCATTTCCTGGAACTTCATAGTGACCATAATCCGCTCACATTGGAGCTGTCTTATTCTGCTGTTCTAAAAGGGGTGGCCGCTAGCTGCATCTCCATCACAAACATTAGCACCAAAGTTTAAGCACGCAGGCTGAAGTGGGAAAGGATTACCCCGGAAAGTTTCCTAGATAACCTGTACGCTGTTGTTGCCACAGAGATCCAAGCATGTATGGACTCTACCTCACATGATAGAGCTATCCTAGAAGCTTTTGATAAAATAACTAAGCAGATAGCATCTAACTTAACTATTGAGAGCAGGGTAAGATGCCCAAAGATTAAGAGGTGGTTTGACGGCACATGTTCTGTGGCCCATAGGAAGTTATTGCAGGCTCTCAAGCAAAACCAGAGGGACGAAGCAGTAGTCAGGAGCCGTAGGAAGGCTTACAAGCTCGCAGGTTTGGAGAGGAAGAAGCAGATAAGAGAGCAGGCTTGGGAGGCCCTCAGTCAAGCAAGTGTTCTGGCTGACAGCTCCAAATTCTGGTCCGTGGTCAACAACCCTTTTTTCTCCGACATGCCAAACTCTAACATAGACTGTACAATATCTGCTGAGCACTGGGTACAGCACTTTGGATGTATCTATAGCGGTATTAATTAAGACGTACACATGGTTATTGGTCTAGCTAGTACTCCTCTCCACTTCAGCGTAGACGAGGTCCATTAAGCCATCAACACGACATTCGGAGGTAAGGCTCCTGGTCCTGACAGGGTACCTGCAGACCTATATAAGGCCGTACCCACTGTCTGGGCAAAGTTATTAGCTCATGTTTTTAATGCAGCCTGTTCTTGTGGCTTTCCCCCTTCATGGGCAATGGTGGTTATCATCCCCATTTTTAGAAAGGGTGCACGGGATGACCCTGCCTGTTATAGACCAATCTCGCTTTTAGATTCTGCTGCCAAAATCTTGTGGAAAGTGATATTGGATCGTCTACCAGCATGGTTTGATCATTTTAATGTTATCTCTGATCTACAGTATGGTTTTAGGCAGGGCAAAGGGACGCTGGGTCAATGACTTAACCTGGATCTAGTGATTGGGAAGTACCCTATTGCTAAGAAGGGGATCTTACATTTGGCTTTTATGAATTTAACATCAGCTTTTGATTGTGTAAATAGGTCTAAATTATGGTTGATTTTACGTGTCATGGGTCTAGATATAGAATTTGTGGCTTCTTTACACAGTGCTCACGAAAACACTACGGCTGCGGTTAGATATAATGAAGATGGCGGTCTGACGGATTCCTGGGCAGTTAGGAGAGGGGTCAGACAGGGGTGCATCTTGGCCCCTTTTCTGTTTACGCTTTATATTAACAACTTAGGGGATTCTCTAATATCAAGCTGCAAAGACATCCCCAGGGCTGGTACTAGGTTGATCCCTGCACTCCTGTATGCAGATGATGGGGTCCTACTTGCTAGAACCGCCGTGGGCCTCTAAGAACTTTTAAATGGTTTATAGCTTTTATGGACTCATTAGACTTAACCACAAATTTTACTAAATCACACACCATGTCTATAGGCTACCGAAAGGCTGCCAAGACTAAGTTTTCTGCAAGGGGGCTGACCTAACGAAAGTGCCCAGTTTTCCATACTTAGGGGTACTATTCGATGAACGAGGGTCTTGGTGTGCACAAAGAACACACAAAAAGAATGTTTTAGTTAGAGCAGCAGGGGCCACACTGGACTTCGCAAAAAGATTGGGGTCAAAACTTCTCCCTGCTCTGCTGAAGATCTACAAAGAAAAATGCATTCCCATGGCCACATATGGGAGGGATGTCTGGGGTTACAAGGATGCGAAAGATATTCAGGGGGCTGAGAACAAATTTATGCGCAAGCTCCTTGCAGTCCCCCCCCGCCACTCCGGCATTTATTTTACACAAGGAATTGGGCGTGGGATATATCTCGGACCAGATAGCGGTAGTCCCACTGCTACGTTGGCTGAGAATCTGGGCTTGTCCCAACCCTAATTTAAATCAACTTATAATCATGGACTGCACCGTGCTCGAGGGGGCTTTACACATTCCTTGGTTAAAATATATAATGGAACAGACAAAATGGCTTGGCTGCCCCGACCTGTACCTGAGCCCCAGGCCTTTGAGCCAAGTCGCTATTAGAGATGTTAAACAGTAGTTCCTGGACAAACAGCAGGGGTTCAGGGAAGAGAAGGAGTTAGCCAAGCCCTCCATTAGAAGGTTTGCCACACTGAGTTTGAGCCAACAGATGCAACCGTATCTTCTCCTTGTTAGCAAAGCGTATCATCACTTTGTGCTGACCAGATTCCATTTGAATTTGGTCCCCTGGCTACTGGCGTTTCCTCAAGGATATGCAAAACCTGGCACATTAAAACCCTACCCATGTGACAATTTCTCAGAGCAAGACACTCTACATTTCATCTTCTTTTGTGACTACTATGACCCCTTCCATAGAAAGTATATACTTCTGCTACTCAGAGATTGTCAATTTGCCCAAGTCAGGCCTGCACTATTATACCTTCAAATGTTATTTTCCCCCATGTTCTGCTTTGGGGTTGTGAGCTTCCTAACAGGGGCCATTATACACAGGAAAAGGTTGTCCTTGCAGTAGCCATTTGTTTTTCCCAGCTGTGCTCAGGGCCTTACTATGCGTCAGTATGTGCACTTTATGTTATTTCACCTATAGCATTTGGTTTTATGCTTAGCACTGTTGCACTTTAGTGCATCCTTTAAGGTCTAAAATTTGATCCCCGAAACAATAACAATGGCGTTTTTTATCGATTCGCAAAGTTGTTCTTATTTTACTTATTTATGTGACTTAGGTTTTTAACTGAATGTATCTTGATGAAATGTTCTCTTTTTTAAATTGTCTGCTTTTATGGCTTTTAGTTGCCGAATAAAGTACCTTTTGACCTTGACCTTGACTTAGTGGGTCATTAGGATGGTGGACGGACTTTCGTCCGTCTACTGTCCAATCGCATTTGGGACCGCCCACCTATGAGGCGGCGGTCCCACTGGGCAAATTAGGATGCGAAAACCACCGTGGTGGTCGCATTGCCCATGTTTTTTATTGTGGCGGGTGCTGCGCTCTGCAGCACCCGCCGCAAGCCAAAACAGACACCCCACACATATGTCTGCACTACGTGGCAGGCACCATGCGGTGCCTACCACATGGTGCAGGGATTTGCCTGGGCCTATGTCCCTGGCCCAGGGAGTTAGGAGGCCCAGCTACAGGCCCTCAAATCGGTTTCCGCCTGCCATTTTGCTGTGGGTTGACTGCCGCAGTACGACCGGTGGAAAGGGATATTGTAATCCCTACGGCAGTGCCTGTCAGGCACCGCCGCAATTCTGGGATTCCAGGGAGGTCCGACAGGCGGTTGGATACAGACCGCCTGTTGGGACCGTGGCGGTTGGTGTTTCCGACCGCCACCTGTCAAAGTGCCATTGTTACACGGCGGACGAAAATCTCTAGTAAGATGGCCAAAAGACCGCCAACAGCAGTCTGTCGGTGGCAGTCCTTCGGCCATCGTAATGGGGCTCTAAGTGCCTGATTTAGATCTTGGCAGATGGAATATCTGTCCTAAACATGGCGGATATCCAGTCCACCGTATTATAAGTGCATTATATCCTATGGCACTTGTATTATGATGGATGGGATATCCGTCACGTTTGTGACGAAGTATCCCATCTGTCAGGACTAAATGAGGCCCTAAGACATATTTCTAAGCGTTATTGTTTTCCTAATATGTACCATTCGAAGGAACTGTACGAAACTTTTGTAAAAAAAAAATGTTCATCTGAGTTGTGTTTAGTGGGGAAATTTTAGTTCAGATATGTCAAGGGAGAGAAAAAGGAGAATTAAAAAAATGTGTGATTTCCCAAATGTAAAAAATAAAGAGAGGGTTTTTTTTCTGTTGTCTATTTTAGATCCTGAGACTCAGAACAGACACCTGATGCTGAGAAAGAGGTGATCTGCTCTGCAGAAATGGTGAACCTGAGAAGAGGCCCAACGGTTCCATGTTTGGGGTTTCTTCAGCCTTCCCCCAGGAAGAAGGAAGCTGAACGCCAACATGGTCACCTTTAAAGTTTGCAATCAGAATCTGAGTAAGGGACCGGGAGGATTCTAGATACTCAGCATTTCACCTTGGAGAACACAGCTCAAGTCAAAGTATGAGAGGGAGTACACGAGGTACCAGACTGCTGAAAAAAAAAGGAAATTCAACATCTGCACCTTTGTAATACGTGTCTACAGAGATGCTAAAGGAAGACCATGCACGGTCTTCAGCTGTGTGTAATGGGGGTTGGACACAGGGCCTGGCCTGTGGCCATGCACTGCAGCCAACCCCCCCGCATTTTGCCATCCCCATGCAGGGTTGGTTGAGTGAGCGTGTGTAATTTATTTTCATTTTTTTTGCATTCAGCTCTGGATCTACAGATCCATTGCAGATTTACACTGGTGGTTCACGCTGAGCCCCACAGTTGATCCGCGAATCACCCCCCGAAAAAATTGGGGGCATTTTTCTGCCCAAGAGGGCTTGATGGCCATCTGTGAGCAAGGCTGCCGGGCAGCCAAAACACAGAGTAGCATGACAATTGTAATTCTGTAGTCATAGTAAACTGCAGCAAACTTTGATCACCAAAGGTTATTTCTTTGTGGCGCTTGCAAAGAGGCTACATTTTTAAAAATATTTTAAATGTACCAAGATATTTATACTTACTGGCAAATGCAGACATTGAACCGACAAGCCACAGTATGAGCATGATGGTATTTTATCCGGAACGTGTATTCCCCGTGTGGCAGCATTTAAATTAATTGGGTGTGACCGCTATCAATCATTAGTACCTGTGATCAAGGCCTGATGGCAGACTGAAGCGCGACTACTCTAATAAGAGCACGTTGCCAGCTTTTTTTTTTTTTGGTCAAACATCTGTTTATTGCCAGAATTTTTAAATCATTGCCATACATTCACGGCCTGTTGCCAAAACAACAATCCCACATGCCTCCCTCCGCTAAATCGTTCACAGTTTCTTACATTGCTGGGATGAAGCTCAAAACACGCCATTGGCTCATTGGAACATCCAACTTACAACTATCAAGAAACAAAAAACTCCCTCCCCTCCCTCCCCCTCCCCTGTGGTGGAGAAGCAATATCCGTCTAGTCCCTGCCTGCTGCTCTACTCCAGCTTGTGGAGTGGAATCCTCTCATGCGATTTCAGAATTGTGCCGTTTCCTCTATTGCTGAGTGCCGTCTATGCTTTCCCTGTCGTGGGTCCTAAAACTGAAATAAGTGTAGCCCTCTTAATGTAGGTGGGCATACCACCAGTGGGAGCCCCTTTGTAAGATATGAGACCAGAGGGCCCCACTTATACTCAAAATTCTTATATTCATCTCTGAAGATATCAGACATCCGCTCCATCGTGAGTATTCTCCATAAGCGTGAGGGCCATTGCGCCAACACTGGTGTCTCTTTCTCCTTCCAGTTGGCCGCTATAGCCTTCTTAGCTGCCCCCAAACACGCCCACATAATTGCCTTGTCCGCCTTAGTTTGATGCTCTAATGAGGTGTCTCTTAGACCCAGGAGGATCACGTCTATAGAACTTGGCACAGGGTACCCCAGCATGTCTTTCATTTGGGCCAGGATCTCCTCCCAGAATGGCTTGATAGTTGGGCATTCCAACCAAATATGGTGGAAGTCCCCCAATAGACCACATCCCCTCCAGCAGAGGTCAGTGGTTAGGGAAAAGATCTTTTTGAGTTTGGAAGGGAATAGGTACCAATCAAATAATGTTTTATAGTGAGCCTCCCTCAGTTCAAGTGAGTGGTTATGTTTAGCGATGTCAGTCCACAGGTGTTTCCATTTCCCCTCCGCCACCTCCCTTCACAAGGTCTGTTCTGAAGTATACCTGTATCGAAGCTGCAGTGCAATTGTAGTGGAGACCAAGAGCTTATATAAGAAAGAGATAGTGCCCTTCGAAGTACTTGCCCTCCGCACGAAAGTTTCTATTGGGGTCAGTTCTCTGGTTGCCGCCTCCCTTACTGGTGGGTGTAGTGCCCAATGCTTAAGTTGCAGATAATGAAAGTGCTCATTGGGTGGAACCTTAAAGTCTCACTGACAATTTTCAAAGGTAAGAATGTCATAGTTATGGAATAGAATTGAAAGAACCAGGCATCCCCCCTCCCGCCATGTATCAAACGGCACCTCTTTCAGCACAGGAGGAATGTCTGGATTGAAGTGTATAGGTGTGTATGGGGAAGGAAAGGAGGTCCATCCCAGGTTCCTATTCACCTCATCCTAAATCTTGAGAGTAGTTTTTGTTGGGGTGCTTGAGTATGCGTTGGGGGGTCTATCTTTTTTGGGTTTCTAAAGCACATCCCAAACTGTCCTACCCACAATGGCCTGGTCCATGTGGAGCGAGTGTTTGTCCGACTCTCTCATGGACCATTCTGCCACCACTCTTAATTGCGCGGCCTTATAATAAAGCCCGATATCTGGGAGTGCCACTCCCCCCCTCCGATCTAGGTCTCCATAAGACATGAAAGGGTAACCGCACTCTACCATCTTGCCAAATGTAGCATAGTATCATGGAGCGAACCCTTGTTAAAAAATCTTTTTCGAGCTCTATTGGGAGTGCTTGGAACAGGTATAACAGTTTGGGAAGAAGGGTCATTTTGACTGCATGTATCCAACCGAACCAGGATATAAACAACGGTTTCCAACTCTTTAGATCCTGTTGTATCTGTGTGAGTAAGGGTGGGAAGTTTGCCTTAAATAGTCCCTCTATACGTGGGGTGATCTGGATCCCCATATATGTTAAAGTGTGTTTAGCCCATGTGAATGAGGACTCCCCCTGAATTTGTATTTTCTCCCCCTCTGACAGTGTGAGATTTAGTATTGATGACTTAGAGTGATTAACTCGAAAGCCCTCTATCCCCTCAAACGTCTTCAGCTCCGTTTGTATTTCCCGAAAAGAGAATCTAGGAGATGTGAGAGTCAACAGGATGTCATCCGCAAATAGCGACACCTTGTGCTCGTCTCCCCCGAACCTAATCCCCCGGATGTCCGGATTTGCTCTGAGGCGGGCCGCCAGCGGCTCAATACTCAGAGCAAACAGCAATGGGGACAGAGGGCACCCCTGTCTTGTGCCTCGACCAAGCTAAAAAAAAAACAAGCTTACCCTGCACTCTGGAGCATGGGCTCGTGTAGTTGGCTTTAATCATTTATAAGAACTTATCCCCAAAGCCGAAACCCTCCTGAGCGAGAAACAGGAAATGCCAATCTACTCTGTCGTAGGCTTTCTCTGCATCTAACCCCACTACTATCGCTGGGATTTTGAACTTGTTCACTTTTTCTATAAGATGCAGTGTCCTACGAATATTGTGGTGTGTCTGTCTCCCTTTTATGAAACCGGACTGGTCCGGATGAATAATGTCGGGCATTAAGTTCTCCAAGTGTGACGCCAAGATAGCCGAGTAGAGTTTGGCATTGAGATTCAAGAGGGCGTTTGGTCTATATGAGGCGCATTGTTGAGGGTCCTTCCCAGGCTTTGGAATCACTGTAATTAGCGCCTCTGCCATGGATGGGGTCCCCACCTGTCCCGTCGCTATATTATTAAATAAGGCTGTTAGATGGGGCAACAATTCCGGGGCATATGTCTTTCAAAATGAGCTGTTAGTCCGTCCGTCCCTGGTTATTTATAATGCTTAAGTGCCCTGATCGATTGTCTCACCTCGTCTTCCAAGATTGGGGCATATAGCTGGTCTTTCCAGGTGACTGGGAGCTTTGGGAGTGCCAATGTATCTAGATATTCCTTCTGGGCCTTAGTATCAGGGGGAACCGCCATATAAAGGTCCTGACAGAAGGCGCCGAAGATATTAGCTTTACCTAAGTCATCTAGTTCTATCTCCCCATTGCCTTTGTTTATTCCTCCAATGTATTCCCGCACCCTTTTTTCCCTAAGTTGTCTCGCCAGGTGTGTGCCTACTTTGTTTCCCTGTGTGTATGTATTATGTCGCAGTCGCAGAAGTGTAAATTCAGCTCTGTTAGTATATATTGCCCCCAATTTCCCTTTTAGTGTACCCATCTGGCGTTTTAGGCTACGTGTGGGGTTCTTTTTATATTCCCTTTCTACCTGGAACAAGGCTGCCTTTAGGTCCACCTTTCCTTTGCCCTTTCTTTGTTTAGAGCTGAGACCAATGCAATACATTTCCCCCGAATTACCGCTTTGAAAGCGTCTCAATTATTTTGGGGAGAGGTGTCACCAGGGCCATTTGTCTGAAAGTATTCTTTAATTGCTACCCATAAACCATCCCTAAGTAGCCTGTCCCGTATCAATGCGGCGGGGAAGTACCATCTCGAGAACTCCTGAGTTGTCCCCTCCCAGTGTAGACCTACCGTAACCAGGCTGTGATCCGATAGCGAAATGGGAATGATTTTAGCCCCCTGTGTGGATTCCTGTAGCTCCCGGGTCATAAAAATATAATCTAGTCTAGAGTATGTTTGGTGGGCATGTGAAAAATATGTATAGTCTTTCATAGTTGGGTTGAGAAATCTCCAAACATCGAAAAGCCCCATGTCCTGAAATGCATGTTTTAGGGATTTAGTGAAACTACCTCCCGTGGACCTATGCGGGTGTGAACTATCATCTGTAGGATGCCAAGTGAGGTTAAAGTCCCTCATCACAATTATTCAGCCTTCAGCAAAACCCCCTACCATAGTCAGAAGTGAATTTACAAATGTCACTTGCCCCGAATTGGGGACATAGACCGAGACAAAAGTGACAGTTCATCCCTTAAGCTTCCCTTTTACCATTACTACCCGTCCCTCCTTATCTGTCTTGACACCTTCAGGTTGGAATTTGGTGCTGTTATGGAACATTAATGCTACCCCATTAGGTTTCATTTTGGCGGATGATCTGTATAAGAGCGAATAGTTTTTCTGTCGTAGCCTCAATTCTTCCGATCTCTTAAGATGCATCTCTTGAAGAGCCATCACATCAAATTGGTGATCTACTAGATACTTCCAAATTTGTTGTCGCTTGATCGGCAAATTCAGGCCCTTCACGTCCGGTCGGCCATCTTGCGTGGCCACCCCCAGCTTTATTTTTTTTTAGCAAATAAACAGTGTGAACCCAGAGATTTGGCTGCAATAACTTTTTTTTATGGAATATATATCCTACGTGCAGACGCCAATAGGTAGCTATAGTTGGGACCTAGTTTCAATAGGAAGAGCGTTTTTCATTTGCCAATATCTTTGGCGTCATTTGACAAATCTTTGCAAATTTTTCGAAACTAATACGCCACTCAGTCCAGCTGCTGTGTTGGAAGTTTCGGGGTGATTCGTCATGTGGGGGCGAGAAAAATGGGCATTGAAAACGCTTTTTCTCCATGTTAATTTCTTAGGATGCCGCTACAGCCCGAACTGCTGAACGGAATTACACCAAATTTGGCAAAAAGGTAGCTCTTGGTCCAGAAAGCACTCTTTTTATTAAATAGTGTAAATCCGGTCAGTAGTTCCTGAAAAATGTAAACATTTCTCAGATATACAACTGTGACTGCGGAGGATCCGCGAACCTTCCAGATCTCAAGCCTGTGATCTGATTGGCTGCCAAAACTTAAAACAAGGAAGTGTTGGCAGCCATCTTGTAACTCGATTGAACTGAGTCACAAGAAAAAAGGTTAAAAAATCATTAAAAAAGAAGAAATGGGGGCAGGGTGGAAACACCCTGATCCACTAGGCCTGCTCAAGTGGTCCCACAGGGACCCCCAGATCCAAAAAAGGCATTTTAAAAAAAAATTCCGGCTGAAGTTGCGGTGGATCAGTGAATCCACCCCCAAAAAAATCCAAGTGTGGGTTCCCGCGCTTCGTTTAATTAGGCCGTCAGGTGGGCCAGATCCCAGGAGCAATTGAATTAATAATGTGGGGGCTGCTCGGACCCCCGCAGCCCCAGGACTGCCACCTCACCGGGGCTAAATACATGAAAGAATGCGTGTGGCTAGTGTTTTGTAAAGCAGGGGCCACGCGCCCCCCGCAGCCACAGGGACCGCCACCTCCCCGGGGCTATATAAATAATAGAATGCGTGGGGGGGTCTCTAGCCCCTGACGCAGCCCTGGGGACCGCCACCTCCCAAGGGCTAAGGCATTGTAATGCAGGGGGCCACGTTTCCCCCCACAGCCCTGGGGACAACCACCACCATGGGCTACAAAGTAGATGGGAGGGGGACCACGCGGCCCCCCCTCCAGGAGCCCTCCATGGCCCTGGGGATCGCCACCCCCCAGGGCCATCTCCAACTATGTCCCGGGGCGCCAACCCCCAGGACATTGCAGTTGGCTATGGCTTGGCGGGAGCACTGCTACTTCCAAGCCATAGCAAACTCTGCTTCGCTTCTTGGAAACGAGAGCATGAAAAATGCTCTTGCTTCCATGAAGTGGAGCAGAATTGATTTTGGGCAGAGGGAGCTGCATGTTTGCAGCTTTCTCTGCCCAAAAGCAATGCCGGCTCCCGCAGGAGGTGGGGATCTGGCAGGGACCACGGGGCCTTGAGGCTCCCCTGCAGTCCCCAATGACGTGGCCATGCCTCGGGGGATGGGGCCGTGCAGGTCCCACTACTCATTTAAAAAAAAGAAAAAGTTACGACTTGGCCCCAGGGGATGGGGTCTCCGGGGCCGAAATTGGCCTCAGGAGGGGGGACGTGCAGCCCCCCTCCTTTAAAAGAATAAAAAAAGAGAAATGACCTGCCCAGGGGATGGGTCCCCGGGGTCAAAAATGGCCTGGGGGTGGGGGGCCGCTCGGCCTCCCTTCCTTAATAAAACAATAATAATAAAATTACTTAAAAATTGTCCGGGCCTCGGGGATGGGGCCCAGAGAAGTGGGGGATGTTAAAAAAATTAAAAAAGAATTCTCACGTGGTAGGAGTCGCCATCCTATCGTGGCACTCAGCTTGGCCCGCCACAATAACATCGCAGTGGAGTCGCGGATCTACCTTAAATAAATAAATAAATAAATATTATACAATTCCAGAGGTACTCTTACAGTTGTGAACTTTATTATAGAGCTAGTGAGAGTGAACTTCATAATCACATTAAAATTGACAGAGTTAGAAATTATATTAAAATACACAAATTAAAAGTTACAATTGAAAAGTGAAATGTGTTGTAGTTCATTGAATTTGTGCTTTTGTTTTGCGGATTTGCGACGGGTTAGCGAATCCAGTAAATATTTATAAATAGTATATATATTAAAAAATATATAACTTTCACTGATGGGTTATAGGGTGGCTCTAAGAAGAGCCGTTGTGTTTATTATGACTTTGTTGCAGCTACATGTAAGTGTGGACACACAACCTGAGGTCGTTAAGAAACAACCTGTTCCCTTCATCTGTGAAGCGAACTCTATCACTTCTGTAGATGTCATGCATGTCAAAACGTACATTGTTGTTATTGATAGAGCCCATGTTATGGTTTCTGAGGTAAGCAGAGACAGCTTTATGAACATGCTTCCTAGCTTTGTCAATCTGTGGACAGAATTGATTTGACTTTCCATTTCTGTCTTTGGCATATGTTAGAGTATACAAAGATAGTGTGAGGGGAAAGCAACATCAGTTGTGCAAAGGTATCCTTCACTAGGATTCCCAATCCTACCCCAGTCAATGTGCCTTGGTCATTGCCACCACAGTGTACAATCATGAGGTCAGGGGCTTGGAGATGCAAAAAGGTTTTAACCAAAGGCATCAATTGGTGCCACTTTAATCCTCTCTGCACAAACCATTTAATATCCACATTATGCAAACCTAGGTCTTTGTCAATACCTCTGTGTTCAGCATACCTTTTGCCCCAGAAAATATAGCTTTGCCTTATAATTCATACTGTAAGCATTTTGAAGTGATATGTGGAAGGAATTAAAAGACGTCTGTAGCAGAGTAAGTCAGTTGCTACAATGAGAGGTATCTAAAATGGTGGAGAAGATGTTGTTTTAGAAAAAGCAGATAAGTGACTGGCTTTTCATAAACAGTGTGAAATCAAACATAGGTTGCATGTTACTTTGCAGAACAAGTATCTTTCTGATTGGTGTTTGAAAGGTACAGTAGACTGGACAAGCAAATATTTTGCAAAACTCAACCACACCTGCTATTTGCATTTGTAAGCTAGTGTGCTGAATTAAAAAATATGGTGAACATGTGACCTGCTGGTACAGTTGAATATTGCAGAAACTGTTACTATGGAAACTAAGATTAAGCAGAATGGGGGAAGGGTTGAAAGTTAACTGTGCTTTTAAAATATGAAAGTGAAAGTTATATATATGTGATATGCTTGTAAATTAGGTTTTCCCAAATCAGTACTATGTTTAAAACTGGTATGTTCCTAAAAAATAATACTAGTATTATTGGAAATAGGTTTTTGAACTCCAGTAAGGGTTTGCGACTCCAACGTGACGGTACACTGCGGCACCGCGGTGGAGTCGCGACTCCAGTAAGTTACAGAACCAGATTGGGCACTTTCAGAAGAGAGTAATAAAGGGTTAATATGTGTATCCAATAGAAAAGGGTTTTAGAATTTGAAAAAATGAAGGGAGTGTATTGATTTGTTACTTACATTCATTTCTGTGCGAAACGAGAGGGAAAATCTGCCATTACTGGTTTTACCTTGTTGAGAGTGGTGCATCACATTTATTGTGTGGGAAAGAAAATTGTTTAAGAGATTCTGATATTTTCATATTCTACAATTGTATTTCAGAGGTGAATTACAAATGTGTAAGGTGTGTTATGTTTTGTGTAGGAGTGCTTCAGTGTTTGTAGTGACATGTTTAACTTAACCCCTGACCTTGACTGGTAGGTCGCTCCCCCACCACACAGCTTCGTCTGTGTGCCCTGCTGCTGCCCCTGATTGTGCTCGTTTTTTTCCTTTCTGTGCCCCCTTGCTGCCCCTGATTGTGATCGTGTTTTCCTTTCTGTGCCCCCTTGCTGCCCCTGATTGTGATCGTTTTTTCCTTTCTGTGCCCCCTTGCTGCCCCTGATTGTGATCGTTTTTTCCTTTCTGTGCCCCCTTGCTGCCCCTGATTGTGATCGTTTTTTCCTTTCTGTGCCCCCTTGCTGCCCCTGATTGTGATCGTTTTTTCCTTTCTGTGTCCGCTTGCTGCCCCTGATTGTGATCGTTTTTCCTTTCTGTGCCCCCTTGCTGCCCCTGATTGTGATCGTTTTTTCCTTTCTGTGCCCCCTTGCTGCCCCTGATTGTGCTCGTTTTTTCCTTTCTGTGCCCCCTTGCTGCCCCTGATTGTGATCGTTTTTTCCTTTCTGTGCCCCCTTGCTGCCCCTGATTGTGCTCGTTTTTCCTTTCTGTGCCCCCTTGCTGCCCCTGATTGTGATCATTTTTTCCTTTCTGTGCCCCCTTGCTGCCCCTGATTGTGATCGTTTTTCCTTTCTGTGCCCCCTTGCTGCCCCTGATTGTGATCGTTTTTTCCTTTCTGTGCCCCCTTGCTGCCCCTGATTGTGATCGTTTTTTCCTTTCTGTGCCCCCTTGCTGCCCCTGATTGTGATTGTTTTTTCCTTTCTGTGCCTGTTTCCCGCCGCTGCGCCTGCGGCCCCGCCCCTCACTGCCCATTTGCTGCCCCATTCCCTGCTCCTCCCTCCCACCTCCCACCTCCCCATTTATGGCGGCCGCTGCGCAGCGGCCACGCCGCTGACGCGCCAAGGCGCGCCTAAGGCAAGCCCGGCTGCGCCCGTCCGCGCCGTGGCCACGCCCAGCGCCAGACCCCCTGGTCCTGGCATCCCCCGCGCCCGCCACATCAACAGACGCCGATACGACGCCAGCACCCTCTACGCACTCAACCCCGGAAAAGATCACGCCTGCTACCAGGCCACCCCAAAGCGCACCCAAGGGCCCTTCACCTGCCGGAACTGCAGCTTCGCCAGCACCCGGCCCGCCAAACCACCGCCCAGGAAAGAACCCAACTACCTCAGATGCATCCTCCTCAACACCCGCTCCGCCCGCAAACACGCCATCGAACTCTGGGACCTTCTCGACTCAACCTCCCCAGACGTCGCATTCCTGACGGAGACCTGGCTGAATCCCGCTTCAGCCCCCGACATCGCAATTGCCATCCCGGACGGATACAAGATCACCCGCAGGGACCGCACCAACGGAGTTGGAGGAGGCATCGCCATCGTCCACAGGAACACCCTAAGAGTCTCAACCAACACCGACAACACCCTCAGCACCGCCGAACACATGCACTTCCAGATCCACACCGATCCCAACACCACCCTCAGAGGAACCCTCATCTACAGACCCCCGGACCCCGACCACAGTTCAGCGATTCCATCGCTGACTTCGTCAGCACACACGCCATCGCCTCCACGGACTACATCCTCCTCGGGGACCTGAACTTCCACCTCGAGAACAACAAGGACACCAACTCCACCACCCTGATCGACAACCTCGCCACCCTCGGACTCAGACAGCTCGTGACTACACCCACCCACGCCGCCGGCCACACGCTAGACTCCATCTTTTCCGCAAGCCCACACGTCTCCTTCAACCACACCTCCGAACCCCACTGGACTGACCACCACTGCATCCACTTCACCTACAGGAAGCCCACCACGCACCACCGCACCGAACAAATGCCTCGCCGCTGCTGGAGCAGAGTCACGAAAGACCAGCTAACCACAACCCTTGCCCTGAGCCCACCCGCCGAACCCTCCGACCCCGACACCGCCGCCCGCAACCTCAGACAGTGGATCGACGACTGCGCCAACACCTCGCCCCGCTCAAGAATCCGCCCAACAGCCACACCAGCAAGAAAGCCACCTGGTTCACCGAAGACCTCCAGGGCTCCAAACGAACATGCCGAAAACTGGAGAAGATCTGGCTCCACGAACGGACAGCGGACAGCTACGCCGCCCACAAGAGCGCGACCCGCAATCACCATCACCTCATCAGATCCGCCAAAAGGGCCTCACTCAAAGACCGCCTAGACAACAATGCACACAACAGCAAAGAGCTCTTCAACATCGTGAAGGGACTCTCCAACCCCAGCTCCAACACCAACGACATCCAGCCGTCGCAAGACCTGTGCGACTCACTGGCCACCTCCTTCCACCGCAAAATCGCCGACATCCACGACAGCTTCAACACCACGACCGCCCCGGCAACCACCGAGACCACTGCCCCCACAACCACCAACCGCCTGCTCTCCTGGACCAACATCAACGACGAGGACACCAGCGAGATCATGAACACCATCCACTCCGGTTCACCGCTAGACCCGTGCCCTCACCACATCTTCAACAAAGCCAGTACAGCCATCGCGCCCCATCTCCGGAAAATAATCAACATCTCCTTCGAGACAGCAACCTTCCCGGAAAGCTGGAAGCACGCCGAGATCACCGCCTTACTCAAGAAACCCAAGGCAGACCCCAAGGACCTCAAGAACTTCCGACCCATCTCTCTGCTCCTGTTCCCCGCGAAGGTCACCGAGAAAATCGTCAACAAACAACTGACCCGCTACCTCGAGGAGAACAACATCCTGGACCCTTCCCAGTCCGGCTTCCGCAGCAACCACAGCACCGAAACCGCCCTCATCGCCGCCACCGATGACATCAGGACCCTGCTAGACAACGGAGAAACAGCAGCCCTCATCCTCCTGGACCTATCAGCCGCCTTCGACACGGTCTGCCACCACACACTACGAACACGCCTTCACGACACCGGGATCCAAGAGAAGGCCCTGGACTGGACCACATCCTTCCTTTCCGGCAGAACACAAAGCATCCGCCTCGCCCCTTCCGATCCAAGGCCACCAAGATCATCTGCGGCGTACCCCAAGGCTCCTCCCTCAGCCCAACGCTGTTCAACATCTACATGGCACCCCTCGCCCACGTCGCCCGACAGCACAACCTCAACATCATCTCCTACGCCGGCGACACCCAGCTGATCCTCTCCCTCACCAAAGACCCTCACACCGCCAAAGCCCACCTCCACGAAGGAATGAAGGCCGTCGCCGAATGGATGAGGACCAGCCGCCTGAAGCTGAACTCGGACAAGACGGAGGTCCTCATCCTTGGTTCCAACCCTTCAGCCTGGGACGACTCCTGGTGGCCAACATCACTGGGAACAGCCCCGCCACCCACCGACCACGTACGCAACCTAGGGGTCATCCTCGACCCCACCCTCTCCATGACTAAGCAGGTCGACGCCGTTTCCTCATCCTGCTTCAACATCCTCCGAATGCTCCGCAGGATCTTCAAGTGGATCCCCACCGAAACAAGAAAAACAGTCACCCAGGCCCTCGTCACCAGCAGGCTGGACTACGGAAACGCCCTCTACGCAGGAACGACGGCTAAGCTCCTGAGACGGCTGCAACGCATCCAGAACGCCTCTGCACGTCTTATCCTCGACAAACCCCGACGCAGCCACATCACACCCCACCTGAGAGACCTGCACTGGCTCCCTGTCAACAAGAGGATAACCTTCAAGCTCCTCACCCACGCACACAAAGCACTCCACAACTCCGGACCAGCCTACCTCAACAGACGACTCAGCTTCTACACCCCCACTCGCCAGCTCCGCTCGACCAGCCTCGCCCTCGCCACAGTCCCCCGCATCCAGAAAACGACCGCCGGCGGCAGATCCTTCTCCCACCTCGCCGCCAAGACCTGGAACACCCTCCCCACCAACCTCCGACAGACCCAAGACCTACTGTCCTTCAGAAGACTCCTCAAGACCTGGCTCTTCGATCAGTAGCAGCACCACCCCCCTCTTCCCCCAGCGCCTTGAGACCCTCGCGGGTATGTAGTGCGCTTTATAAGTGACATGATTGATTGATTGATTGAACTTTGAGATGCAGTTTTTATAAAGCTTAAGAAGCATTAGAGAAATGTGATGTTTAAAATATGTTTCCAAATGTAGGAACCTGTACTAGTAGTCTGTATAATTGTAGTGAAATGAAGATTGGAATTGGGTTGTGCATACTGATATGTGTGCTTCCTGAGTCTGTAATGAAAGTAGTATAGAAAACTGAGGTTTAAAACATGTTGGCAGATGTATTAACCTGTATCCCAGTCCATATAGGTCCATGTATGGGAAACATCCTTTACAACTCAGACATTACAATGCAATGCCTTTGCAATGGAGGCAGTACAATGCAAGTTCCATTACAACGCATGCTATTACAACACATGCTATTAGAATGCATATGCACGCTGACCAGCACCTTTCCTGAGGTAGGCACCTGCTGGTGTTATAGTAGTAATTTTTGTTCTAATTGTACATGTACTGGCTTGCATTGTAATAGCATGCATTGTAATGGTAGTTGCGTTGTAACAATCTAGTTGCAAAAGTATGCGTTGTAATAGTTTGTGTTGTAACATCATATATTCATGAAATACGTTTAAAAGCATGTAGTTTATCATACCTCTGCACAAATCTTGTTAGAGCTACTACAGCATTCAGTTGCAGAAGCCTGGATCCCTTACCTAGATAGGCATCACAGTAACACTTGAATACAGAGTTCAATACTTGCCTGCCCTGTATAATGAGCAGAAAGTAAACCATACATTTTCTTCTACACACATTTTGAGGGTATGTGGTGTGAAACAAAGGTATTCTAATATTTGTAGGCTTCTTTTGATGTATCATGTCACCACAAAAAGGCAGAGACACACACACTGACATCTTGAGAAAGATGCTGAGACTCATAGGAGAGGTATGAGATGAGTTGCCTTTTCATTTTTGCCTAGGCCTGATATTGTGAGCTGTCAGTGAATAATGAAGCTGCAAGAGAAAAGTGTGGTGTAAAACATGTTGGCAGATGTATTATTGTATATGCTAGTTCATATGAATCTCTGGAAAGGTACACTTGAAGTAGGCCGTATAAATGTAGGTGTCTGCTTTAAAATGAAAGCATACTCTGTCAAGTTTGAATATCTGCTTGCTATCATGTATGAGGTATGTCTCTACTTCTACATGTATTCTGACACGTGTTGAGCAGCTGATGGCCCTAACTTAGAAACGATGTACCTTATCATACAGCTGGCCAAATGTTGTTAGTGCTACTACAGCATTCAGTTGTAGAAGTTCGGATCTGTTACCTATGTAGTCATCACAGAAGCACTCAAAGACAGAGTTCGATACCTGCCTGCTGTGTATAATGAAGAGAAAGTAATGCATATATCTTCTTCTACATGAATGTAGAGAACATGTGGTGTGAAACAGAGGTATTCTAATATTTATAGGCTTTGTTTGATGTATCATGTCACCACAAAAAGGCAGAGAAACACTCTTTGACAAGTTGAGAAAGATGCTGAGATTCACAAGAGTGGTATGAGAAGAGTCGGCCTTTCATTTTTGCCCAGGTCTGATATTGTGAGCTGTAAGTGAATAATGAAGCTGCAAGAGAAAATTGAGGTTTGAAACATGTTGGTAGATGTATTATTGTGTATCGCTAGCTTATATGAGTCTCTGGAAAGGGACACTTGAAGTAAGCCGTAAAAATTTAGGTGTCTGCTTTGAGCGGAAAGTGTACTCTGTCAAGTTTGAATATCTGCTTGCTATCGTGTCTGAGGTATGTCTCTACTTCTACATGTATTCTGACACGTGTTGTGCAGCTGATGATCCTAACTTAAAAACTATGTATCTATTCATACAGCTGGACAAATGTCATCAGTGCTACTACGGCAACCAGTCGCTGAAGTATAGATTACTTTTGTATGTAGGTTTCACAGAAGCAGTCAAATACAGTGTTCAATATGCATTTGGGCTGTATAATAAGCACCAAGTAATTCATGCAGATTCTTTGACAAATATTTTGAGCGGATTCACTGTGAGATTGTCTAATATTTGTAGGTTTCTTTAGATGTCATCTTGCTTGTAAAAGTTGGAGAGATACTTATTGAGCTGTTTAGAAAGACACTGAGACTCTCAAGAGTGGTATCAGAACAGTAGACATTTTAGTTTTGGTGTAAGTCTGGCGTTGTCGTCTCTGACTTTCTAAGCAAACTGCTAGAGTAAAGTGAGGTTTAAAACATGTTGGCAGATGTATTAATCTGTGTTCTAGTCGATATAACTGTGTGCAAAGTTACATTGCAAGTAGGCCATAGATAGTGAAGTGTGTGCTTTAAATTGAAAGTGTACTCTGTCAAGTTTGAATGTCTGACTACTAGCATGTCTCAGTTATGTCTGTACTTGTATATGTATTTTGACATGTGTGGTGCAGCTGATGACCCAAAGCTAAACACTATGGGGCCGATTCCGATCTCGGCCGGTAGGGCTCCGAATCGGATTCGGCTTTACCGGATCCGATTCGGAGCCCTGTTTCCCGACCGAACCGTACGCGGGTCCGGCCGAGCGAGTACGATGCGAAATCGCCGACCGACTCGTCCGGGCGTCCCGACCGCTCCGACCGACTCGCTCCCGGCTCGAACCGCTCCGACCGACTCGCTCGGACTCGACTCGCACCGCGCAATGGAGACGTTTCCCGGCCGGGTAAGTACGATGCGCGCCGCGAGCAGTCCGACCGAGCCGCGCACTCCGGCTCGTAAGAGCTGTCGGAGCCGTACTTTGGGGGTCCGTGTCGGACCCCCTGTACGCGTAGCCGCGCGAGTCGCACACAGGGGGGACCCATGGGTCCCCCTACCTGTGCGTGTATGGCGCGAATCGCTTCGCCGCGTACCCGCAGTAGGGGGCGCCCTTGTCCGACTCCGCACCCATTGAGTCAATGGGAGCCCGCGTACGCGTTGTACGACCGGCTCCCATTGACTTCAATGGGAGTCCGACCGACTCGAGTCCGATAACATACGGACGCATCGTACTCGTTCGGTCGGACTGCACGGGTCCGATTCGGTCGGAAATCTCTCCGGGTCCGGCTCGGTCGGAGAAATTTCCGGCCCGAATCGGAATCGACCCCTATGTAGCTTATCATAATGCTGTACAAATGTTGTTAGAGGTACTACAGCATTCAGTTGTATAAGCCCAGATCTGTTACTTAGGTAGGCTTCACAGAAGCACTCAAACACAAAGTTCAATACCCAACTGCCCTGTATAGTGAGGAGGAAGTAATGCATATATCTTCTTCTACACACATTTAGAGAGCATGTGGTGTGAAACAGAGGTATTCTAGTATTTCTAGGCTTCTTTTGATGTATCATGTCACCACAAAAAGGCAAGTTAACATACCGCTGGACAAATGTCAGTCCTACTACAGCATTCAGTCACTGAAGCCTAGATCCTTTACCTAGGTAGGCATCACAGAAGCACTGGAATACAGAGTTAAAATTCTGACTGCCTTTTATAATGACCAAAAAAACAATGCATACATCTTCTGCACAAATTTAGAAAATATAAGGTTAAAGTAATTTATAAAAGTTTTCTGCCAGTTTCAAGCATTAACAGCTTTTCTAAAGTGCATAATTATATATCCTACAAATTTGTTCGTAATGGAGACAGTGGCAATGTAATTGTAAGTAACTGCTTATGGATGATTATGAACATTAATATGTAATTCATTTAAAATTATTAATTGATGTAACAAACTATTGAAACTGTTCTTTGATTTTTAGATATTTACTTTATTTGAAAAAATAAGTTGAAAATGTCAAGGAAACATGAAAAGACAAGAGAAAAAAACAGTATTACTTAAAGAAG
Source organism: Calotriton arnoldi (assembly GCA_963921515.1). Taxonomy (NCBI): domain Eukaryota; kingdom Metazoa; phylum Chordata; class Amphibia; order Caudata; family Salamandridae; genus Calotriton; species Calotriton arnoldi. The sequence continues at coordinate 773,472 of CAWUFW010003635.1, forward strand.
AGTGAAAGGAAGAAATTAGATGATGTGCACAAGGTTATACAGGGAAAAAAATATTCTGGTAAGAGAACTAAACAGTTTCTTAAAACACTTTTACAAAGATTGAAAAATGTGTAAAATTTTGAAAAGAAAAAGAAATGTTTAGCAACAAATCAGAAACAAAACAGAACTTCAAATAATAGAAAAACAACACATCTCACAAGAAGGCAGAAAGAGTATAAGGATGTTAGAAGAAGAATGTTTAAAATTAGAGTAATTCAAAATCTATTACAATTTTTCAAAAAATATTTTAAAAAATCAGCAGCTTATAAGAAAAAGCAACATATTGAAAGTGTAGTAGATAGAGCTTTTGAATTGAAACAAAAATGATTTATATTAATATTGAAGAGAATGAGGATATTGGATAAAACAATTATGTTTATGAAGAAGAAAAGCAAAAGAAAAAGACTGGTTAATAGAAGTAACTTTTGTAAAACTTTTACTGGTGAATGGAAGCACACTTCCAGTACTGAGCCTTTCTTTAACGAAGAAAGCTATTTTCAAGAGAACACATTAGTACATGCAGTTGATATTAGTGGTCGATGTTATGAGGTGAAAGATGGCTCTCCCATTTCAAATGAAAAAATGGTTCCTAGGAATGTAGAAGAAGTAATAGCTGAAGAAGTTCAAGGAAGGCGTACACAAGCTCCTGTATATAAGTGGGATTGTAGCAGTATTTGCAGTATTCGACAAGAATCTATTGACATATTATGAATTTGTTAACGTGAATATGGAAATAAAAGTGGTAAAATGAAGATTAAGATGTTACAAGGACTAGATACATTTAAAATAAGAAAATATATTAAGTTGCAGGGTCATTCTCTGGCTTGTCTTTCAAGAAAAGTGTGCCAAAGTACTTTTCATCATTTAATAATGTTATCTGTACACCACTGTGAAATGCGGAATTTAGTAAGGAGACTTTACTATGTAAAAACTCCTGCATTATGTTTAAGTGAAATGTATACAGCTCTTTTGTACAGCTCTATATCAGATGTACAGAAATTTGTGATTATGTACAGTTTAGTTTTTTTTGTTCTGAAGAGGAGTGTAGAGAAGCTGAGAGTTTGATAAGTGTAGGTGTTGAATAACAGGAGAAAGAGATTAGTATTGATGATTTTGCAGAAGAAATTACAAAGTTTAACACAGTTTCCTCTGAAAAACCAAACTATGGGGCCGATTACGATTGCGGAAGGCCCGTCTCCGCCAGCCATGCGGTGGCGGTCCTTCTGCAATCGGACTGCGATTTTCCCTCCGCCACATTACGATGGTGGAGGGAATCGCGTTTGGACCGCGTCGGACGCAAAGACCGTCCACCACGGAAGCGCCATAGGCAATCGTTGCGATTGCCTGATGGAGCGGTCTGCATCAATTAAATGGTGGCGGTGCCTAGCAGGCACTGTCCGCCAGATCACGATGCTGTCTCCAGCCAGCCTTTCCATGGCGGTTAAACCGCCATTGAAAGGCTGGTGGAGATTGGTTTCGGAGGCCCGTTGTGGGCCCCCCTTGTGTTGGGGGGAGGTGTGGGTGCTGCACCAAGTGGCAGGCACCATGTGGTGCCTGCCACGTAGTGCAGTGAAATGCGCAACATGCCATTTTAAGTTCGCGGCGGGTGCTGCTGTCAGCAGCACCCGCCGCAATTTTAAAATGCAAGATGCGACCGCCATGGTGGCGGTCGCATCCTGATTTGATGTGCGGGATTGCCGCATGTATTGCAGACGCTCCCGGTCTCCACCACGATGGCGGACAGACTCCAGTCCGTCCGCCATCGTAATCGGCCCCTAAGTTTGTATTTTTTGTCGACGTACTCACTATAGAAGTCAAACTAGGAATGTTGATTTATATTTAAAAAGTGAAAAAGAAAACAATAATAAGTGGCACCAATGTGCTCTTTATTTGTTTGCAGAATGACAATTTGAGTTGTCCAGTGATCAAGTTATTGGTAAGTACTGTTGAAACAAATTAGAAGAAAACAAAATGCCAGCTAGAGCAGTACATAACAACTTAGAGTTGGTACCTATTCCTCAGGAACTGGCAGATTTAAATGTATATGAGTCTATTCTTATTCAATCTGTACACCCATTTCAGGCCGTAGTTCGTATGGAGCCTAAAACAGGTAAGCTGCCACCAACAGATGTACAAAAAGGTCTCTAAGGAAAAGTTGTGTACTTACCTTTAGATTTTAAGAAAAACATTAAAACTGTTGGTGTAGCGAGAGAGGAAAATGAGCCAGTAGTTATTCTGGTAAATGGTGTACCAACAAAGAGTAGAAAAATCTGGCAAGAGTTTGTAGATATTAATTAACTTCAAAATGCTACATTATACCTGGTACAGAATAATATTCATTATAAGAATGTAAATGTTGATGAACAAGTAATATGCTTACAAGATGAAACAGTAATCTCAACTACCCAAATTGAAAAAGTGGACAAATCTAAGAGTGAAGAGATTTATGAACATTTTACAATACATCCTCTGCATTCTAAACAAATCATAGGAAACAGTATTGAATTATTTCAAATGAAAGAAGAAAAGGGAGCTCCCATGAGTGTCTGGGAATTTTTTTTAGAGGCTTGTTGTTTTCCACAGCCATTCCCCATTAGAGAAGGTGGGCGATTTGATGAGCGAGCTGTATGGATTCCAGCATCAGAATACTGATCAGCAAGATTGTATTGTGAAGATCCAAGATTTTGGCAGTGCGTTCCATATGTATTTCATCTTCTGTAGGAGAGTGATTTGTCTGCACTTTCATATGAAGTAAACCATATATTAAAAACAGGAGTTCATCTTCAACATGTTTCTGAAAAAGAGTTCATGGACAAAGTTGAAGAAAGAGATGAAAATTTTGAATCTCAGTTAATCAATTTGATGGCATGCCAACTTGGCACCAATGAATATTGCTATCACCATCATGGTGAACTTAAATGCATGTTAAGAAACCTAGGTACACCTACATTGTTTCTTACACTTAGGGGTCAATTCCGATGTCGTTCGGAAGGGCTCAGAATCCAATTTGTGTTTGCCGAATCCGATCCGGAGCCCTTGTTTCCGACCGAATCGTATACACTTCCAAACGACCGAGTACGATGCATGGAAACCGGTAGGGCTGTCTGAATTGGTTCCGAAATGCATTCGGACAGCTCGCATCTTTTGGAGCCGAATTGTACAACTCTACGGACTTGGTTTCCGAACGAGCGACTACGATGACCAAACTAATCGGCTACCGGAATCTGTCTTTGGGGGCCCGTAGCAGGCCCCCCTTCACCCAGATCCTCCGAATCGGGCGCATGGGGGTACCCAAGGGACCACCCTTTCCAACCATGCACAATGTGGCAGGCACAAGGGGGTGCCCGCCACATGGTGCACGATTTTCCCCAGCCACCCCTTTCTTGAATGGGAGCCTGAGTTCTCATTCGGAACACAGGCTCCCATTGAAGTCAATGGAAGTCCGACCGATTCGTATCTGGAAGCACCCAGATACATCCGAATTGCTTGGTCGGACTCCCCGAATCCGAGTCATTCGGAAAGCATTCTGGGTCCGATTCGGTAGGAATGCTTTCCGAACTAGATCGGAATTGGGCCCTTAGTTGTGCTGAATATGCATGGGATGATTTACTAGAATTCCTACAAGAAGCAAATTCAAATGTTAAAAACATTGAACTGAAGACATCTGGAGAACTCTGTTCCCTGGATCCTGTAAATGTCTGCAGGTATTTTAACCATAGGTTTCAAGCTATGATGTCATTTTGTTGCAAAAAACATTCCACCTCTTGAAGAGGTAACTGGTTTCTTTTGGCGAAAAGAGTACCAAGCCAGAGGTGTTCCTCATATACACATGCAATTATGGATAAAGAATGCAACAAAATTTGGAACAGATAGTGATGAAGCTGTTCTGTCTTTCATTGAACAGTATGGTACATGTGCCATTCCAAGACAAGGAGGAGAAAAGAGCTTGAGACAACAAGTTATACGGTTTCAAATTCATAGATGTGGAAAATATTGCAAACGGAAATATAAATGTAAAGGAAAACTTTATACAACATGCTGTTTTGGATTCCCACGTCCTATAATTTGTAAAGGAAGAGTAAATAGTTTTTTCTCAGCAGTAAGACATACAATAACTCGTAAATCTTCCAAAAATACATACAAACTTAAGAAGAACAGAAGCTTAAAAGTACATTAATGACTATAATTCAGTTATTTCAAAAATGTGGAATACAAACATGGATATTCAGTTTTTTTGCAGATAATTCAATTGCTGTTGCTCGTTATGTCCGGAATCTGTCTTTGGGGGTCCGCAGCAGGCCCCCCTTCACCCAGAACCTCTGAATAGGGCCCATGGGGGTACCCAAGGGACCCCTCTTTCCAACAATGCACAATGTGTTAGGAATAAAGGGGTGCCCGCCACAGGGTGCGCGCTTTTCCCCAGCCACCCCTTTCTTCAATGGGAGTCCGACCAATGGGAGTCCGACCGATTCATATCTGGAAGCACCCTGATACATCCGAATTGCTTGGTTGGACTCCCCCAATCCGAGCTGTTTGGAAAGCATTCCAGGTCCGATTAGATAGGAATGCTTTCTGAACGAGATCAGAATCAGGCCCTTAGTTGTGCTGAATATACATGGGATGCTTTACTAGAATTCCTACGAGAAGCAAATTCAAATGTTAAAAACATTGAACTGAAGACAGCTGGAGAACCTTGTTCCCTGGATCCTGTAAATGTCTGCAGGTATTTTAACCATAGGTTTCAAGCTATGATGTCATGTATCTACAATAAAAACATTCCACCTCTTGGAGAGATAACTGATTTCTTTTGGCGAAAAGAGTACCAAGCCAGAGGTTCTCCTCATATACACATGCTATTATGAATAAAGAATTCACCAAAATTTGAAACAGATAGTGATGAAGCTGTTCTGTATTTCATTGAACAGTATGTTACATGTGCCATTCCAAGACAAGGAGGAGAAAAGAGCTTGAGACAACAAGTTTTACGGTTTCAAATTCATAGATGTGGGAAATATTGCAGATGGAAATATAAATGTAAAGGAAAATTTTATACAACATGTCGTTTTGGATTCCGACGTCCTATAATTTGTAAAGGAAGAGTAAATAGTTTTTTCTCAGCAGTAAAACATAAAATAACTCGTAATTCTCCCCAAAATACATACAAATTTAAGAACAGAAGCTTCAAAATACATTAATGAATATAATCCAGTTATTTTAAAAATGTGGAATGCAAACATGGATATTCAGTTTTTTTGCAGACAATTCAATTGCTGTTGCTCGTTATGTAACATCATATATTGAAAAATCAGAAAAGTCAGAAATGAAAGAAATGTGGGAAGAAATTTCTGCAGAAAAGAGTCTTTGCAAGAAATTGTACAGCTTCAGCTTCAAAATGCTTTCCCATAGAGAGATAGGATCCTACAAATGTTCGGATTGCTTGAGCTCAGCCAATTTGTATCAAAATCAAGAGGAATTATTTGGTCTAGGTCTGGCATTCACACAAAATAGAGTATTGAAATCTTTACAAGAAATCCAAAACTTAGCACAGTATGAGCCAGAAAGTACTGATATTGTCAAAACTAATATGTTGGATACATACTATCCCAAAAGGCGTCCACATCTTGAAAACCTAAGTCTGTATGAAATGCTTCAACATTATAGGTTTAAAAAGAATGTTAGAGAAAATATAAACAAAGAAAAATATTTAGTAATTGGATGTGATGGATGTTTAGTGAAACATGTCAAAGGTAATCTTATTAACCACAGAAAACTGAGTTGTGAAATGCAGATAGGAGATAATTTTTCTATTTAGCACTTCTGCATCTGTTCAAGCCTTGGCGTAGTGAAACAGAATTACTTGGAGATTTTGACTGCTATGAAGATTCTTTTAATGCAACTAAAGACAGCAATCAGTGTACGATTTTTCTAACTTACTTACAAATGTTAAATGATGAGATTGAACAAGAAGGAACTATTGCAACTGAAATAGCTAATGAAAGTTCACAAAGCAGTCAAACTTCAGGTCCAATGACTGGAGATCCACTGGGACAACCAATCATTGAAAATGAAGCAGCAATTGTGTTATACCTGCTGTTCAGCCTGTGTGTCTGTGGACTGGAATGTTGGTGTGAGAGCTGGTGATGGAATGTTGGATGAGAGAGACTGTCAGTTGGAGGAAGGGCTGAGCAGCAGGGAGGCTGCTCCTGGTGGGGCTCAACCTTATAACATCCTGCTTATAATAAATCTACATGGAAATCTACCTGGACTGCCTATCTTCATTACAACACATTTTGGCGATGATTTAGAAGGAAAAGAACCTGCGTGTGCAACTTCTGCGGACTTTTACTATGAGCATTGGAAACTTCAAGGTAAAGGAACTTAAATCTACATTTTTAAAGAAAGCTGGCACCCCTGAGCCCCACCAGTGACCACCCCATTGGTCGCCCACAACCCAACGGTGCCAGCTTCAACCGTATTGTTCCAGTTCCTGCTCTACTTCCCCCTCTCCATCTCCTTTGGGACAGTCGTACCTATCCTGTCACTTTGGTTCAGTGCCTTCTCAAAGTGCAGTTCCCCAGGAAAGCGTATCTTCCTGCCTTCTTCTGCTGCCCTCCTGCTTTGGATGAACTTTTACTGCCTTGCTGCATGTTCTGCTACTTTGGAAAAGTGTTTTCCTGTCCTGCTGCCTACCATTTTATGCTACATTTTCTACATTCCTCACTCCTGGATTCTACTTGCTGTGACCCAACCCACATGTGCCAGTCCTTGCTGTGCCTGTTTTAATAGCTATCGTCTTGTTACTCGATTTGCTTGTTCCCTGTCTTACGCGTTTTTTCAAGCTGCGTGCTCCTGAGCAGTTCACTGAGCGATGCCTTGTTGTCAGTCTGACAGGAGTCATATAACCGGCACCCCTGGTGAGCATGTATATTTAAGAGCTCATGCTTTTGCGATCATTATTTTCAAGTACTTTGTAATTTTTGCCACTCATTTCAGCTGCGTATGGCTTCGCTATGGCAGTTGAACCGCTGCCTTACATTTTAAACTTGGCACGAGCTGTGCACAGCGCACACGCACAGCGCGCGCAGCCTTACTTGCTTCTTGCTGTCCTGCCATACCTTTGTTGTTCTTCTGTGACGTGTGCCTGCAGGTAGCAACGCCTTCGAGCACGGTGATGACCGGGAGCCATCCGGCGCGGCACCACCAATACGTGCCGCCATCTTATGTTTGGAGGCACTGTGTGTCCTTATTGGAATGCCTTTCTATATGTTTTCTGCCAACCACGTTCTGCCGTTTTGGTAAAGTTATTTGAAAGGTTTTCACGAGAAGCAGCGTCACCCCGTCTGAGGAGAAACGCCTCAAAGGGAAATCTTCAAAATGAAGGTACTTTTGTTTTGTTGTTTTCTTTTCTGCCTTTTGCCACGTGTTTACAAGCAACAAATCTTGTCATGGAGACATTATGGAGGTTGTGCGTCTCTCCTTTCTTCAAGACTTAAAAAACTCCTCTGGAACTAGGTTATTTACATTTAAATTAATCCCTGCTCCCTTCTCTACTTGTTCGTATCTGCTGCGTTTGCGACTCTACTTACTTCGGTTCGTGATTTTTATGCCATGGTTTACTTTGATGTTTATGTTGCTGCAGTGACTTCTTTTCAACATTCACAATGGATTTCATTTTACACTAGTTCTGTACTTTTGCATTTCTAGAAGAGTTTCGGGTGAGAGGTCGCTCACCAGTGTTCCAGAGTGTTACTGAGCACTAATGTCCGATGCCATGTACATGTTGTTCTCCTTTACTTTCTAATGTGCAAATGTGTTATTTCTTAATTCTTGTTTCACTTTTCCTTAGCTCCTTGAAGTTATGTTTCCTGGCATGCGTTTGGATATGAGTGGAAGTTAGTGCTTGATTGTCTTGCTGTTTCCCACTTTTACGTGGTTGTGGGTTCCTGCCGAATACCACTGCTTGTAGTGCACATTTCGTAGAGTGAATGTTTTTAAAAAAAAAATATTTGATTGCTGTTTTTATGCTGTGCTTTATCCTTACACTTCTTTCCCACGTCAGGGTTGCGGTAGGATGTTTTACGTTGCTTTGTGCTGGTACTTTCTTCATGTTCCTGTTTCATGCTTGATATTTTACTGTGCTTTATCCTTATATTTGTCAGGTGTATTGATAAAAGTGATGATTGGTATATTAGTGTGATGATGATTCCCATTTTTACGTGGTTTTGGGTTGGTGATGATTATTAACCACCCATTGCGTTCCGGACCCGTATTATGTTTTCTTTTTCTGGTTTAAGAGTGCATTGTACACGTGTTCTGTGTGGAGCGTATTTTCCACACATCACAACCCAAATTTCTGTTTGGGTGGAGTTTCTGATTGCTTTTCTTCCGGTTCTGTGTGAAGTGCCCTTCCCACACATCACAACCCAAATCTTGTTTTGGGTGGAGTTTCTGCTTGGTATGTTCAAGTTCCTTGTGGAGTGCCCTTGTCACACATCACAGCCCAAATTGTCTGTTTGGGTGGAGTGTATGCTTGCTTTTCTTTTGGAACTTAATTCTCTGTTATCTGGGTGATGTTTCCTGTCGCACCTTTTAGCCAGGACCCTTCCTACCTCTTGTTGGCCTGGCCAGCCTGCTTGTTTGGTTTTTGGGTTTTTTTTTGAGTCTTGGTGGCGTGGTAGTGTTTGTGTTGCTTTGGCTTGGTTTCACGGGAGTGTGGTTTTTCCTCTGTTTTTATGAGAAAGGGAGAAGTGGTGAGCGTTAGAGTTGCTGGATTGCTTAATCTTTTACTTCTACCAAACAATTATCTTTTTGCTATTTTGGTTTACATGTATTTTTCCATCTACATGTTTTGCATGTTGCCCCTCTTGCATGTATTTATTATTGCCATCTTGTACATGCATTTATTTTATTGTAATTCTTTTGCTGTTGATTTTATTGGTATTAAGAAAGGGAGATGTGTGTCTGTGGACTGGAATGTTGGTGTGAGAGCTGGTGATGGAATGTTGGATGAGAGAGACTGTCAGTTGGAGGAAGGGCTGAGCAGCAGGGAGGCTGCTCCAAGTGGGGCTCAACCTTATAACATCTTGCTTATAATAAATCTACATGGAAATCTACCTGGAATGCCTATCTTCATTACAAAAAATAGCCATGAATGAATATAGAAATATTGAACAAAAAGAAACATATCTACTACAAGTCCAACAACAGGTAAAACATGGTTTCCTCCATGAAAAAAAGAATGCCAATGTTAATCATATAAACCTATTTTATTGTATATTAGTGGTCAAGCTGGAACAGGAAAAAGTTTCTTAATGAAAGTTTTGACCAGTTATCTACATAAAACTACAGAATCACATTTATCTTGTGTCGTAACAGCTCCAACTGGATTAGCAGCACACAACATTAAAGGTATTACTTTACATCAATTACTTATGCTACCGGTTGAACATGATAATAAATTGGAATATCAAAAGCTATCGGGAGAAGCTTGTTATGAAGTCTCAAGAGTACTAAAGAAACTAAAACTTTTAATCATTGATGAGGTGAGCATGTTGTCAAACTTAATGCTTGCATTTGTACACTTGCGAATGCAACAGATTTTAAAAACTGAGTACGATATTCTGTTTGGAGGAAAACATTTAATTGTCTTTGGAGACCTACTACAACTTACTCCCATTAAAGGACAACTTGCTTTTAAAACACTTCTCCATTATGACACAAGGAAATCTTTGGTAAGTATTGTAAATATTTGGTTAAACTTTGAATATAAAGAACTTGCTAAGAATATGCGACAAGCAGGTGATGAAGATTGTGGAAATATTCTTAAAGAGATAAGAATTGGTTTGTTGACAGAACATGGTAAACAAGCTTTAGAAAGTTGGCTACTAAGGAACTTGTTTACAACTGAAAAAACAGTGGCAGAAGTAATGTACAATATGCTTGTAGAAAACAAATCTATAGTTTGCCTAATGCCTACACTGCAAGAGTGTTCTACATTTAATGAACAACTACTCAAACTGGATGAACAACAAATTCTGGAAATTAAAGCTATTGACAAAACTGAACACCAGGGAGTAACAATTCTTCTTACTGAGAAACTACAGGCTGAATTGGATTATTTGGAAAAGTCTGTATCTAAAATTGCAGAATTAGAAAAGAGTTTACATGTATGTAAAAACTGTCGAGTAATTTTGTGGCATAATTTGAATGTAGACAAAGGATTAGTAAATGGAGCGATGGGAAAAGTTGTTGATTTTGTAAATTTTCAAAATAGAGATGGAATAGAATTCTTCATTATAAAATTTGACCAGATTAATGAGGTAAGACAGATTGGGCATTGTGTTGTACGTTTTTTGCTTGTAAAGGACTTGTATGTTCGAAGACAACAGTTTCCTCTGTCTCTAGCATATGCAGTAACTATTCACAAATCTCAAGGTTTAAGTATAGACAGAGCTTTTGTAAATATTGGTAATACTGGGTTCAAAGAGGGAATGGCATATGTTGCATTGTCTCGAGTAAGAACATTGTCTGGTTTGTATTCGATTGATTTTGATGAGATAAAGCTTAGTGCTGATGCAAATTGTGAAAGAGATTACAATTGTTTAAGAAGACTTTATGCTCCTCATTTAGGTGAATATCCAATATGTGAGAAACATATAGGGGTCGATTGTGATGTCATTCAGAAGGGCTCCCAATCGGTTTCGGCTTTGCCGAATCCAATCCAGAGCCCTTGTTTCCGACCAACTCGTTCCCAGTTCTCAATGACCAAGTACGATGCCTGGAAACCATTGGGCTTTCCTTCCACTCATTCATTCACTCAGCAACTAACCATGTACTCATCCAGTCACGCTGTCACTACTCGTTCACTCATCTATTCACCCAGGCTCTACTAATGAGTGATACATTCACTCAGACATGACTCATGCATTCACCAATGATGCAGGCACTACTTATGCACCCATACAATCACCCAGGGACAATCCATATACTCATCTATTCATTTATGCACTACAAGTGTAGTTATCCATTCAGCCAGGCATTACCCATGCAGTCACCCATTTACCCAGGCATTACCTATGCACTCAGGCAATGACCTGGCCACTATCCATGCACTCACCCAATCACAAGGCAGTATCCATGCACTCATCCATTCACTCAGACAGTACCCATGCACTCATCTATTTACTCAGGCACTACCTATGCACTCATGCAATCACTCAGCACTACCCATGGACACTTCCAATCACCCAGACACTACCCTTGGACTCAATCATTCAATGGGATGCTAACCATACTCTCATCCATTCACTCAGCCGCTACCTATACCCTTGTCCATTCACATAGACACTTTCCATGCACTCATGCAATCACCCAGGTCCTATTTATGCAGTCACCCTATCACCCAGGAACTATCCATGCACTTATGAATTCACTCATGCACTATTCATGCACTCATCCAATCATTCAGACACTAACCTTGGACTCATCTATTCACTCATGCACTATTCATGCACTCATCCATTCACTCAGGTAATACCCATGCACTCACCCAGTCACCCATGCACTATCCATGCACTTATCCATTCATGCAGGCACTACGCATGCACTCATCCAATCACTCAGGCACTACCCTTGGACTCATTCATTCAATGAAACACTACCCATACCCTCATCCATTCACTCAGCCGCTACCCATGTACTCATCTATTTACGTAGGCACTACCCATGCATGCATGCATTCACTCAGACACTAACCATGCGAACATCTGTTCACTCAGCCACTACCCATGTACTTATCCATTTACTCAGCCACTACCTTGCACTCATGCATTCACCCAGGCACTGCTCATGCACACATGCAATCACCCAGTCACTACCTCTGCACTCATCCACTTATTCAGTCAGTACCCATGCACTCATCCACTGACTCAGGCAATACCCATGCACTCATGCATTCAATCAGCACTACCCATGGACTCATCCAATCACCCAGACTCTACCCTTGGACTCATTCATTCAATAAGATGCTACAGTTGCAATCATCCAATCACCCAGGTGCTAGTCTTGCACTTGTCCATTCACCCAGGCACTAGATATGTACTCATTCAACCACCCAGGCACTATCCATGCACTCATGCATTCAATCAGGCCCTACCCATGCACTCATGCATTCACTCAGCACTACCCATGGACTCATCCAATCACCCAGACACTACCCTTGGACTTATTCATTCAATAAAACGCTACCCATGCAATCATCTAATCACCCAGGTGCTATTCTTGCACTTGTCCAGTCACCCAGGCACTAGCTATGCACTCATTCGATCACCCAGGCACTATCAATGCACTTATCCATTCACTCAGGCACTACCCATGCACTCAATCCAATCACCTAGGTTGTATCCTCGTTCTCATTCTTCCAATGAGGTACTACCCATACTCACATTCATTCACTAAGCCGCTACCCATGTACTCATCCATTCATGTAGGCACTAACCATGCACTCATGCCTTCACTCAGACACTAACCTTGCACTCATCCATTTACTCAGCTACTCAGCTACTACCCATGCACTCACCCATTCACTCAGCCACTGCCCTTGCACTCATTCTTTCACCCAGGCACTGCCCATGCACACATGCAATCACTCAGTCAATACCCTTGCACTCAGGCACTGCTCATGCACACATCCAATCACCCAGTCACTACTTTTGCACTCATTCATACACTCAGGCAGTACCCATGTACTCATCAATTGACTCAGGCACTACCCATGCAGTCATCCATTCACTTACGTACTACCCATACACTGACAAAATCACTCAGGCTCTATCCATGCACTCAGCCATTTATTCAGGCACTACCCATGCACTGATCCAATCATCTAGGCACTACACTTTCACTCATCACATATACATACACTATTATACAAATCACTCACGCACACACACATGTATCCATCCAATCAGTTTCACCGCACACAATTTTTCTATTTTTAACCAGAATAGGTGGTTCCATAAGAGCCTTTTTTTAAAACTATTTTGAGGTTTTTTTCTAAATATTTTTCATTCTGTTTGAGTGTTTTTAAGAAAACAAAATGAAGTTCTTTGGTCCAAATGCAGTGTTTTTAAACAACAAAGAAACACGAGGCTGCAAAGCCAGCAAAAAATGTAACACTTGTGTGCCTTAATAAGATTGATCACCTACGCAGAGAATGGTTTGGCACTTTCTGCAGTGCACTCCAGCATCTGCCAAATCAGGGAAGATATGGGTTTGAGGTGTGGAGAGAACAGGTGTAGCAGATGTCGATGGCTGATTAACTTTGCCTTGTTCAGCTTGCTCCTTTTCTCCAGAGTCATAACTTCCCTTGCAACGCAAGTTGGGTGCATGGTCTCCAGATGCTTTTTCATGGAGGATATACCGCTTAAATACTTTTTCTCCAATCCAATCCTCTGGAGAGAACTTTTTGGCATATAATATAACTGTCTTAACCCATAATTGTGGTCTGAATGAGCTAAACCGTCATTAACAGTATTGATTGACATTTCCAAAACTATTTAGCGTGCATACATTATTTCATGATTTCGCTCTATTTGAACTTTCATTTTTTACTAAAAGGATAGATTAATTTAATTAATCTCAGTTCTAATTTTCAGGATCTCAATTCATTGCCAAACGTCTTAATCAAAATAAGATTTTGAAAAAGATTTTTACAAAGTCGCAAAAATCCCAATACTGTTAATCGCAGTTTAGCTCATTCAGAGCACAGTTATGGGTTAAGAGAGACGGTTATATTATATTAACATTGAACTGGTTGACTTTGCAATTGTTTACCTGAGAATTTATGTTGTGAATGAATAACAATCTCAAAGACTGCATGAAATATTATCTGGGATTGATGTTGATATAAAATTACTGTTATATGAATGACATTGAGGCATTTCAATATGGCGCCCATTTAACACTATATTTGAATCCTTGTTAAGTGTAAGTCTATTTACTATGTTGATGTACCAATGACGGCACAGGACATCAGAGCCATTGATGTAGATATACGCGGAAGTGCTGCGAAAACACTGACAGTCGAAAAAGGCACGAGCCGAAACGCGTCCTGTTGTATTTGTGACTCGTTGAATAAATCGAGTCTTTCTCTTCTCATGTAAGTGCGGTCTCTTCATTTCTGAAGAGTTGAGCCTGATATAATCCATGGACCCACTGCCACGTTTCTTGACAAGCACCTGCTCCCGAGTGCTGAGCGCTTTCTAAGGTGGACTGGAGCAGTAAATATCAATCAATCAATCAATCATGTCACTTATAAAGCGCACTACATACCCGCGAGGGTCTCAAGGCGCTGGGGGAAGAGGGGGTGGTGCTGCTACTGATCGAAGAGCCAGGTCTTGAGGAGTCTTCTGAAGGCGATTAGGTCTTGGGTCTGTCGGAGGTTGGTGGGGAGGGTGTTCCAGGTCTTGGCGGCGAGGTGGGAGAAGGATCTGCCGCCGGCGGTCGTTTTCCGGATGCGGGGGACTGTGGCAAGGGCGAGGCTGGTCGAGCGGAGCTGGCGGGTGGGGGTGTAGAAGCTGAGTCGTCTGTTGAGGTAGGCTGGTCCGGAGTTGTGGAGTGCTTTGTGTGCGTGGGTGAGGAGCTTGAAGGTTATCCTCTTGTTGACAGGGAGCCAGTGCAGGTCTCTCAGGTGGGGTGTGATGTGGCTGCGTCGGGGGATGTCGAGGATAAGACGTGCAGAGGCGTTCTGGATGCGTTGCAGCCGTCTCAGGAGCTTAGCCGTCGTTCCTGCGTAGAGGGCGTTTCCGTAGTCCAGCCTGCTGGTGACGAGGGCCTGGGTGACTGTTTTTCTTGTTTCGGTGGGGATCCACTTGAAGATCCTGCGGAGCATTCGGAGGATGTTGAAGCAGGATGAGGAAACGGCGTTGACCTGCTTAGTCATGGAGAGGGTGGGGTCGAGGATGACCCCTAGGTTGCGTACGTGGTCGGTGGGTGGCGGGGCTGTTCCCAGTGATGTTGGCCACCAGGAGTCGTCCCAGGCTGAAGGGTTGGAACCAAGGATGAGGACCTCCGTCTTGTCCGAGTTCAGCTTCAGGCGGCTGGTCCTCATCCATTCGGTGACGGCCTTCATTCCTTCGTGGAGGTGGGCTTTGGCGGTGTGAGGGTCTTTGGTGAGGGAGAGGATCAGCTGGGTGTCGTCGGCGTAGGAGATGATGTTGAGGTTGTGCTGTCGGGCGACGTGGGCGAGGGGTGCCATGTATATATATATACATTCATATATATATTATCTACTGGCGGTCGCCAGTAGATAGTTATAGTTGGGACCTATTATCCATAGGAAATCCGCGACATTCTATTTGAAATAACTCTTGCGCCGGTTGATGAATCTTCGCGAAAGCTTCCAACTTGTTGGGGCGCTCCGCTCCTACCCTGAAAGTCTCGGGTTGATTCGTCAAGCGGGGGCCGAGAAAAAAGGGGGGTCCCAAAACGCATTTTCCCCATTCATTTTTCCATAGGAACCTTTAGTCGCAGCTACAGCCCGAACTGCTGAACGGAATTACACCAAATTTGCCAAAGAGGTAGCCCTTGGTTCAGTGTCGTGCCTTTTGCTTACATGGTGTAAATCCGTTCAGTAGTTCCTGAGAAAATCAAAAGTAAAGTCACATATATATCTATGGCCGAGTAGGGTCCGCGTATCCTGAGCGCACCCTGCGCGCACCGTCCCGATCACGAGCTGCATGATAATTGGCTGTCAAGTGGCTGTCAACACTCCAAATCAGGAAGTGTTGGCAGCCATTTTGTCCCTCGGTAGAACCGAGGGACAGAAACAAGTGCGCAAAGCGCAAAAGGGGGCAGGGTAGAAACACCCTGACCCCTAGGTCTGCTCAGGGGGTCCCACAAGGAACCCCTGAGCAGAAAAACATTTTTTTTTTAAACGGCGGGATGCGCTTAGGGTGCGCGGATCCCGCCAATTAAAAAAAAGCACAAGAAACAAGTGCGCAAAACGCACAAAGGGGGCAGGGTAGAAACACCCTGACCCCCTAGGTCTGCTCAGGGGTCCCACAAGGACCCCTGGGCAGAAAAACTTTTTTTTTTTTCAAAATCGGCGGGATGCGCTTAGGGTGCGCGAATCCCACTGATTAAAAAAAAAAAACACAAGAAACAAGTGCGCAAACGCACAAAGGGGGCAGGGTAGAAACACCCTGACCCCCTTGGTCTGCTCAGGGGTCCCACAAGGACCCCTGGGCAGAAAAAAGCAACAACAACAAAAAAGACCGGCATCGTGCGAAGGCCCCGCCCCCTCCCTGCAGCAGTCTGCAAACGCGCCCCCTGGCGCGTTTTAAGAAGGGAAGTAATTCCCCTTGAATACTGGGGTCCCTGGGGGCCAACTAGCCCACCAGGAACCTCCGGTATGCGCCAGGGGCTGCGTTGCAGAGAGGTGTACAGAGGCCACGCCCCTTTTACACCTCTCTGCAATGCAGCTCTGTGGCGCTTTTGGAGGTACATGGTGGGCTAGTTGGACCCCAGGGACCCTCAGTATTCAAGGGGACTTAATCCCGCAACTTAAAACGCGCCACTGGGCACGTTTACACAGTGGTGAAGGGAGGGGGCGGGGCTTCAGGTGACTTGTGTGCAAACAGGCCCCGTGGCGCATTTTAAGATGGGGAATGAAATCCCCTTCAATCCTGAGGGTCCCTGGGGGTGAACTAGCCCACCAGGTACGTCCAGAAAGCGCCACAGAACTGCGTTGCAGAGAGGTGCAAAAAGGGGCGTGGCCTCTGAACACCTCTCTGCAACGCAGCTCCCTGGCGCATACTGGAGGTAAAGGGTGGGCTAGTTGGACCCCAGGGACCCTCATGATTCAAGGGGACTTAATCCCCCAACTTAAAACGCGCCACGGGGCGCGTTTGCACAGATGTCACCTCAGGCCCCGCCCCTCCCTTCACCATTGTGCAAATATTCCTCTAAAATCAGCCGAACTACGAATTCCGATTTACTCACCTGTTATCAGGAGAGACCTCAGTGCTGCATCTTTCAGCCCAGTACTGATCCTGAAAAGTAATTTTAACCGTACTTACCAGTAACTTGAATTTCCTTCCATAGGATATCATTGACTGGTTTCACTTGGAAATTCTTCTAAGTGTGGAGTTTTGGAACTTTACAATATTCCTCTAAAATCAGCCGAAATACGAATTCCGATTTACTCACCTGTTATCAGGAGAGTCCTCAGTGCTGCATCTTTCAGCCCAGTACTGATCCTGAAAAGTAATTTTAACCGTACTTACCAGTAACTTGAATTTCCTTCCATAGGATATCATTGACTGGTTTCACTTGGAAATTCTTCTAAGTGTGGAGTTTTGGAACTTTATAATATTCCTCTAAAATCAGCCGAAATACGAATTCCGATTTACTCACCTGTTATCAGGAGAGACCTCAGTGCTGCATCTTTCAGCCCAGTACTGATCCTGAAAAGTAATTTTAACCGTACTTACCAGTAACTTGAATTTCCTTCCATAGGATATCATTGCCTGCTTTTTGCTGAAAAAGTTTCTAAGTGTCGATTTTTGAAACATACAAATATTCCTCTAAAATCAGCCAAAATATGAATTCCGATTTACTCACCTGTTATCAGGAGAGACCTCAGTGCTGCATCTTTCAGCCCAGTACTGATCCTGAAAAGTAATTTTAACCGTACTTACCAGTAACTTATATTTCCTTCCATAGGAATCCATTGTCTGGTTTTCAGCAGAAAAGTTTCAGTGTCGATTTTCACAAACTACAAATATTCCTTAAAAATCGCCTGTATGACTTAAACGCATTCTTTCAACTGTTTACAGGAGATGCACCAGTGCTGGATCCAGGATCCACCACTGAGTAAGAAAAAGTAACGATAACACTACTTACCTGCTAAGTGAATTTCCTCCCATAGGATAACATTGGTGATTCTATGTGAAAAAGTTTCGAAGTGTCAACTTTTAAAATACAATAATATTCCTTAAAAATCACTACCTTAACCAAAACGCTTTTACTCAACTGTTTACAGGAGATGTCCCAGGACTGAATCTAGGATCCAGTCCTGTGGTTAGAAAAGTAATCCATAAAGTAACTAATTGCATTTAGCTAGAAATTCACATTGAGCTCAATGTTGCATTGTGTTTGAAATTGTGTTGCCCATTGCAACAACTGTAACTACTGTACTTAAAAGTCTATTGCCTATTTGCAAAGTATTTAAACTAAAGTAATTCATTCTGAGAAAGTATATTTTGTAATGTAATGTATAATGTAATTACAATGTAATTTAAAAAATAAAATATCTAAAAATAAATAGTTTAAAAAAATGTAGTAAATCAGTATCAAAAAAAATAAATATAACAATTAATACATTTAAAAATTGTCATTTACAAAACCTTTGAAATTCACTGAAAAAACCCATAGGTTTCAGACATCTTATAGTTAGGAATTAGCATTTAAAAAACCTTTGAAATTCACTGAAAAAACCATAGGTTTCAGGCTTGTTATAGTTAGGAATTAGCATTTTAAAAACCTTTGAAATTCACTGAAAAAACCATAGGTTTCAGGCCTGTTATAGTTAGAGTTTAGCATTTAAAAAACCTTTGAAATTCACTGAAAAAACCATAGGTTTTAGGGAAAGTTATAGTTAGTTGGACATTGCACTCGTACAAAACCCGTGAAATTCCCCCGTTATAGTTAGTTCAGCTAACTATAACTCGCGCCCCGCAATGCACTGCTGATGACGTCACATATTACATCACTCATGACATGGTCAGTGACATCACTGATGACATCACTGATGACATCTCAAATGACATCACTGATGACATCATCCATGTGAGAATTTAATGCATCTTCTCACACCCTAATATAACTTTTGATAACCCACTCTAAATTACAGACTGCCATTCTCAAAACCATACACACTCCAATACCAATAAGTACATACCCACTCACTGATTCTTAGGTCTACACACACACATCTACTCACTCACCCGTACAGTCACTCATACTTACAGTCACTCAGTACAGGACTATCATATGCACTCATACACCTATATAAACACTCACACAACGCAACTCATCCATAGAGGTACTCAGACACCTAGTCAGTCATGCAAATAATTAATCACACTCCAATTTACTCACCTATACAGTTATACACACCAGCTCACTTATTCATAAAAATACTAGCACATTCTTACGCTCCTATGCAATCACTGATGCAAGCACACACTCATCCATATAGCCACTCTCACAATCACACACTCTCACTTATAGCCATTTATATACTCCAACACACATATATACTGCCTTTCACATATGTAGTTACTCACACATGTACCACTGAGATATACATTCAATCACTAACACACCCATACACACACTCACCCACCCATACAGTCCATCACAGACGCACTCTTGAAACCATGCACCCAGTGAATCACCCACTCACACATCTATGCACAGAGTCACACACACCCCACCCACACAAACACTGAGGCACCCATATAGATACTCAGAGAACCAATCCATAACCCATATAGACACTCATTTAGCTAGTCAGAAACCCATGCAGCTGCTTGCACAACAACAGACAGACGGATACAGACATTCACACAGTTTAGTCACTCACCCATGCATCCAGTAAGATACGTTTAATCACTCACTTATAGACTCAGTCACGCACCTACTAAATCATCCATTCAGACGCTTATACACCCACTCATTCTTCAATACGCCTTTCCCTATAAATATTAAACATATTTAAACTTTACAGAAACACACAGTCACTGGATGATGTCAGTGATGTCATCAGTGATGTCACTGACCATGTAATGAGTGATGTAATATGTGACGTCATCAGCAGTGCATTGCGGGGCGCGAGTTATAGTTAGCTGAACTAACTATAACGGGAGAATTTCACGGGTTTTGTACGAGTGCAATGTCCAACTAACTATAACTTTCCTAAAACCTATGGTTTTTTCAGTGAATATATATATATATATACACATATATATTTTTTTCACTGAAAAAACCAAAGGTTGCAGGGATGCTATAGTTAGGATCAGATTTTACACGCACAAAACCATAGAAATTCAGCAGTTATAGTTTCCTGAGCTAACTATAACTTATGCCCCTGCAATGCACTGCGTATGACCTCACATATTACAACACTCATGACATGGTCAGTAACATCACTCATGATATCAGTGATAGCATCTTAAATGACATCGTTGATGACATCGCTGATGACATCAACCAGTGAGCGTGTTTCGTAACATTTTCTGAGACTTAGAGATATATGCTAACCTACTACATACGTTAAATTACTATTCTTTCTACACTACCAATCGGTGATACTACTTCTAACATATGCAATCTGATCTATAATCCCGTTATTAAAGGAGGTGTATTATTTATCAGGTAACTAGTCTCTATACTGACACAAGCCCTGACCAGTTTCCATAGACCTCTCCCTTTGTGATGAATTAGTAGTAGGTTGCAATAAATTCATCTGTTTCCTATGACCTTTCTATAGGGTGATGACTCAGTGTAGTAGACATTTACAACAGACTGACCTCGCTGCTCACACCTTTCTCCAAGATGAAGAATAATTTTACTAGTGGTTTGTGACACAGTGACCTCTTCACTAAGACCTCCATACTGGTTTTATGTTGTAGTGATTTGTCTATATCTGAGATTTGCACTAAAAACCTCTTTCCAGGTTCATTAATGGTGTTGTTGTAGTTTACAGTAGACTAGCCTATACAGTTAGACATTTTACTTTGGTCATTAGTGTTTAGAGTAGTAGTTCTGAAGAGACAGGACTATCCACCGAGAACTATCTCTTAGGTGATAAGTGAGTGTAGTAGTTGATAAGGTTACAGTGAGCTCTGTGCTGTACATCTCTCACCTGTGTCTTCTTATTTTTTAAAATAGTAATTTATGAAGTATATTAAAGTTTACTTTGCTGAATGATGTCATCAGGGATGTAATTTTGAGATGTCATCAGTGATGTCTTGAGTGATGTCTCTGACCATGTCATGGGTGATGTAATATGTGAGCTCATAGCCAGTGCATTGCAGGGCATAAGTTATAGTTAGCTCAGGTAGTAGTAGTAATAACTTCATTTGGTTACATATATAACTATAAAAGTAAATTTAAAAATACAATAAAACAGAGTCATACAAAAAAGAATAATAATACAACATAAAAGCTATTATATGCAAATCATAAAACTTTCAATGAGAAATACATTTCCAATCATTATTCATATAATAAAATAACACATGCTTTGACATAACAGAAAAAGGATCATCATAGGTCGTATAGTAAATAATCTCTTGATTAAACAGCTAGACAACTGTGATGGATGTCAGACTATAGATAGAGGAATCAATTACTCTTAAAGGTAAAGCATCACATGACTAATACTGCTAGCCACAAAGGTAAATTTAAAGAAATAATAAAAAAACTAGTTAAGGCTTCTAGCACTTATGTGTGAGGCCCAATTTAAAAATCTTGACATTGCGAAGACAATTGGTCCATGTGTCTCATGGCTAAGAATTCACAATGACTCTGAGCACTGTCAACGCCCAAGTGGCGACGTATTGGTATAATCCACTTGGTGGATAGTAAGGTGTACATTGGGCAGAAAAATATAAAATGTCTCACAGTTTTCCTAGCTGCCGGGTAGAAGGGACAATCCCCTGTGTCACAGTCTCTCATCTTCCATTTGGCAGTTTGTGTGTTTAGGAGAAGGGAACCAATTCTAAAGCAAAAATGCAAAGATTTAGCAGTCTGGGGGATAATCCTGTCCATGATTACTTCATATTTTGGTGAACACTTGTAAGCTAAAAACTTGTCAATCAGACCCCCCAAATGAGGTTCACGCCAGACTTCCACAAGCATGTGGTCCCAGTAAACATGCCTAATCTGAATACCTAAATTTTATCTCATATTTTCTGGGTCTTCCCACACCTCAGCCAGATGTAGACTAAGGCAGAGCTCTTTAACCACCCTAAGCCACGGTGTAAACAATTCAAATCAAGAGCAATCAGTCCCTTTAGAGCCAATCTATAGGAGACCAACTTAGGGGTTGCCCATAGTCTAATCCAATACTTTAGGATTCTGAATTGTGCAATATAGTCCACCCTTTGAGATTCCATCTCAGTGAAAGCATAGGGGTACTACTAGGCAGGTTTAATAGTGTCCCTAGAAATTCATTTTCTGTTTTTGTTAGGAATCTAGTGTCGCTATAACCCCAGAGTTCTGCTCCATAGAGAGCCACACCCAGTGCAACTGCTCTATAGACTTCAAGGACAGTAGATAAAGCCCAACTTGAAATGAGTCTATACTTTTTTTTAAATTACTGCAAATCTATGCTGTAATTAAAATGCACTTTTCTCAAGTTGGGGCTTCCATAAAAGTTTGTCAGAAAGTCTGACCCCTAGACAGTCAAAGTGTTTACCTTGCTTGATTAATGTCCATCAACAGCCATTTTATTTTTAAAACAATGGTGGGGATTTGTAGCCATGAACTTTGTTTTCCCTGCATTTATTTCAAGACCTCTGTTTGCACAAAACTTCTGAAATTCACTTAGCTAGATTTGGAGGCCCATGGGAGTACGTGACTCAATTATTATATAGTCAGCAAACATCAGCACAGAAGTGCTGATGCTTGCTAATTTAGGGACATCATGGTGGCAGCCACTCATCTACCTCACCAGTCCATTAATAAACAGACAGAACAGGGTGGGAGCGAGTACGCAGCCCTGTCTGATCCCACAATTAATGGGAATCTTTTCAGTGTGGTCCCCATCGCAATTCCACCTAACTTGGTCCTAAGTATTGGTATGTAATTTAAAGAAAATATATAAAGGATTTTCAGGGATAACATATTGTCTGAGAACTTTACACAGGCATTTTCTAGGGACTAATTTAAATACAGCCTTCAAATCCATGAAGGCCACATGAAGATGATCTTTTTGTAATGTAATATATTTCCAGCAAATAGTTGAAAAACGAAACCCCTGAATCATTGTACTTATTTTCTCACAGAATCTGGCCTGAAAATTGGACAATATCTGGTGATATTTCATATAAGTCTGGACACATGCCTAGCAAAGATCTTTTATGTTGCATCTATAAGGCTAATGGGACTGTCTTTCCCTGGATTATCTCTCACTCCCATCTTATGTATCAATATAATAATGGCCCCTCTCCATGACTCTGCAAAGTTTTCGACCCCAGCATCTGAATTAATGAGGGCATTAAGATAGCCCTCACCTTGCACAGTTTTCTTATCAATCATTTTATTGTAATTGTTGCATCTATAATATCAATGATCCCATAGAAGATGTCATCAGTAATGTAATATGCTTGGTTAATTAGCTGAGCATGGCGAGGGCGTAAGTTATAGTTACCTTAGGGCACGAGTTATAGTCACTTGAACTAACTCAAACTATACCAGCTGAATTTCGATGGTTTTGTGAGTTCAAATTCAGAACCTAACTATAAAGTCCCTGTAATCTTTGTGTTTTTTAGTGACTTTCTAAGGTTGTTACATACTAATTCCTAACTATAATGTCCCTGTAACCTTTGTTTTTTTCAGTAAATTTCTATGTTTTTTGTAATGCAGTGGGGGGTTTGCTGCAGGGCCTGTGGCTAGGCCCTGCCACCAACCCCCGCATGCATCCAGCCCAAAGCTGTACACGGTTTTCAGCTGTGTTTGATGAGGGTTGGCCACAGGGCCATGTCCTGCAGCCAACCCCCTACATGCTGCCAACCCCACGCGGGGTTGGTTGAGTGAGGGTGTGTAATTCGTTTTTTTGCATTCGGCTCTGGATCATCAGATCTGTTGCATATTTGCACTGAGCCCCTTAGTTGATCGGAGAATCACCCCAAAACAAATCAGGGGCAATTTTTTGCCCATGAGGGCGTCATGGCCATCAATGAACAAGGCTGCCAAAAAGCAGAGTAGCACAACAATAAGGCACTGTAAAGCTTTCCGGGAAGCGTTTTCATCCTTGCTGCTCTACAAGGTGTTGGATCAGAGATTACAGCATTGCTGAGCTGTTAAAGAAGAGGCACCCTTCGATTTGGTGCACGGCAGCGGCCACTAAGACAGAGAATATATATATATTTTTTTCTACTGTATACACTTTGGTTCATAATTTACTTGAGTTGTTTTTAGCCAGCACCTGCACCTTAGGAAGACAGTTTGGTACAATACTAGCGAAATGAATATAACATGAGATCATTATAAAAAATAAAAAAAATGAGAAACAGTAAAAGTATAAGCTGAAACCCATAGGTTTTCCATAAACCTGTTCAATTAAGATAACAGATAATGTTCGACGTAAGCTCTGTTATCATGAGGTATTTAGGATGTGTATAACCGGCGAATGTGAAGAGTATAACATCCTTAGAGGAACAATGCAATAGGTACTTTACCGAGATTTTGCAATACTGAACCTCTAACGGTACTTGGGATACTTAGGGTACTTCACCGATTAAGATGAGAGCTTTTTCTTAGACACACATCCTTCTCATATTGATTTTTTATATTGATGTTTTTCTAAATGAAGTGACATCATATATCTGGAACTGGATGTTTATGTCTTTACAAAAAGATAGACCAATCTCTATCCCTTGCACATAATTAATGCACTTTAAACTTAACATCTACCTCTTCAATTATATTTGCACTTGCATTTTTTGCACATCTTTCAAACTTAACATTGACAATATGAATAACTATATGTTATGAAAGCACAGGGTTTGACTGCAATTTATACTTGAGGAACGTTACCATCCTCATATATCTACCTCGTCCATTATATTTGCAGTTGCATTTTTTGCACATTCTTCAAACTTAACCTTGACAATATGAATAACTGTATGTAATGAAAGCACAGGGTTTTACTGCAATTTACACTTAAGGTACTTTACCATTCTCATACTGTTTCTTATGATCAAATGTCCGTTTTTAATGAAAATACAGTGTTTTACTGCAATTACTACTTGAGGTACTTTACCACTTTAATACTGTTTTATTGAGATCAAATGTTTGTCTTTGAAACACAAGTGCCCCTTTGAACTGGCTATGAATCACTGATAGAATGTCATTATAAGATACTGTTCCTTTAAAAAGACGTTTTTAACTTGGGATGCTTTTTTTGTAAATGAGGGCGGGTAAAACCAACCTCTTTATAATCACCCTGCACTTGTAATCATGTGACCCGGACGAAGGCCTCTGGCCAAAACGCGTAGGTTGTTTGTTTGTTCTCTGATGCACCTTGAACTTTGCATGTTTGAAATGGAGTATAATGGAGAAAACAACAGAAGAAAAATAAAATAATGATCACTTAAACAACTACGACTTGCCTTGGATTTGCTGGTGTGAGTGCTGCCTTTCTGTGCCCCTCTGGGATTTTGGTGAGAACGAATCGAGGGGAGACACAGGAAATCCCTTTTCATATATATATATATATATATATATATATATATATATATATATATATATATATATATATATATATATATATATATATATATATTCCAGTCAAAACAATCCTTGATGAGGATGCTATTGGCACTCGGGTAGGATTTTCAAAGGTGATTAATACAGGAAACATTTAACTGCATCCACGCATTCCGGCCACCTCCGTAGCCTTGTTCACGATCACAACGAACACCATGTGATTAATTATTTACATGGGTTGTACAACCAATAAAATTAAAAAAGGACCATGTTATGAGTGATGCAATATGGGAGTTCCTAAGCAGTGCATTGCTGGGGCGTAAGTTATGGTTAGCTCAGGTAACTATAACTGATTAATTTCACTGGTTTTATACGAGTGAAATCTGAGACTAACTATAACGTCCCTGTATCCTTTGCTTTTTTCACTGAATTTATAAGGTTTTTTTAAATTATATTTCCTAACTATAATGTCCCTGTGAACTTTCGTTCAGCAAATTTCTACATTTTTTAAAATGCTATTTCCTAACTATAACATCCTTATAACCTATAGCTTTTTAGTGAATTTTCCAAGGTTTTTTTAATTTTATTTTTGTAGCTGTAACCTGTAATCTTAGAGGATTGGTGTGTCAGTGGTTCTATGTGTCTTTGAGTGGGTGTGAGAGGCTATATGAGTGTGCAAGTGGGTGTGTGATTGGCTGGATGGGTGAGTAAGTGGGTGTGTGAGTGGCTGTTTGGGTATGTGAGTGCCTGTGTAGCTCTGTGAGTAGGTCTGTGAGTTTCTCTGTGGGTCTGTGAGTGGGTATGTGAGTGCCTGTGTATGTCTCTGTGTATGCCTGTGAGTGGTTGTGTGACCAACGCTATGCATTTTGGGCATTTGCATACTTAGACTATTTAAAATGGAGAATCATGGCCTCTGCTCTCACCAGGATACAATGAGAAAGAAATCACTTGCCTCAGTCACCACAGATCAGATTGCGCTCCAATAGATCAACAATGCAGTCACCTCCCATTAAGGATTTCAGACACTTTTTAACATGGAATATGAGAGGAAACACACCTGGTTTACTTTTGCCAAGCTCAAGAAGTTAGGATTCTTTGTGCTTTACTAAAGTGGACCCTTTGTTAATCTGTCCATTATTGTGGGAAAAGGGGGTAGACCTTTTCAAAGTAGTTACAAAAATGGGGACAGGGTCTGTACCTGTGTCCCCTGTACCTATATGCACACACCCTTGAGGTGCTCGCAGTTGATGTCCCTAACTGCACCACTTCCCTCTATGAATGCCACCCATTTAGCTATTTGTGTGAGTCTTTCCATTCCCTTTTTTAGTGCCTTACTCACTCTCTATTTTTTTAATATTATTTGTGAATTAATTGTGAAATATCCTGCTACATATTTTCTGGTATCGCAGATTTCGTGAAGTTAATATATTAAAAAAAAATGTAAAGCCGATATATACAGATATTGTAATTAATGTTTGAGAACAGTACTTTACTAATATAGGGGCCGATTATGATGCCAGTAGGACCACCAATATCTACACCCACAGTCAGACCGCCGCATTACGAAGCGTTCGGTCGCACAGCATTGCCCCAGGGACCGACCAACAGCTTCCGACGGATTGAAGGAGCCTGTCGGGCAGTTGGTCAGATCGCATTCCTCAAAAGGGAGGTGGTGCCTTCTCAGGCACCATCGTGGGGATTACAATCCACCTTTCTGCAAGCCATTTTGCATCGGTTTCTCCGACATGAAAGGGCTGGCAGAAAGGCTGTCCCCCATGGCACTCCGCTACATCCCTACATCGTGTGGCAGGCACCACATGGTACCTGCCACAGGATGCAGGGATGTTTACAAACATGCATTTTGGCATTAGGGTTTGTGCTGCGGCCCTTTTCCGGGCCGCAGCACAAGCCTCAATGCAAAGAGGCATGTTTCCGACTGCCTCCATGGCTGTCGGATCGTAATTTGTCAGGCGGGACCACTGATTACCTGTCAGCCGGTCCCGTTCTCACAACAATGATGGTCAGATGCTCGTCCGACCGCCATCGTAATCAGCCCCATAGTGTTTAAACTTGTATTCGCGAAATTCAAGTTACTGTAAAGCACTTTTTCATTGTATTGACGTCTTGCGATGACACAAGTATTCACGATGATGTCGGCATTTGCAAATATCATGTGACTATTTAACAAAGACATTTGGTTGGAGAGTACACTTTTCATTAATCTTCAAAGGAAGATCCCACCCATCTCTCTCTTTTCAAAGTTTTACATAGATATTCGAAGATTCCTGGCAGGTGTCTTGTATTTTCAGTGCAGAACTGTCTTTTGGATATTTTTTGTCTTTTTATCTCAGATAAAATGGCAACTGGAGGATGTGAGAAGCAGGAGCTACATGAACAAAGTGATGTGCATGAGCCATGCCATGTCATGAAGACTCTTCAGACGAAGAACCAGCCCTAAAACTGCAGAGTATTGCTTGGGATTTTTTTTACAATCCCTCTAGTGAAAAAAAGAACAGTTGCCAATTATGTTAAGTGCACCTTGTGCGACAAAACCCTTTCAAGGGGCACTTCTAAGAAATATTCTTGTGGGTCAACAAGCATGTTGTCCCATTTAAAAACATACCATAACAATGACCTGAAGAGGGCACAGAGCAAGAGAAGTGAAGAGCAGCTGTCATTGACTGAGTATGTTAATGGCTGCATGGGTGAGTGATTGGGTGTGTTGGTGTCTGCATGAGTGAGTGACTGCCTCTGTAAGTTACTGTATAGATGAATAAATGGCTGTGTAAGTACCTGTATAATTGAGTGAATGTTTATGATAGTGGCTATATAGGTGAGTCAGTGGGTGCGTTAGTACCTGTATGAGTGACTAGCTGGGTGAGTGAGTGTTTGTATAAGTGAGTGATTCGATGTGTGACTGTGTGTGAGTGAGTTATTGGGTATGTGAGTGACTATATCAGTGCATGAGTTGGTTTATGAGTGAACAAGTGGGTACATGGTATGTTGTATGAATTAAATAGTGGGTATGTGAGTGGCTGTATGAGTGATTCTGTGAGTGCTTGTATGAGTGAGTAAGAGGATTGGTGAGAGTTAGTTTGGATGACTGATTGAATGTATAAGTAACTCTATGGGTGAGTGAGTGGGTGTGTGAGTAGCTTCATGGGTGAGTGAGTGGCTGTAAGTGGCTGTAGAGGGGAATGAGTGAGTTTCTGAGTGTCTGTATGAGTGAGTGAAAGGCTACATGAATAACTCTAAGGGTGAGTTAATGGATATGTGAGTGGCTGTATGAGTGACTGCATGAGTGGATGAGTGGTTGCCTGGGTGAATGAATGGTTGTATCAGTTACTGGTTAGGTGAATGAGTGCATGTCTTAGTATCTCTATGAGGAAGTGAGTGGGTATCTGAATATCTGTATAGGTGCTTGAGAGTGTGAGTGGCTGTATAAGTGAGTGATTAGATAGGTGAGTGTCTTTATAAGTGAGTGACTGGGCATGTTAGTGGCTATAGGGGTGAGTGACTGCATGTGAGTGACTCTTTGAGTATCTGACTGCATGTGTGAGTGGCTGCGTGAGTGAATGTCTGTGTGTGTGGCTATTTGAGTCAATGAGTGAGGCATGACCCATTGTAGGAGTAAAATAGTGGGTATGTTAGTGGCTGTATGACTAGCTGTGTGAGTGGATGTATGGGTGAGTGACTGGGTGTGTGACTGCCTGCATAAGTGACTGACTGGTGTGTGAGTATCTATATGGGTGAGTGAGTGGGTGTGTTAGTGCTTGTGTGATTGATTTTGTGAGTGACTGTATAGATGAGTGACTGAGTGTGTAAGGGTCTATATGGGTGAGAGTGTGAGTTTCCGTATGGGTGAGTGACTGGGTGTGTGAGTGGCTGCATAGGTGAGAGACTAGGGGCCTCATTTACATTATTTTGATGCATGGCAGCACAGCAAGCCTTCCTGCTGCGCTGCCGTGCATCAAAATGAAAGGCCAGGAATGCGCTATATCTACAAGATACTATGCATTCCTGTCCTTCTACCCTGCACTGGCGCACAAACAGCAGCTGTGCACCAGCGCAGACACCCTTGTGGCTGTATAAGTGAGTGATTAGATAGGTGAGTGTCTTTATAAGTGAGTGACTGGGCATGTTAGTGGCTATAGGGGTGAGTGACTGCATGTGAGTGACTCTTTGAGTATTTAAAGAAAGCTGGGACCCCTGAGCCCCACCAGTGACCACCCCATCGGTCGCCCACAACCCAACGGTGCCAGCTTCAACCGTATTGTTCCAGTTCCTGCTCTACTTCCCTCCCTCTCCATCTCCTTTGGGACAGTCATCCCTATCCTGTCACTTTGGGTCAGTGCCTTCTCAAAGTGCAGTTCCCCAGGAAAGCGTATCTTCCTGCCTTCTTCTGCTGCCCTCCTGCTTTGGATGAACTTTTCCTGCCTTGCTGCATGTTCTGCTACTTTGGAAAAGTGTTTTCCTGTCCTGCTGCCTACCATTTTATGCTACATTTTCTTCATTCCTCACTCCTGGATTCTACTTGCTGTGACCCAACCCACATGTGCCAGTCCTTGCTGTGCCTGTTTTAATTGCTATCCTCTTGTTACTCGATTTGCTTGTTCCCTGTCTTACGCGTTTTACAAGCTGCGTGCTCCTGAGCAGTTCACTGAGCAATGCCTTGTTGTCAGTCTGACAGGAGTCATATAACTGGCACCCCTAGTGAGCATGTATATTTAAGAGCTCATGCTTTTGCGATCATTATTTTCAAGTACTTTGTAATTTTTGCCACTCATTTCAGCTGCGTATGGCTTCGCTATGGCAGTTGAACTGCTGCCTTACATTTTAAACTTGGCACGAGCTGTGCACAGTGCACACGCACAGCACGCGCAGCCTTACTTGCTTCTTGCTGTCCTGCCATACCTTCGTTGTTCTTCTGTGACGTGTGCCTGCTGGTAGCAACGCCTTCGAGCACGGTGATGACCGGGAGCCATCCGGCACGGCGCCACCAATACGTGCCGCCATCTTATGTTTGGAGGCACTGTGTGTCCCTATTGGAATGCCTTTCTATATGTTTTCTGCCAACCACGTTCTGCCGTTTTGGTAAAGTTATTTGAAAGGTTTTCACGAGAAGCAGCGTCACCCCATCTGAGGAGAAACGCCTCAAAGGGAAATCTTCAAAATGAAGGTACTTTTGTTTTGTTGTTTTCTTTTCTGCCTTTTGCCACGTGTTTACAAGCAACAAATCTTGTCATGGAGACATTATGGAGGTCGTGCGTCTCTCCTTTCTTCAAGACTTAAAAAACTCCTCTGGAACTAGGCTATTTACATTTAAATGAATCCCTGCTCCCTTCTCTACTGGTTCGTATCTGCTGCGTTTGCGACTCTATTTACTTCGGTTCGTGATTTTTATGCCATGGTTTACTTTGATGTTTATGTTGCTGCAGTGACTTCTTTTCAACATTCACAATGGATTTCATTTTACACTAGTTCTGTACTTTTGCATTTCTAGAAGAGTTTCGGGTGAGAGGTCGCTCACCAGTGTTCCAGAGTGTTACTGAGCACTAATGTCCGATGCCATGTACATGTTGTTCTCCTTTACTTTCTAATGTGCAAATGTGTTATTTCTTAATTCTTGTTTCACTTTTCCTTAGCTCCTTGAAGTTATGTTTCCTGGCATGCGTTTGGATATGAGTGGAAGTTAGTGCTTGATTGTCTTGCTGTTTCCCACTTTTACATGGTTGTGGGTTCCTGTCGAATACCACTGCTTGTAGAGCACATTTCGTAGAGTGAATGTTTTTAAAAAAATATTTGATTGCTGTTTTTATGCTGTGCTTTATCCTTACACTTCTTTCCCACGTCAGGGTTGCAGTAGGATGTTTTACGTTGCTTTGTGCTGGTACTTTCTTCATGTTCCTGTTTCATGCTTGATATTTTACTGTGCTTTATCCTTATAATTGTCAGGTGTATTGATAAAAGTGATGATTGGTATATTAGTGTGTTGATGATTCCCATTTTTACGTGGTTGTGGGTTGGTGATGATTATTTACCACCCATTGCATTCCGGACCCGTATTACATTTTCTTTTTCTGGTTTAAGAGTGCATTGTACACGTGTTTTGTGTGGAGCGTATTTTCCACACATCACAACCCAAATTTCTGTTTGGGTGGAGTTTCTGATTGCTTTTCTTCCGGTTCTGTGTGGAGTGCCCTTCCCACACATCACAACCCAAATCTTGGTTTGGGTGGAGTTTCTGCTTGGTATGTTCAAGTTCCGTGTGGAGTGCCCTTGCCACACATCACAGCCCAAATTGTCTGTTTGGGTGGAGTGTATGCTTGCTTTTCTTTTGGAACTTAATTCTCTGTTATCTGGGTGATGTTTCCTGTCACGCCTTTTAGCCAGGACCCTTCCTACCTCTTGTTGGCCTGGCCAGCCTGCTTGTTTGGTTTTTGGGGTTTTGTTTGAGTCTTGGTGGCGTGGTAATGTTTGTGTTGCTTTGGCTTGGTTTCAAGGGAGTGTGGTTTTTCCTTTGTTTTTATGAGAAAGGGAGAAGTGGTGAGCGTTAGAGTTGCTGGATTGCGTAATCTTTTACTTCTACCAAACAATTGTCTTTTTGCTATTTTGGTTTACATGTATTTCTCCATCTACATGTTTTGCATGTTGCCCCTCTTGCATGTATTTATTATTGCCATCTTGTACATGCATTTATTTTATTGTAATTCTTTTGCTGTTGATTTTATTGGTATTAAGAAAGGGAGATGTGTTATACCTGCTGTTCAGCCTGTGTGTCTGTGGACTGGAATGTTGGTGTGAGAGCTGGTGATGGAATGTTGGATGAGAGAGACTGTCAGTTGGAGGAAGGGATGAGTAGCAGGGAGGCTGCTCCTGGTGGTGCTCAACCTTATAACATCTTGCTTATAATAAATCTACATGGAAATCTACCTGGAATGCCTATCTTCATTACAACAAATAGCCATGAATGAATATAGAAATATTGAACAAAAGAAACATATCTACAAGTCCAACAACAGGTAAAACATGGTTTCCTCCATGAAAAAAAGAATGCCAATGTTAATCATATAAACCTATTTTATTGTATATTAGTGGTCAAGCTGGAACAGGAAAAAGTTTCTTAATGAAAGTTTTGACCAGTTATCTACATAAAACTACAGAATCACATTTATCTTGTGTCGTAACAGCTCCAACTGGATTAGCAGCACACAACATTAAAGGTATTACTTTACATCAATTACTTATGCTACCGGTTGAACATGATAATAAATTGGAATATCAAAAGCTATCGGGAGAAGCTTGTTATGAAGTCTCAAGAGTACTAAAGAAACTAAAACTTTTAATCATTGATGAGGTGAGCATGGTATCAAACTTAATGCTTGCATTTGTACACTTGCGAATGCAACAGATTTTAAAAACAGAGTACGATATCTGTTTGGAGGAAAACATTTAATTGTCTTTGGAGACCTACTACAATTTACTCCCATTAAAGGACAACTTGCTTTTAAAACACTTCTCCATTATGACACAAGGAAATCTTTGGGAAGTGTTGTAAATATTTGGTTAAACTTTGAATATAAAGAACTTGCTAAGAATATGCGACAAGCAGGTGATGAAGATTGTGAAAATATTCTTAAAGAGATAAGAATTGGTTTGTTGACAGAACATGGTAAACAAGCTTTAGAAAGTTGGCTACTAAGGAACTTGTTTACAACTGAAAAACAGCGGCAGAATTAATGTACAATATGCTTGTAGAAAACAAATCTATAGTTTGCCTAATGCCTACACTGCAAGAGTGTTCTACATTTAATGAACAACTACTCAAACTGGATAAACAACAAATTCTGGAAATTTAAGCTATTGACAAAACTGAACACCAGGGAGTAACAATTCTTCTTACTGAGAAACTACAGGCTGAATTGGATTATTTGGAAAAGTCTGTATCTAAAATTGCAGAATTAGAAAAGAGTTTACATGTATGTAAAAACTGTCGAGTAATTTTGTGGCATAATTTGAATGTAGACGAAGGATTAGTAAATGGAGCGATGGGAAAAGTTGTTGATTTTGTAAATTTTCAAAATAGAGATGGAATAGAATTCTTGATTATAAAATTTGACCAGATTAATGAGGTAAGACAGATTGGGCATTGTGTTGTACGTTTT
This sequence comes from Calotriton arnoldi, assembly GCA_963921515.1. Lineage (NCBI taxonomy): Eukaryota > Metazoa > Chordata > Amphibia > Caudata > Salamandridae > Calotriton > Calotriton arnoldi. The sequence goes on from CAWUFW010003635.1 coordinate 807,176, forward strand.
TTGCTTGTAAAGGACTTGTATGTTCGAAGACAACAGTTTCCTCTGTCTCTAGCATATGCAGTAACTATTCACAAATCTCAAGGTTTAAGTATAGACAGAGCTTTTGTAAATATTGGTAATACTGGGTTCAAAGAGGGAATGGCATATGTTGCATTGTCTCGAGTAAGAACATTGTCTGGTTTGTATTCGATTGATTTTGATGAGATAAAGCTTAGTGCTGATGCAAATTGTGTAAGAGATTACAATTGTTTAAGAAGACTTTATGCTCCTCATTTAGGTGAATATCCAATATGTGAGAAACATATAGGGGTCGATTGTGATGTCGTTCAGAAGGGCTCCCAATCGGTTTCGCTTTGCCGAATCCAATGCAGAGCCCTTGTTTCCGACCAACTCGTTCCCAGTTCTCAATGACCAAGTACGATGCCTGGAAACCATTAGGGCTTTCCTTCCACTCATTCATTCACTCAGCAACTAACCATGTACTCATCCAATCACACTGTCACTACCCGTTCACTCATCTATTCACCCAGGCTCTACTAATGAGTGATACATTCACTCAGACATGACTCATGCATTCACCAATGATGCAGGCACTACTTATGCACCCATATACTCATCTATTCATGTATGCACTACAAGTGTAGTTATCCATTCAGCCAGGCATTACCCATGCAGTCACCCATTTACCCAGGCATTACCTATGCACTCATGCAATGACCTGCCCTCTATCCATGCATTCACCCAATCACAAGGCAGTATCCATGCACTCATCCATTCACTCAGACAGTACCCATGCACTCATCTATTTACTCAGGCACTACCTATGCACTCATGCAATCACTCAGCACTACCCATGGACACTTCCAATCACCCAGACACTACCCTTGGACTCAATCACTCAATGGGATGCTAACCATACTCTCATCCATTCACTCAGCCGCTACCTATACCCTCGTTCATTCACATAGACACTTTCCATGCACTCATGCAATCACCCAGGTCCTATTTATGCAGTCACCCTATCACCCAGGAACTATCCAAGCACTTATGAATTCACTCATGCACTATTCATGCACTCATCCAATCATTCAGACACTAACCTTGGACTCATCTATTCACTCATGCACTATTCATGCACTCATCCATTCACTCAGGTAATACCCATGCACTCACCCAGTCACCCAGGCACTATCCATGCACTTATCCATTCATGCAGGCACTACGCATGCACTCATCCAATCACTCAGGCACTACCCTTGGACTCATTCATTCAATGAAACACTACCCATGCCCTCATCCATTCACTCTGCCGCTACCCATGTACTCATCTATTTACGTAGGCACTACCCATGCATGCATGCATTCACTCAGACACTAACCATGCGAACATCTGTTCACTCAGCCACTACCCATGTACTTATCCATTTACTCAGCCACTACCCTTTCACTCATGCATTCACCCAGGCACTGCTCATGCACACATGCAATCACCCAGTCATTACCTCTGCACTCATCCACTTATTCAGTCAGTACCCGTGCACTCATCCACTGACTCAGGCAATACCCATGCACTCATGCATTCAATCAGCACTCGCCATGGACTCATCCAATCACCCAGACTCTATCCTTGGACTCATTCATTCAATAAGATGCTACCCTTGCAATCATCCAATCACCCAGGTGCTATTCTTGCACTTGTCCAGTCACCCAGGCACTAGCTATGCACTCATTCGATCCCCCAGGCACTATCAATGCACTTATCCATTCACTCAGGCACTACCCATGCACTCAATCCAATCACCTAGGTTGTATCCTCGTACTCATTCTTCCAATGAGGTACTACCCATACTCACATCCATTCACTAAGCCACTACCCATGTACTCATCCATTCATGTAGGAACTAACCATGCACTCATGCCTTCACTCAGACACTAACCTTGCACTCATCCATTTACTCAGCTACTACCCATGCACTCACCCATTCACTCAGCCACTGCCCTTGCACTCATTCTTTCACCCAGGCACTGCCCATGCACACATGCAATCACTCAGTCAATACCCTTGCACCCAGGCACTGCTCATGCACACATTCAATCACCCAGTCACTACTTTTGCACTCATTCATACACTCAGGCAGTACCCATGTACTCATCAATTGACTCAGGCACTACCCATGCAGTCATCCATTCACTTACGTACTACCCATACACTGACACAATCACTCAGGCTCTATCCATGCACTCATCCATTTATTCAGGCACTACCCATGCACTCATCCAATCATCTAGGAACTACACTTTCACTCATCACATATACATACACTATTATACAAATCACTCACCCACACACACATGTATCCATCCAATCAGTTTCACCACACACAATTTTTCTATTTTTAACCAGAATAGGTGGTTCCATAAGAGCCTTTTTTAAAACTATTTTGAGGTTTTTTTTCTAAATATTTTTCATTCTGTTTGAGTGTTTTTAAGAGAAAAAAAATGAAGTTCTTTGGTCCAAATGCAGTGTTTTTAAACAACAAAGAAACACGAGGCTGCAAAGCCAGCAAAAAATGTAACACTTGTGTGCCTTAATAAGATTGATCACCTACGCAGAGAATGGTTTGGCACTTTCTGCAGTGCACTCCAGCATCTGCCAAATCAGGGAAGATATGGGTTTGAGGTGTGGAGAGAACAGGTGCAGCAGATGTCGATGGCTGATTAACTTTGCCTTGTTCAGCTTGCTCCCTCTTCTCCAGAGTCATAACTTCCCTTGCAAGACAAGTTGGGTGCATGGTCTCCAGATGCTTTTTCATGGAGGATATACCGCTTAAATACTTTTTCTCCAATCCGATCCTCTGGAGAGAACTTTTTGGCATATAATATAACTGTCTTAACCCATAATTGTGGTCTGAATGAGCTAAACCGTCATTAACAGTATTGATTGACATTTCCAAAACTATTTAGCGTGCATACATTATTTCATGATTTCGCTCTATTTGAACTTTCATTTTTACTAAAAGGATAGATTAATTTAATTAATCTCAGTTCTAATTTTCAGGATCTCAATTCATTGCCAAACATCTTAATCAAAATAAGATTTTTAAAAAGATTTTTACAAAGTCGCAAAAATCCCAATACTGTTAATCGCAGTTTAGCTCATTCAGAGCACAGTTATGGGTTAAGAGAAACAGTTATAATATATTAACATTGAACTAGTTGACTTTGCAATTGTTTACCTGAGAATTTATGTTGTGAATGAATAACAATCTCAAAGACTGCATTAAATATTATCTGGGATTGATGCAGATATAAAATTACTGTTATATGAATGACATTGAGGCATTTCAATATGGCGCCCATTTAACACTATATTTGAATCCTTGTTAAGTGTAAGTCTATTTACTATGTTGATATACCAATGACGGCACAGGAAATCAGAGCCATTGATGTAGATATAATACGCGGAAGTGCTGCGCAAACACTGACAGTCGAAAAGGCACGAGCCGAAACACGTCCTGTTGTATCCGTGACTCGTTGAATAAATCGAGTCTTTCTCTTCTCATGTAAGTGCAGTCTCTTCATTTCTGAACAGTTGAGCATGATATAATCCATGGACCCACTGCCACGTTTCTTGATAAGCACCTGCTCCCGAGTGCTGAGCACTTTCTAAGGTGGACTGGAGCAGTAAATATATATATATATATATATATATATATATATACACATATATATTTTTTTCACTGAAAAAACCAAAGGTTGCAGGGATGCTATAGTTAGGATCGGAATTTACATGCACAAAACCATAGAAATTCAGCAGTTATAGTTTCCTGAGCTAACTATAACTTATGCCCCTGCAATGCACTGCGTATGACCTCACATATTACAACACTCATGACATGGTCAGTAACATCACTCATGATATCAGTGATAGCATCTTAAATGACATCGTTGATGACATCGCTGATGACATCAACCAGTGAGCGTGTTTCGTAACATTTTCTGAGACTTAGAGATATATGCTAACCTACTACATACGTTAAATTACTATTCTTTCTACACTACCAATCGGTGATACTACTTCTAACATATGCAATCTGATCTATAATCCCGTTATTAAAGGAGGTGTATTATTTATCAGGGAACTAGTCTCTATACTGACACAAGCCCTGACCAGTTTCCATAGACCTCTCTCCTTTGTGATGAATTAGTAGTAGGTTGCAATAAATTCATCTGTTTCCTAGGACCTTTCTCTAGGGTGATGACTCAGTGTAGTAGACATTTACAACAGACTGACCTCGCTGCTCACACCTTTCTCCAAGATGAAGAATAATTTTACTAGTGGTTTGTGACACAGTGACCTCTTCACTAAGACCTCCATACTGGTTTTATGTTGTAGTGATTTGTCTATATCTGAGATTTGCACTAAAAACCTCTCTCCAGGTTCATTAATGGTGTTGTTGTAGTTTACAGTAGACTAGCATATACAGTTAGACATTTTACTTTGGTCATTAGTGTTTAGAGTAGTAGTTCTGAAGAGACAGGACTATACACCGAGAACTATCTCTTAGGTGATAAGTGAGTGTAGTAGTTGATAAGGTTACAGTGAGCTCTGTGCTGTACATCTCTCACCTGTGTCTTCTTATTTTTTAAAATAGTAATTTATGAAGTATATTAAAGTTTACTTTGCTGAATGATGTCATCAGGGATGTAATTTTGAGATGTCATCAGTGATGTCTTGAGTGATGTCTCTAACCATGTCATGAGTGATGTAATATGTGAGCTCATAGCCAGTGCATTGCAGGGCCTAAGTTATAGTTAGCTCAGGTAGTAGTAGTAATAACTTCATTTGGTTACATATATATAACTATAAAAGTAAATTTAAAAATACAATAAAACAGAGTCATACAAAAAAGAATAATAATACAACATAAAAGCTATTATATGCAAATCATAAAACTTTCAATGAGAAATACATTTCCAATCATTATTCATATAATAAAATAACACATGCTTTGACATAACAGAAAAGGATCATCATAGGTCGTATAGTAAATAATCTCTTGATTAAACAGCCAGACAACTGTGATGGATGTCAGACTATAGATAGAGGAATCAATTACTCTTAAAGGTAAAGCATCACATGACTAATACTGCTAGCCACAAAGGTAAATTTAAAGAAATAATAAAAAAACGAGTTAAGGCTTCTAGCACTTATGTGTGAGGCCCAATTTAAAAATCTTGACATTGCGAAGACAATTGGTCCATGTGTCTCATGGCTAAGAATACGCAATGACTCTGAGCACTGTCAACGCCCAAGTGGCGACGTATTGGTATAATCCACTTGGTGGATAGTAAGGTGTACATTGGGCAGAAAAATATAAAATGTCTCACAGTTTTCCTGGCTGCCGGGTAGAAGGGACAATCCCCTGTGTCACTGTCTCTCTTCTTCCATTTGGCAGTTTGTGTGTTTAGGAGAAGGGAACCAATTCTAAAGCAAAAATGCAAAGATTTAGCAGTCTGCGGGATAATCCTGTCCATGATTACTTCATATTTTGGTGAACACTTGTGAGATAAAAACTTGTCAATCAGACCCCCAAATGAGGTTCACACCAGACTTCCACAAGCATGTGGTCCCAGTAAACATGCCTAATCTAAATACCTAAATTTTATCTCATATTTTCTGGGTCTTCCCACACCTCAGCCAGATGTAGACTAAGGCAGAGCTCTTTAACCATCCTAAGCCATGGTGTAGAACAATTCAAATCAAGAGCAATCAGTCCCTTTAGAGCCAATCTATAGGAGACCAACTTAGGGGTTGCCCATAGTCTAATCCAATACTTTAGGATTCTGAATTGTGCAATATAGTCCACCCTTTGAGATTCCATCTCAGTGAAAGCATAGGGGTACTACTAGGCAGGTTTAATAGTGTCCCTAGAAATTCATTTTCTGTTTTTGTTAGGAATCTAGTGTCACTATAACCCCAGAGTTCTGCTCCATAGAGAGCCACACCCAGTGGAACCGCTCTATAGACTTCAAGGACAGTAGATAAAGCCCAACTTGAAATGAGTCTATACTTTTTTTTAAATTACTGCAAATCTATGCTGTAATTAAAATGCACTTTTCTCAAGTTGGGGCTTCCATAAAAGTTTGTCAGAAAGTTTGACCCCTAGACAGTCAAAGTGTTTACCTTGCTTGATTAATGTCCATCAACAGCCGTTTTATTTTTAAAACAATGGTCGGGATTTGTAGCCATGAACTTCGTTTTCCCTGCATTTATTTCAAGACCTCTGTTTGCACAAAACTTCTGAAATTCACTTAGCTAGATTTGGAGGCCCATGGGAGTACGTGACTCAATTATTATATAGTCAGCAAACATCAGCACAGAAGTGCCAGTATTCAAGGGGACTTAATCCCCCAACTTAAAAACGCGCCACCGGGCGCGTTTGCCCAGTGGTGAAGGGAGGGGGCGGGGCTTCAGGTGACATGTGTGCAAACAGGCCCTGTGGCGCGTTTTAAGATGGGGAATTGTTATGTTATGTTATATGCATTTATAACGCGCTCGGCTACTCCAAGGAGTGTCCCGGCGCGGTCACCTGAGCGAATCAAGATTCTGAGCTTAAAACAGGAAGGTTTTCAACTTTTTTTTGAAGATACGAGAATCTGAGATGCAGCGAAGAGCCAGAGGCAGTGTATTCCAGCTAAGGGCCGCCTTACGAACAAGAGAGCAGCCACCCAGCCTTTGCCGAGCAAAACGAGGAACCTGGATCAATAGTTGCGAATAGGAACGCAACTGTCTTGTCGGCACATAAAAAGAAAACCTCTTTTGCAGATAGGTGGGTCCCCGGCGATAAAGGGCATTATGGGCAATTGATAGGACCTTAAATTTGATCCGCGCCTCCACAGGAAGCCAGTGCAAGGAGCGCAGATGGAGGCGAACGCTACTCCTCCTGGGAAGATCAAGCAAGAGGCGGGCCGCCGCATTCTGCACCACCTGAAGCTTGTTCAGCAGATAGCCAGGGGACCCTACATACAAAGCATTGGCGTAGTCCAGGCGAGACAAAATCAGGGCCCGGACCACGGTTTCCCTTCAATCCTGAGGGTCCCTGAGGGCCAACTAGCCCACCAGATACCTCCAGTAAGCGCCACGGAGCTGCGTTGCAGAGTGTTGTAAAAAGGGTGTGGCCTCTGAACACCTCTCTGCAACGCAGCTGTCTGGGGCATACTAGAGGTATCTGGTGGGCTAGTTGGCCCCTAGGGACCCTCGGGACTGAGAAGGAATTAATTCTCCAACTTAAAACACGCCACTGGGTGTGTTTGCAGACATGTCACCTCAGGCCCCACCCCTTCCTTCACCATTGTGCAAATATTCCTCTAAAATCAGCCGAACTACGAATTCCGATTTACTCACCTGTTATCAGGAGAGACCTCAGTGCTGCATCTTTCAGCCCAGTACTGATCCTGAAAAGTAATTTTAACCGTACTTACCAGTAACTTGAATTTCCTTCCATAGGATATCATTGCCTGCTTTTTGCTGAAAAAGTTTCTAAGTGTCGATTTTTGAAACATATAAATATTCCTCTAAAATCAGCCGAAATACGAATTCCGATTTACTCACCTGTTATCAGGAGAGACCTCAGTGCTGCATCTTTCAGCCCAGTACTGATCCTGAAAAGTAATTCTAACCGTTCTTACCAGTAACTTGAATTTCCTTCCATAGGCTAACATTGACTGGTTTCACTTGGAAATTCTTCTAAGTGTGCAGTTTTGGAACTTTATAATATTCCTCTAAAATCAGCCGAAATACGAATTCCGATTTACTCACCTGTTAACAGGAGAGACCTCAGTGCTGCATCTTTCAGCCCAGTACTGATCCTGAAAAGTAATTTTAACCGTACTTACCAGCAACTTGAATTTCCTTCCATAGGCTAACATTGACTGGTTTCACTTGGAAATTCTTCTAAGTGTGGAGTTTTGGAACTTTATAATATTCCTCTAAAATCAACCGAACTACGAATTCCGATTTACTCACCTGTTATCAGGAGAGAACCCAGTGCTGCATCTTTTAGCGCAGCACTGACCCTGAAAAGTAATTCTAACCGTACTTACCAGTAACTTATATTTCCTTCCATAGGAATCCATTGTCTGGTTTTCAGCAGAAAAGTTTCAAAGTGTCGATTTTCACAAACTACAAATATTCCTTAAAAATCGCCTGTATGACTTAAACGCATTCTTTCAACTGTTTACAGGAGATGCACCAGTGCTGGATCCAGGATCCAACACTGAGTAAGAAAAAGTAACGATAACACTACTTACCTGCTAAGTGAATTTCCTCCCATAGGATAACATTGGTGATTCTACGTGAAAAAGTTTCTAAGTGTCAACTTTTAAAATACAATAATATTCCTTAAAAATCACTACTGTAACCAAAACGCTTTTACTCAACTGTTTACAGGAGATGTCCCAGGACTGAATCTAGGATCCAGTCCTGTGGTTAGAAAAGTAATCCATAAAGTAACTAATTGCATTTAACTAGAAATTCACATTGAGCTCAATGTTGCATTGTGTTTGAAATTGTGTTGCCCATTGCAACAACTGTAACTACTGTACTTAAAAGTCTATTGCCTATTTGCAAAGTATTTAAACTAAAGTAATTCATTCAGAGAAAGTATATTTTGTAATGTAAGGTATAATGTAATTACAATGTAATTTAAAAAATAAAATATGTAAAAATAAATAGTTTAAAAAAATGTAGTAAATCAGTATCCAAAAAATAAATATAACAATTAATACATTTAAAAATTGTCATTTACAAAACCTTTGAAATTCACTGAAAAAAACATAGGTTTCAGACATGTTATAGTTAGGAATTAGCATTTAAAAACCCTTTGAAATTCACAGAAAAAACCATAGGTTTTAGGGACAGTTATAGTTAGAAATTAGCATTTAAAAAACCTTTGAAATTCACTGAAAAAACCATAGGTTTCAGACACGTTATAGTTAGAAATTAGCATTTAAAAAACCTTTGAAATTCACTGAAAAAACCATAGGTTTTAGGGACAGTTATAGTTAGTTGGACATTGCACTCGTACAAAACCCGTGAAATTCCCCGTTATAGTTAGTTCAGCTAACTATAACTCGCGCCCCGCAATGCACTGCTGATGACGTCACATATTACATCACTCATGACATGGCCAGTGACATCACTGATGACATCTCAAATGACATCACTGATGACATCACTGATGACATCACTGATGACATCACTGATGACATCATCCACGTGATAATCTTATGCACCTCCTCACACCCTAATATAACCTTTGATACACCCACTCTAAATAACAGACTGCCATTCGCAAAACCATAGACACTCCAACACCAATAACTACATACCCACTCACTGATTCTTAGGTCTACACACACATCCACTAACTCACACGTACAGTCACTCAAACTTACGGTCACTCAGTACAGGACTATCATATGCACTCATACTCCTATATAGACACTCACACACCGCCACTCATCCATAGAGGTACTCACACACCTAGTCAGTCATGCAAATAATTATTCACACTGCCATTTACTCACCTATACAGTCATACACACACCAGCTCACTTACTCATACAAATACTAGCACATTTTTACGCTCTTATACAATCACTGATACATGCACACACTCATCCATACAGCCACTCTCACAATCACACACTCTCACTTATAGCCATTTATATACTCCAACACACATATATACTGCCTTTCACATATGTAGTTACTCACACATGTACCACTGGGACATACATTCACTCACTAACACACTCTTACACACACTTACCCACCTATACAGTCTATCACAGATGCACTCTTGAAACCATCCACCCAGTGAATCACCCACTCACACATCTATGCACAGAGTCGCACACACCCCACCCACACAAACACTCAGGCACCCATACAGATACTCAGACAACCAATCAATAACTCATATAGACACTCATGTAGCTATTCACAAACCCATGCAGCCACTTACACAGCAACAGACAGACGGATTCAGACATTCACCCAGTTTAGTCACTAACCCATGCATTCAGTAAGATACTTTTAATCACTCACTTATACAGTCAGTCACGTACCTACTAAATCCTCCATACAGACACTTATACACCCACTCATTCCTCAATACAGCTTGGCATATATATAAAACAAAATTAAACTTTACAGAAACACACAGTCACTGGATGATGTCATCAGTGATGTCATCAGTGATGTCATTTGAGATGTCATCAGTGATGTCATCAGTGATGTCACTGACCATGTCATGAGTGATGTAATATGTGACGTCATCAGCAGTGCATTGCGGGGCGCGAGTTATAGTTTGCTGAACTAACTATAACGGGGAATTTCACGGGTTTTGTACGAGTGCAATGTCCAACTAACTATAACTGTCCCTAAAACCTATGGTTTTTTCAGTGAATATATATATATATATATATATATATATATATATATATATATATATATATATATATATATATATATATATATATATATATATATATATTCCAGTCAAAACAATCCTTGATGAGGATGCTATTGGCACTCGGGTAGGATTTTCAAAGGTGATTAATACAGGAAGCGATACAAAAGGAGATGATGGACGGAACGTTTGAGCCAATCAAACACTCACCCCCAGTCAACTGATCTGGGTTTAATCCATCATCATTCTTTAGCTCACTCCACCACCCCAGTTCAGACATGGCCATATGCAAATCAGTCTGACCCTGTGCCTCATGGGAACAGTCCAGCCCGAACTGCCAAGCCATGTCTTCCCTGGACCTGAAACAAGCATCCTAGGACCGGTTTCTGGCATTCCAGCCGTCATCAGCCAGGCTTGCTTGAATCCAGTGGCAAAGTGAGCAAGGGACCCACGTCTGGGCATACCCCCGCCAACTTAGGGCGAACAAAGCGATACAAAAGGGGATGATGGACGGAACGTTTGAGCCAATCAAACACTCACCCCCAGTCAACTGATCTGGGTTTAATCCATCATCATTCTTTAGCTCACTCCACCACCCCAGTTCAGACATGGCCATATGCAAATCAGTCTGACCCTGTGCCTCATGGGAACAGTCCAGCCCGAACTGCCAAGCCATGTCTTCCCTGGACCGGAAACAAGCATCCTAGGACCGGTTTCTGGCATTCCAGCCGTCATCAGCCAGGCTTGCTTGAATCCAGTGGCAAAGTGAGCAAGGGACCCACGTCTGGGCATACCCCCGCCAACTTAGGGCGAACAAAGCGATACAAAGGGGATGATGGACGGAACGTTTGAGCCAATCAAACACTCACCCCCAGTCAACTGATCTGGGTTTAATCCATCATCATTCTTTAGCTCACTCCACCACCCCAGTTCAGACATGGCCATATGCAAATCAGTCTGACCCTGTGCCTCATGGGAACAGTCCAGCCCGAACTGCCAAGCCATGTCTTCCCTGGACCGGAAACAAGCATCCTAGGACCGGTTTCTGGCATTCCAGCCGTCATCAGCCAGGCTTGCTTGAATCCAGTGGCAAAGTGAGCAAGGGACCCACGTCTGGGCATACCCCCGCCAACTTAGGGCGAACAAAGCGATACAAAAGGGGATGATGGACGGAACGTTTGAGCCAATCAAACACTCACCCCCAGTCAACTGATCTGGGTTTAATCCATCATCATTCTTTAGCTCACTCCACCACCCCAGTTCAGACATGGCCATATGCAAATCAGTCTGACCCTGTGCCTCATGGGAACAGTCCAGCCCGAACTGCCAAGCCATGTCTTCCCTGGACCGGAAACAAGCATCCTAGGACTGGTTTCTTGCATTCCAGCCGTCATCAGCCAGGCTTGCTTGAATCCAGTGGCAAAGTGAGCAAGGGACCCACGTCTGGGCATACCCCCGCCAACTTAGGGCGAACAAAGCGATACAAAAGGGGATGATGGACGGAACGTTTGAGCCAATCAAACACTCACCCCCAGTCAACTGATCTGGGTTTAATCCATCATCATTCTTTAGCTCACTCCACCACCCCAGTTCAGACATGGCCATATGCAAATCAGTCTGACCCTGTGCCTCATGGGAACAGTCCAGCCCGAACTGCCAAGCCATGTCTTCCCTGGACCGGAAACAAGCATCCTAGGACCGGTTTCTGGCATTCCAGCCGTCATCAGCCAGGCTTGCTTGAATCCAGTGGCAAAGTGAGCAAGGGACCCACGTCTGGGCATACCCCCGCCAACTTAGGGCGAACAAAGCGATACAAAAGGGGATGATGGACGGAACGTTTGAGCCAATCAAACACTCACCCCCAGTCAACTGATCTGGGTTTAATCCAACATCATTCTTTAGCTCACTCCACCACCCCAGTTCAGACATGGCCATATGCAAATCAGTCTGACCCTGTGCCTCATGGGAACAGTCCAGCCCGAACTGCCAAGCCATGTCTTCCCTGGACCGGAAACAAGCATCCTAGGACCGGTTTCTGGCATTCCAGCCGTCATCAGCCAGGCTTGCTTGAATCCAGTGGCAAAGTGAGCAAGGGACCCACGTCTGGGCATACCCCCGCCAACTTAGGGCGAACAAAGCGATACAAAAGGGGATGATGGACGGAACGTTTGAGCCAATCAAACACTCACCCCCAGTCAACTGATCTGGGTTTAATCCATCATCATTCTTTAGCTCACTCCACCACCCCAGTTCAGACATGGCCATATGCAAATCAGTCTGACCCTGTGCCTCATGGGAACAGTCCAGCCCGAACTGCCAAGCCATGTCTTCCCTGGAACGGAAACAAGCATCCTAGGACCGGTTTCTGGCATTCCGGCCGTCATCAGCCAGGCTTGCTTGAATCCAGTGGCAAAGTGAGCAAGGGACCCACGTCTGGGCATACCCCCGCCAACTTAGGGTGAACAAAGCGATACAGGAAACATTTAACTGCATCCAATACACGCATTCCGGCCACCTCCGTAGCCTTGTTCACGATCACAACGAACACCATGTGATTAATTATTTACATGGGTTGTACAACCAATAAAATTAAAAAAGGACCATGTTATGAGTGATGCAATATGGGAGTTCCTAAGCAGTGCATTGCTGGGGCGTAAGTTATGGTTAGCTCAGGTAACTATAACTGATTAATTTTACTGGTTTTATACGAGTGAAATCTGAGACTAACTATAACGTCCCTGTAACCTTTGCTTTTTTCACTGAATTTATAAGGTTTTTTTAAATTATATTTCCTAACTATAATGTCCCTGTGAACTTTCGTTCAGCAAATTTCTACATTTTTTAAAATGCTATTTCCTAACTATAACATCCTTATAACCTATAGCTTTTTAGTGAATTTTCCAAGGTTTTTTAAATTTTATTTTTGTAGCTGTAACCTGTAATCTTAGAGGATTGGTGTGTCAGTGGTTCTATGTGTCTTTGAGTGGGTGTGAGAGGCTATATGAGTGTGCAAGTGGGTGTGTGATTGGCAGGATGGGTGAGTAAGTGGGTGTGTGAGTGGCTGTGTAGCTCTGTGAGTAGGTCTGTGAGTTTCTCTGTGGGTCTGTGAGTGGGTATGTGAGTGCCTGTGTATGTCTCTGTGTATGCCTGTGAGTGGTTGTGTGACCAACGCTATGCATTTTGGGCATTTGCATACTTAGACTATTTAAAATGGAGAATCATGGCCTCTGCTCTCACCAGGATACAATGAGAAAGAAATCACTTGCCTCAGTCACCACAGATCAGATTGCGCTCCAATAGATCAACAATGCAGTCACCTCCCATTAAGGATTTCAGACACTTTTTTAACATGGAATATGAGAGGAAAGACACCTGGTTTACTTTTGCCAAGCTCAAGAAGTTAGGATTCTTTGTGCTTTACTAAAGTGGACCCTTTGTTAATCTGTCCATTATTGTGGGAAAAGGGGGTAGACCTTTTCAAAGTAGTTACAAAAATGGGGACAGGGTCTGTACCTGTGTCCCCTGTACCTATATGTACACACCCTTGAGGTGCTCGCAGTTGATGTCCCTAACTGCACCAGTTCCCTCTATGAATGCCACCCATTTAGCTATTTGTGTGAGTCTTTCCATTCCCTTTTTTAGTGCCTTACTCACTCTCTATTTTTTTAATATTATTTGTGAATTAATTGTGAAATATCCTGCTACATATTTTCTGGTATCGCAGATTTCGTGACGTTAATATATTTAAAAAAAAATGTAAAGCAGATATATACAGATATTGTAATTAATGTTTGAGAACAGTACTTTACTAATATAGGGGCCGATTATGATGCCAGTAGGACCACCAATATCTATACCCACAGTCAGACCGCCGCATTACGAAGCGTTTGGTCGGACAGCATTGCCCCAGGGACCGACCAACAGCTTCAGACGGATTGAAGGAGCCTGTCGGGCAGTTGGTCAGATCACATTCCTCAAAAGGGAGGCGGTGCCTTCTCAGGCACCATCGTGGGGATTACAATCCACCTTTCTGCAAGCCATTTTGCGTCGGTTTCTCCGACATGAAAGGGCTGGCAGAAAGGCTGTCCCCATGGCCCTCCGCTACATCCCTACATCGTGTGGCAGGCCCCACATGGTACCTGCCACAGGATGTAGGGATGTTTACAAACATGCATTTTGGCATTAGGGTTTGTGCTGCGGCCCTTTTCCGGGCCGCAGCACAAGCCTCAATGCAAAGAGGCATGTTTCCGACTGCCTCCATGGCTGTCGGATCGTAATTTGTCAGGCGGGACCACTGATTACCTGTCAGCCGGTCCTGTTCTCACAACAATGATGGTCAGATGCTCGTCCGACCGCCATCGTAATCAGCCCCATAGTGTTTAAACTTGTATTCGCGAAATTCAATTTACTGTAAAGCACTTTTTCATTGTATTGACGTCTTGCGATGACACAAGTATTCACGATGATGTCGACATTTGCAAATATCATGTGATTATTTAACAAAGACATTTGGTTGGAGAGTACACTTTTCATTAATCTTCAAAGGAAGATCCCACCCATCTCTCTCTTTTCAAAGCTTTACATAGATATTCGAAGATTCCTGGCAGGTGTCTTGTATTTTCAGTGCAGAACTGTCTTTTGGATATTTTTTGTCTTTTTATCTCAGATAAAATGGCAACTGGAGGATGTGAGAAGCAGGAGCTACATGAACAAAGTTATGTGCATGAGCCATGCCATGTCATGAAGACTCTTCAGACGAAGAACCAGCCCTAATACTGCAGAGTATTGCTTGGCATTTTTTTTTACAATCCCTCTAGTGAAAAAAAGAACAGTTGCCAATTATGTTAAGTGCACCTTGTGCGACAAAACCCTTTCAAGGGGCACTTCTAAGAAATATTCTTGTGGGTCAACAAGCATGTTGTCCCATTTAAAAACATACCATAACAATGACCTGAAGAGGGCACAGAGCAAGAGAAGTGGAGAGCAGCTGTCAGTGACTGAGTATGTTAATGGCTGCATGGGTGAGTGATTGGGTGTGTTGGTGGCTGCATGAGTGAGTGACTGCCTCTGTAAGTTACTGTATAGATGAATAAATGGCTGTGTAAGTACCTGTATAATTGAGTGAATGTTTGTGATAGTGGCTATATAGGTGAGTCAGTGTGTGCATTAGTACCTGTATGAGTGACTAGCTGGGTGAGTGAGTGTTTGTATAAGTGAGTGATTGGATGTGTGACTGTGTGTGAGTGAGTGATTGGGTATGTGAGTGACTATATCAGTGCATGAGTTGGTTTATGAGTGAACAAGTGGGTACATGGTATGTTGTATGAATTAAATAGTGGGTATGTCAGTGGCTGTATGAGTGATTCTGTGAGTGCTTGTATGAGTGAGTAAGAGGATTGGTGAGAGTTAGTTTGGATGACTGATTGAATGTATAAGTAACTCTATGGGTGAGTGAGTGGGTGTGTGAGTAGCTTCATGGGTGAGTGAGTGGCTGTAAGTGGCTGTATAGGGGATGAGTGAGTTTCTGAGTGACTGTATGAGTGAGTGAAAGGGTACATGAATAACTCTAAGGGTGAGTGAATGGATATGTGAGTGGCTGTATGAGTGACTGCATGAGTGGATGAGTGGTTGCCTGGGTGAATGAATGGTTGTATCAGTTACTGGTTAGGTGAATGAGTGCATGTCTTAGTATCTCTATGAGGAAGTGAGTGGGTATCTGAATATCTGTATAGGTGCTTGAGAGTGTGAGTGGCTGTATAAGTGAGTGATTAGATAGGTGAGTGTCTTTATAAGTGAGTGACTGGGCATGTTAGTGGCTATAGGGGTGAGTGACTGCATGTGAGTGACTCTTTGAGTATCTGACTGCATGTGTGAGTGGCTGCGTGAGTGAATGTCTGTGTGTGTGGCTATTTGAGTCAATGAGTGAGGCATGACCCATTGTAGGAGTAAAATAGTGGGTATGTTAGTGGCTGTATGACTAGCTGTGTGAGTGGATGTATGGGTGAGTGACTGGGTGTGTGACTGCCTGCATAAGTGACTGGCTGGTGTGTGAGTATCTATATGGGTGAGTGAGTGGGTGTGTTAGTGCTTGTGTGATTGATTGATTTTGTGAGTGACTGTATAGATGAGTGACTGAGTGTGTAAGGGTCTATATGGGTGAGAGTGTGAGTTTCCGTATGGGTGAGTGACTGGGTGTGTGAGTGGCTGCATAGGTGAGAGACTAGGGGCCTCATTTACATTATTTTGATGCATGGCAGCACAGCAAGCCTTCCTGCTGCGCTGCCGTGCATCAAAATGAAAGGTCAGGAATGCACTATATCTACAAGATACTGCGCATTCCTGTCCTTCTACCCTGCACTGGCGCACAAACAGCAGCTGTGCACCAGCTCAGACACCCTTGTGTCATTTTGCAAGGGTGCCTGTAGTGAGGGGATCATTGATTTTGTGCAGGAAGGTACTCCTTCCTGCACAAAAATAATCAATAAAGGCATTTTCCTCTTTCTATGTGTTCTGCAGAATGCAGCATGCATAGAAAGAGGAAAAACAAGGAGAAATAGACGTATTTCTTCTCGTTGCACCTACTTACACCACCCCTGAGGAGATGGATTCTGACACATTCCCAGTTTTACAAAATGTTGTAAATCTGGGAGTGGGTCAAGTTACATGGATGTTGCATGATAACACCCACAGAAACACCCATAAAACTCCTCTTTCACGCTGAGCTATGCGTGAAAGGGAAATACATTTACAAGGCCATGAAAGGTCACACTGGGTGACTTTATACAGCCTTGTAAATATGGGGAAGCCCATTGCGCTGCTGGTGCATCAATAAAAGTGATGCAACAGTGGCACAATGTGCTTGTAAATAAGCCCCTATGTGAGTGACTGTGTGAGTGACTGTCTGTATGGGTAAGTGAATGGCTGTGTGAGTGGCTAACTGATTGAATGAGTGGTTGTGTGAGTTGCTGCATAGGTGAGAGACTGGGCGTGTGAGTGCATGTTTGAGTTAGTGATTTGGTGGGTGTGAGTATAAGTGAGAGACTGGGTGTATTCATGACTGCATTTATAAGGTACTGTATAGGTGATTGAGTGCATGTTTTAGTAGCTGTATTAGGAAGCAACTTAGTATGGGAATATCTGTACTAAGATAATTTAGTAGTAGATGTATTTGTAAGTGAGATGGAGTGTTATAAACTGTGTCAGTGAGTTAGTTGATGAGTGAGTGATTGAATGAATGAGTGACTGGGTGTATCATTTGTGCAATCAGTTTGTCTGTGAATGTGTCAGTGGCTGCATATGATTCTACCTTGGTGCATAGTTTTACAGACTAAATTTGCTGAACTAAACTGAAAGTAATAATTAGGACATCAGCAAAACAAAGTGGTGGCAAGGTATGCCAACTGCTCTTTGTGTATAAAAAACACTCTACAAAGGTATATTTAAGAAATATATATGTGGTTCAACAATTATTTAGAGACATCTAAAACTGTAGCACTAAACACACTATTGGAAAAGAAAAACAACATAAATATATGTTAGTGTTTCATTTCCAAAATTGCAGAAACTTAACAATACACATTGGCTATGCTGTAACAGTATATTACAATGTAGTAAAACATATCATTTTACGTTCTTTACTGTTCTCAGCTTTCATACTTTTACACCATAAACAATGTAATATATGAAGCTTTATCCTTGAAGAGTGGGGAAAAATCAGTTGTATGGATTGTAGAACAAAAACCCAAATCTGCAGTAAAAATAAATAACACTTTGTATTGCATTCACTACAATTCATTAATCAGTTGTTTTAGCTATAGTTACTACACTAATCTAAACAACTATATCTCAGAAATATTAATATTATACCTGGTACAATACTACTAATAAATATAAACCACACGTACATTTTGGAGATCCTTTTGAAAACATCATCCCTGGTAGGTCAAATGATATCTAAAACGTTGCGGATCCATGTAAAAAAAATTCCATACATTACTTTTTTCCACAAATAGTATGTAGATGTTCGGTTGAAGAAACAAAAGGTGACAATTTTGTAGTTTGAAAGGTAGTTTTACTGTGTATTTAAGGTCCCTGTGATTGAATTGTGTCCATCCAGTTTCACATTTTAATTTGAGAGTGTAGTATTTAGATGTTGAATTAACTTTTTTCTTGGAAGATAAAATGACTCTTTGATTTTGTGGAACTATTTACAGACATCACCCCAATAGGCTGAATGATGGGAGTGGGTCAATAGTACCTATAGTTACTAGACTAATCTAAACAACTATATCTCAGAAATATTAATATTATACCTGGTACAATACTACTAATAAATATAAACCACACGTAAATTTTGGAGATCCTTTTGAAAATATCATCCCTGGTAGGTCAAATGATATCTAAAACGTTGCGGATCCATGTAAAAAAATTCCATACATTACTTTTTCCACAAATAGTATGTAGATGTTCGGTTGAAGAAACAAAAGGTGACAATTTTGTAGTTTGAAAGGTAGTTTTACTGTGTATTTAAGGTCCCTGTGATTGAATTGTGTCCATCCAGTTTCACATTTTAATTTGAGAGTGTAGTATTTAGATGTTGAATTAACTTTTTTCTTGGAAGATAAAATGACTCTTTGATTTTGTGGAACTATTTACAGACATCACCCCAATAGGCTGAATGATGGGAGTGGGTCAATAGTACCTATAGTTACTACACTAATCTAAACAACTATATCTCAGAAATATTAATATTATACCTGGTACGCTACTAATAATAAATATAAACCACACGTAAATTTTGTAGATCCTTTTGAAAACATCATCCATGGTAGGTCAAATGATATCTAAAACGTTGCGGATCCATGTAAAAAAATTCCATACATTACTTTTTTCCACAAATAGTATGTAGATGTTCGGTTGAAGAAACAAAAGGTGACAATTTTGTAGTTTGAAAGGTAGTTTTACTGTGTATTTAAGGTCCCTGTGATTGAATTGTGTCCATCCAGTTTCACATTTTAATTTGAGAGGGTAGTATTTAGATGTTGAATTAACTTTTTACGTGGAAGATAAAATGACTCTTTGATTTTGTGGAACTATTTACAGACATCATCCATATAGGCTGAATGATGTCTAAAACAGTAATGATCCAAGTAGAAGAAACAACATATACCATTGTTTTAAACAAATCCTCCCTAGAACTTGGTCGAAGAAACAAAAGATAAGAGTTTGGTAGCTTGTAAGGAAGTTTTGTTTTAAATCTAATATTGCTGTCATTGCATTCTGTCCATCCAGTTTCACTCTTTAAATAGTGTAGTGTCCAGATATTATATTGAGTCCTTCCTGAAAGATGATAGCCAAAGTAGGATAGATTCCTCCAGAAAGTGATACATGTCAAGCTTTGAAGTTTGTAATTTCGGTTTCTAATTTAGATCCATCTGCTCTGTACCATTGTAGCATTAATACAAGGTATTTTCCAGTTGTTCCTAAAATTAGCATAGACGTAATATCTGATCTGTAATTTGGACAGGTCATATTTTGGTTAGCCTTTTTCATCAATCTGACAAAAGGCACAGTTTTGCAATCTGGCAATGTTAAATACAGAAAACTCTCCCAATGTATTTGAGTGGTAGATGAATAATAACAATCTTCACAGTCATTGTTCCATCTGTAACTCAGTCGAAATAAATCATCGATACTTACTTCTTCTTGTTCTAAAACTCCAAGGATGACCATAATAAATTCTTGTGCATCTTTTTGACTGTTGAGAGTAAATATTAGAGATCTGCTACATATATCTAAAAGGTCTTGAATGCCAGAAGCAAAATGTATTACAGTCCTGTCAGTGACTAAATGTTGGAGCAAATGAGACAGTGCAAAACCCAATCTCATATCTCTTTTTTGTTGATTTTGATTTTCAAGATGTGGTAAATGAAATAGTACACTGAGAACAACATTAGCATAGAAGTTGACACCTGAACTGTTTTCCAACTTGTATCCTACAATAACGTCTTCATGGTGTACTTTTTTCTTCTTAACGCTTTCTAGCTTGTCCTCTTTTCCTTTCTTTTCATGAATATCAATTGACTCTTTTGTAAGTGTCTGCTTAGGACAGATTATTTGTTTCTCATAAATAGGATACTGTTCTAAATGAGGAGCGTATAGACTTCTGAACCGATTGTATTCCCTGACACAACTTGCATTGGTACTGACTTTCTTATCAACAAAATTAATCAAAAACAAACTGGTCAATGTTCTAACTCGTGCCAGTACTACATATGACCTTCCTACTTTAAAGACAGTACTACCAATAATAACAAAAGCTGCATCTACACTTAAACCTTGTGATTTATGGATAGTTATAGCATACGTTAGCGAGAGTGGGATCTACTGGCACCACACATATGAGTCTTTCACTAGCAAAAAACATACAACACATTGGCCAATCAGTTTCACCCCATCAATGTGATCAAATTTTATAGCCAAGTATTCAACCTCATGTCTAATTGAAAAATTAATTAAATCAATAACTTTACCCATTGCACCATACACTAACCCTTCTTCAACATTCAAATTGTGCCACATAATTACTCAGCTATTCTTGCATACACATAAATGCTTTTCTAATCCTGCAGTCCTGGATGCAGACTTCTCTAAGGCTCTGGTTTTGCCTTTAGTTTTTCTTTGAGTAGAATTGTCACTCCCTGATGTTCCATATTATCGAAAGTTGTAATATCTTCTTAACTACTCTTTTAGTAATTGTTTGCTGAAGTTGGAACACTCTTGAAGTGTAGGCTTTAAACAGTTTGTGGACTTCTGTTCTTCAATAAAATTGTACATTAGTTCTGCTGCTGTAATGCTAGATGGAAATAGTTTCTAGATAAGTTGACATCCTAAAGCACATTTTCCAGTGTTTGTTAGAACACCTATTATAATGTCCTTAAGAATATTCCATAATAAGTGTAACCAAATATTTACATTGCCAACACTCCCCAAAGATTTTTGTGTTTCATAATGGGTAAGTGGTTTGGAAACAGGTTGTCCTTTTACAGGGTTAAGTTGTAGTAGGTCATCAAATACAATCAAATGCTTTCCTCCAAAGAGTACATCATAGTTTTTTTAATCTGCTGCATTCTTAAGTGTATGAAGGTAATCAATAAGTTTGATACCATGCTTACTTGATCATTGATTAGAAGCTTCAGTTTTTTTCATTAATCTTCATACCTCATGACAACCTTCACCAGATAATTTCTGGTATGCCAAGTTATTGACATGTTCAACAGGTCGATGTAAAGTAATTCCTCTAATATTATGTGCATCTAATCCTGTTGGTGCTGTAACTACATATAACAACTTTGATTCTGTGGTCTTCTGTAGATAACCGGTGAGAAGTTAATTAGAAAGCTTTTTGTAGTGCCAGCTTGACCATTGATGGATAGTAGTATTGGTTTAGATAAAGAAGATTCACATTGTTTCTTCTGAGAAATCCATCCTTTCTTTTATCTTGAACTTCGTTGTAAATTTCTTTCTGTTAATCTTTCAGTTGTTCTACTAACTGTTCAAAATGAAATGATTCCTCTCTTGCTTGCTGTGTTGCACTCCTCATATCATTCATAGGTATATCTGCTTAATTTTTATTTATTGGTTCTCCAAGAGGATCTTGAGTCAGTTGTCCAGAACTTTGGATGCCTTTTGAACTCTCCTTGGCTATCTCAGCAGCTATGGCTTCTTCCTGTTCAATGCAAACACAAGGAGATGTGGAAGGAGCGCTGAAACTTGTCAGACACTCACCCCCAGTCACAGATCTGGGTTGAATCCTTCATCATTCTTTAGCTCACTTCGCCAGCCCAGTTCAGACCCAGCTATAGGCAAATCAGTCTTAACCCTGTGCCTCATGGGAACTGTCCAGACCGAACGGCCAAGCCAGGTCTTCCCTGGACTGGAAACAAGCATCCTGGCACAGGGTTAAGACTGATTTGCATTTAGCTGTGTCTAAACTGGGGTGGCGAAGTGAGCTAAAGAACGATGATGGATTCAACCCAGATCTGTGACTGGGGGTGAGTGTCTGAAAAGTTTCAGCGCTCCGTCCATCATCTCCTTGTCTTTACTTTCTTCCTGTTCAATCTCATATTTCAACATTTTCAAGTAGGTTGGAAAGACTGAATACTCAGTCCCATCTTTCACAGCTTTGAAAGAGTCTTTACAACAGTCATAGTGTCTAAATAAATCAGATTGAGCAAGCCAGGGTTTGAACAACTGCAAAAGTGCCACATAGAAAAACTCTCTTCTCTCCGGAGTTTGGCAACTAAGCTTTCTGTGGTTAATTACTGATTTCCTTTCTTGTGTTTCACCAAACAACCATCACATCCAAGTACTGAATATCTCCCTTCTTCTATGTTCTTTTGTAACATTACTTCTATATGTATAGTATTAAAGTACTTCATAGAGGAACATGTTTTGAAGATGTGGACTTCTTCTTGGGTAGTATGTATCCAACATATTAGATTTCAGTGTGTCTCTACTTTCTGGATCAACATTCTGCTAGATATTGTATTTCTGTGAAAGACTTTAATACTCCATTTTGACTGCTTACAAGGCCTAGACTAACTCATACAATTCCCCTTTATTTTAAGAACAAACTAGCTGAGGTCAACCGGTCCAAGCACTCATAGGATCCTATTTCTCTGTGGGAAAGCATTTTCAAGTTGAAACTGTACAACATCTTGGTAAGACTCTTTTCTGCAGTAATCTCCTCCCACATCTCTTTCATTTCTGTCTTCTCTGATTTTGATATAAATAAAGTGAATTAGCAAACAACAGTTATGGAGTTGTCTGCAACAAATTGCAAATCCATATTTGCATTCTACAACTTCAGTATCACAGGGTTGTAGTCATTTATATACTTGGAAGCCTCTGTTCTTCTCAGGTTGTTAGTATTGTTAGTATTTTTGTGTGATTTCTGTGTCAGTGTATGTCCAACTGCAGACTAAAAGCTGTTCACTCTTCCTTGAGAAATGACAGGTCGTAGGAATCCAAAACGACATCTTGTGTAAAATTTTCCTTTGCATCTGTATTTTTGACAACAGTACTTCCCACATCTATCAGTTTGTAAGAGTATAACTTGTTGTCTCAGGCCCTTTTTACCATCATCTTTTGGTATGGCGCATGGCACATACTGTTCTATGAAAGACAAGACAGACTCATCACTGTCTGTTCAAAATTTCAGTGCATCTTTTACCCATAACAGCATGTAAATATGTGGAGCACCTCTAGCTTGGTAGCCTTTATGCCAAAAGAAATCAGTTACTTCACACAGAGGAGAATTACTTTTGTTGCAGATGAAAGACATCATTGCTTGAAACCTGTGAATAAAATATCTGCAAACATTTGCAGGATCCAATGAACAAAGTTCTCCAGCTGTCTTCAGTTTGATATCCTTTATGTTTGAGTTTGCTTCTCACAAGAATTCAAGAAGGTCATCCCACACATACTTAGCACAACTGAGTATTAGAAACCAAGTAGGTGCTCCTAGGTTTCTCAAGATGCATTTGAGCTCATCATGATGATGATACCAATATTCACTAGTGCAACGTTGGCACGCCATCAAATTAATCAAGTTGTATTCCAGATTTTCATCTTTTCCTTGAACTTTCTCAACAAATTCTCTTGCTGCGGGATTTTGCAGATTCACTCCTGTCTTGCGAATGTGGTTTACTGCATAATATTGTCCTTACAAGTCACTCTCAAATGAAATATGGAATTTATTGAAAATGCACTGGCAACATTTAGGGTCCTCTGAACATAGTCTAGTTGATCTGTACTCAGCTGCTGGTATCTGTACAGGTCGGTCATCATAGCTACCACCCACTCCAGTGGGAAACGGATGCAGAAAAACTTTGAGCTTTTAAACTTTTCTCCCATACACTCAAGGGAGCTCCTTTTGAATCTTTCATTTGAAAGAGATCAATAGCATCTTCAATAATTTCTTTAGAATGCAGAGGATGGATACTGTAATGTTCGATAAAAAGTTCTGATCTGGATCGATTCACCTTTTCAATCTGACCTTTTATTGGTAACGTGACGTCCTCCACATGCATTATATCTTGAAAAACATTCGCATTTTAATAAGAAATATCATTTTGTACCAGATATAATGTTGCTTTTTAGTTAGTTAAGATCCACTAACTCTTGCCATATGTTTTGCTCTTGGTAAGGACACTATTAATAATTGGTACTTCAATTTCTCTCTGCACTTCTACAGCTTCAATATTCTGCTTGAAATCTAATTGCAAGTACACAACTCTACCTTTAAGACCATTCTGAAGCTCTGTTGGAGGTAATTTCCTTGTTCTGGGTTACATATGAACTATAGCTTGGAAAAGGATGTATAGAATGTATAAGAATTGATTTGTAAACATTTAAATCTCGAAGTTGTGGAATTTAAACTAACTTGTTATTTATTGCTCTAGCTGGCATTTTATTATATTCTAACTTATCATAACAGTACTTACATATCATTTGTCGTGTGGAACAACCAAAGCGTTACTCTACAAAAAAATAAACTCCAAAATCTTGCCATTTATCTCTGTTCTCTTCTTCAGTCTTTGAAGACACAACAACATAACAAGTTTGACTTTTGTAATGAGTGCATCAACAACATATACGAACATAGTTCAGTTTCTCAGAACTAAGCTAAACTTTGTAATCACTTCTCGAAAGTTATCAACAGTAATACCTGTGACCTGTTCCTCTACACCGGCAGATACCAAGTCCTCCTTTTCCCTACACTCCTGTTCAGGACCTTAGAAACAAAACTGAACATCTTCACAGACTTTTTCTACATCTGCTACTGTCCCATGCAAAAAAGCTCTATTCATCTGTCGTAAAGATAGAGCAGGAGTTTTCATATAGTAAAGCCAACTAACTAAATTTCACATTTTAGAATAATGAACAGCTAAAATTATAAAGTGATGAAAAGTGCTCGTACACACTTTCTTTGAAAGACATGCTAGTGAATTTCCTTGTAAATTATTATACTTCCTTACTTTGCATTGATCTAAACCTTGCAAAGCCACAATTTTCTATTTCACACTTTTGCTTGGAAACTTACGTAGGAAACTTCTCAATACATCAAATGATTCCTGCCAAACACTGCCGCAGTTCCATTTACATATAGGGGCCTGTCTACTCCTTCCCTGTACCTCTTCAGCTACCACTTCCTCTACACTTCTAGCTACCATCACCTCTTTTGGAATAGGAGTACCATCCTTCATCTCATAACATTGTCCAGCTTCTTCAACTGCTTGCACTGATATGTTCTCTTGGAAGTAGCTTCCTTCATTAAAGAAAGTCTCAGTACTAGAAGTATGTCTCCATTCACCACTGAAAACTTTGCAAAAGTTACTTCTATTGACATGTCTTTTCTTTTGGCTTCTTTTCCTCATAGACAACACTATTTTATGGATAGTCCTCATTCTGTTTAGAATCAAAATAAATGGCTTCCTCTTGAGATCAAAGGCCTTATCAACTACAACTTCACATCTTCCTTTTGTCTGACTGCTTCTTTTATACTTCTTCATAGTTTTTATCAGATTGTGAAATACTCTACTGTGGAACATTTTAACTCTGAGTTACTTAAACTTTCTGTGTCTTCTGCTTAAACTCTCTGCTTTTTTGTACAATTATTTAGTCTTCATATAATGTGCATTTTTCCCTTTCTTAGTTGATCTGAAACTTTGCTTTTTATTTATTTGATTTCACTGACTTTCCAGATGTCCACATACTATTTTAAGAAATGTCTTGTTTCTCTTACCAACAGCTCGTTTCTCTTTCACTTTTTCCACATTTTGCACTTTTGTTTCACAGTTGTGAAGAGATAGTATCCTTGCTTCTGTTTCTTTCTTCTCTCACTTTTTTATGGTGTTGTAACTGTATGTACTAAAGTAGAACGTGATGCCTGAAAGCAAAAATGTAGCTTTTCATTATGTACTATCAGATTACATAGTTTAACTATATAACTACGAACATAAAACATTGTGCAATTATATTATAGCTAACAGTACACTAGTAATTTTCATGTTTATATTTGTGTATTCTGAGTGTGTCAGTGTATGCATTAGTGTCTCCCTAGGTTTACTACCACATCCATGACTGTGTTCCTGTGTATCTACCCATGACTAATCATCTGGCTAGGTGACTAGGTTGTGCCAGTACTTGGCTACATATCTGAAGGGGTGTAGGAGTCCACTTATAGAAGTGCCATCAGATGCTTAAGTAAGTATGCCAGTATATGAGTATCTGGTTTAGTAACTCTATGGCTCTCTAAATGTGTATGTAAGTGGATGAACAAATAGCTCAGTGCCTGTGTTGGAAAATACAGAGGTATGCAATTGTGTCTGCAACTGCCTTTGATAGTGCTGTATAAGTAACTAGTTTCTGAGCATGTGAGTGAATGCATACCTGCACTGTCTGACTGCATTAGATAGAGACTCTATGCTTTTCAGAACATGTATGTCACTTGCATTGTGGGTGATATACTATACCTACTACTATGCATAGGGGTCTGCAAGTGCATGAATAACTTAGTGAAAGTGAAAAGGACATCTCTTACAGTTTAAACACGAACCACTGTGGATTATGGCATATCTACAGCATATCTCAGAGGTGAGTAATGTGCACTAAAAGGTGGGTTTAAGACTTGGCAAAGGGCTTTTTCATGCCAAGTTGAGCTGGCATAAAAAGTGCACGGATACCATTTGCAGTAGTAGGCCTCATCTAAAAATCAGAGATACCCTCTGCAGTAGTAGGCCTGACCCTTATTTAAAGAACCACTCGACTGGATGTGTGACTAGGTTTTATCAGTACTTAGCTGCATATCTCAGTAAGTGGAGCAGTACACCTCTAGGAGTGTCATTAGATGTTTAGCTAAGTGTACCAGTACATGACTGTCTGTTTGACTAACTCTATGGCTGACTAATTCTGTATGTAAATGGCTAAACAAATTGCTCAGTGTCTCTGTTGGTGAATTCAGGGGTATGTAAGTGTATCTGCTGCTGCCTTTGAAAGTGCTGGATACATAACTGGTTTCTGAGCATGTGAGTGAATGCATAACTGACTCTGCACTGTCTGACTGCATGAGACAGAGACTATATGGTTTTCAGAACATGTATGTCACTTGCATTATTGGTGGTATACTCTATGTACTACTAGGCATAGCAGTTTCCAAGTGCATGAATAACTTAGTGAAACTGAAAAGGACATCTCTTACCGTGGCTCACTAAATCTATATGTAAGTGACTGAACAAATAACTCAGGGCCACATGTATCAAAGTAGGCTTTTGCGATTCCTCAATTGCGATTATTAAGGAATCGCAATTAAGGAATCGCAAAAGCCTATGCATGTTAGAAAACGCTGAAAAAATAGCGATTCCCAAACATTCCTTAATTGCGAGTCGCAAATTGCGAGTCGCAATTAAGGAATGGCTTCCCATTCATTCCTATGGGCCTACAGGCCCATAGGAATGAGTGGAAAGACATGCGCAATTTGCGAGTACCCAATAGGTACTCGCAAATTGCGCATGCATTTCAGAAGTGCCAGGGTGCCAAAAGGACACCCTGTTGCACCCTGAAATCGATATATGCACCCATGTTGCGCACACACATGCCCCAAGGGCATGTGTGTGAGTAACCTGGAACTTTGAAAAATGCACTTTAGTGCATTTTTCAAAGTTTTCGCTAAATACCATCAGGTTTAAATTATCAGTATTTAGCGGACCCTAATAGCGAAATCACTATTTTAAATGCAATCTTGAATTGCATTTAAGGCATCGCAATTTGCGATACCTTAAATGCAATCGCAATTTGCGATTTTTGCAATTGGGATGATGCATCCCAAATGCAAAAATACCGGTCGAAAAGGGGCAGATTCGGAGAATCTGCCCATTTGCGACCGGTTTGTGCCTTGATGCATGTGCTCCTCAGTGCCTCTGTTGGTGAATTCAGGGGTATGTAAGTGTGTCTGCCAGTGCCTTTGATAGTGATAGATACATAACTACTTTCTGAGCATGTGATTAAATGCATAACTGCCTCTGCACTGTCTGACTGCATGAGACAGAGACTCTATGCTTTTCATGTCATGTATGTCACTTGCATTATGGGTGGTATATGCAACGTACTACTAGGCATAGGGGTCTGCAAGTGCATGAATAACTTAGTGAAAGTGTAAAGTACATTTCTTACCGTTTAAACATAAACCATCATGGGCTATGGCATACCTACAGCCTATCTCGGAGGTGCGTTATGTGCACTAAAAAGTGGGTTTAAGACTAGGCAAAGGGCTTTTTCATGCCACATTGAACTGACATAAAAATAGCACAGATACCTTTTGCAGTAATAGGTATCATCTAAAAACACAGATATACCCTCTGCAGTAGTAGGCCTGACCCATCTAAAAATGTAGAGATACCCTCTGCAGTAGTAGGCCTGGCCCATGTTTAAAGGACCACTTGACTGGATGTATGACTAGATTGTACCAGGGGTCCTACTGACATCCCTGCGGTTTCGAGACCGGCCGACCTCAGGTTGGGGATCCGAAACTGCAATTGAAGTGCCTCCCATTTCCCTATGGGAGCTTTTGCAGCAGTCGTAAACCTGCAGCAGCACAAGCTCCCATAGAGAAATGAAAGTCACTGTAAATTCCTGCAGGGATTTACAGGGGTGCACCATAGGTGCCCCGTCGGCCCCCAACCAGAGGCCGGGGAGAGAGGGATGCCCTGCTATGGGACTCCAAAGACACTTTCTCACAGACTTTCCATGTTGGACACCCCGATATTGAAAGCCTGTCGGAAACCAACAGCATAATCCCAAAAGCGGAAACGCGTCTGTATGGGATTATGGTGGCTGTTCTGACTGGCCGACAGGCTCCTTGAGCCCATCGGAAACCAGCCAGAATGCCCGGCCGATTCGAATTCCGACAGCCTTAATCGTAATACGGAGGTCAGAATTCAAACCAAGGATGTTGGTCAGAAAGCCTCCGACCTGAGGTCAGAGGCTTTCTGACCGACATCCTAATCAGGCCCTTTGTCTACTCTTGTATACATTATAGTGGGATTAGTACATGTATTAATTTTAAATTTTGTAGTTTACTTTATATTGTTTACATTTATATTAATATGTTTTTTGTTATTCAAAATTATAATATTTATAATTATTAATGTTTTTAATATTTTATTTATTTTTAGTAAATGCAAATTTGTTAGTTTGTTTAATTATATTTAAAATGTTTTAAAAATATATTTTATTGGATATATTTATATACATTTATTTTTTCTATAATAAAATTTTTAAATGTTTTAAATTATAATATAAATTAAAATAATTAATGTAATAATATGATTAAATTAGATATATGTAAATACATATATCACTGTCACTGACCATGTCATGAGTGATGTAATATGTGACGTCATCAGCAGTGCATTGCGGGGGCGCGAGTTATAGTTAGCTGAACTAACTATAACGTGGGAATTTCACGGGTTTTGTACGAGTGCAATGTCCAACTAACTATAACTGTCCCTAAAACCTATGGTTTTTTCAGTGAATTTGTAAGGTTTTTTAAATGCTAATTTCTAACTATAACGTGCCTGAAACCTATGGTTTTTTCAGTGAATATATATATATATGCTTTATTGCAGGACAGACAGCATCAGCATGACGCGTTTTGGCAGTATAGTCTTAATCATATGCTTGGAGCCAGGTGTCTGCATCGGTCCGCTATTCATACAAAGAGTCAACCTCCCATTGGTGGAGGCCCAGCTGAGTCCTGTTGGTTGAGACGTCATGGCAGCCTGCATCGGAAGACTGCCACCCCCAGAAAGCACCATCTTGGCAAGACAGGAGAACGTCTTGAAACGGACTTTTGAAATCCCATAGTGAGTGCTGGTGACGGTGAGTAGCATGAATGTGTGCAGATTTGAATGTCCTGGTACTGTGCCTGCTAAAACCTCATCTCCTCGGGTCCCCAGACGCCTTACCGCTTGAGCAAGTCCTGCGGTACTGGAGCCTCTGCCACAGTTGGCTGTTCTCCCCGTGTAGTCACGGGTTGTTTCCCCAGCAGCAACACGCAGTCCTTGGAAGCAGGGGCCGGGGCAAAGTCAATACCTTGACAACTAGAAAACGAGCTGAAAGCCCATGCCCATGACGCTCCGGCCAGCTTTACAGACGGGTCCCCCCATGGGCGCCAAGGGCTAGCACGCACATATGCAGAGAAAGATTACTTCAGACGAAGAACTGGAGGGGACACAGCAGGGGATTCCATGGAGAAAATGCTTTATTGCAGGACAGACAGCATCAGATTGATGTGTTTCGGCAGTATAGCCTTAATCATATGCTTGGAGCCAGGTGTCTGCATCAGTCCGCTATTCATACACAGAGTCAACCTCCCATTGGTGGAGGCCCAGCTGAGTACTGTTGGTTGAGACGTCATGGCAGCCTGCATCGGAAGACTGCCACCCCCAGAATGCACCATCTTGGCAAGACAGGAGAACGTCTTGAAACGGACTTTTGAAATCCCATAGTGAGTGCTGGTGGCGGTGAGTAGCGTGAATGTGTGCAGATTTGAATGTCCTGGTACTGTGCCTGCTAAAACCTCATCTCCTTGGGTCCCCACATGCCTTACCACTTAAGCAAGTCCTGCGGTACTGGAGCCTCCACCACAGTTGGCTGTTCTCCCCGTGTAGTCACGGGCTGTTTCCCCAGCAGCAACACGCAGTCCTTGGAAGCAGGGCCCGGGGCAAAGTCAATACCTTGACAACTAGAAAACGAGCTGAAAGCCCATGCCCATGACGCCCCGGCCAGCTTTACAGACGGGTCCCCCCCATGGGCGCCAAGGGCTAGCACGCACATATGCAGAGAAAGATTACTTCAGACGAAGAACTGGAGGGGACACAGCAGGGGATTCCATGGAGAAAATGCTTTATTGCAGGACAGACAGCATCAGCATGACGTGTTTCGGCAGTATAGCCTTAATCATATGCTTGGAGCCAGGTGTCTGCATCGGTCCGCTATTCATACAAAGAGTCAACCTCCCATTGGTGGCGGCCCAGCTGAGTCCTGTTGGTTGAGATGTCATGGCAGCCTGCATCGGAAGACTGCCACCCCCAGAATGCACCATCTTGGCAAGACAGGAGAACGTCTTGAAACGGACTTTTGAAATCCCATAGTGAGTGCTGGTGGCGGTGAGTAGCGTGAATGTGTGCAGATTTGAATGTCCTGGTACTGTGCCTGCTAAAACCTCATCTCCTTGGGTCCCCAGATGCCTTACCACTTAAGCAAGTCCTGCGGACTGGAGCCTCCGCCACAGTTGGCTGTTCTCCCCGTGTAGTAACGGGCTGTTTCCCCAGCAGCAACACGCAGTCCTTGGAAGCAGGGCTCGGGGGCAAAGTCAATACCTTGACAACTAGAAAACAAGCTGAAAGCCCATGCCCATGACGCCCCAGCCAGCTTTACAGACGGGTCCCCCATGGGCGCCAAGGTCTAGCACGCACATATGCAGAGAAAGATTACTTCAGACGAAGAACTGGAGGGGACACAGCAGGGGATTCCATGGAGAAAATGCTTTATTGCAGGAAAGACAGCATCAGCATGACGTGTTTCAGCAGTATAGCCTTAATCATATGCTTGGAGCCAGGTGTCTGCATCGGTCCGCTATTCATACAAAGAGTCAACCTCCCATTGGTGGCGGCCCAGCTGAGTCCTGTTGGTTGAGATGTCATGGCAGCCTGCATCGGAAGACTGCCACCCCCAGAATGCACCATCTTGGCAAGACAGGAGAACGTCTTGAAACGGACTTTTGAAATCCCATAGTGAGTGCTGGTGGCGGTGAGTAGCGTGAATGTGTGCAGATTTGAATGTCCTGGTACTGTGCCTGCTAAAACCTCATCTCCTCGGGTCCCCAGACGCCTTACCGGTTGAGCCTTAATCGTAATATGGCGGTCAGAATTCAAACCAAGGATGTTGGTCAGAAAGGCTCCGACCTGAGGTCAGAGGCTTTCTGACCGACATCCTAATCAGGCCCTTTGTCTACTCTTGTATACATTATAGTGGGATTAGTACATGTATTAATTTTAAATTTTGCAGTTTACTTTATATTGTTTACATTTATATTAATATGTTTTTGGTTATTCAAAATTATAATATTTATAATTATTAAAGTTTTTAATATTTTATTTATTTTTAGTAAATGCAAATTTGTTAGTTTGTTTAATTATTTAATTATATTTAAAATGTTTTTTAAAAATATTTTTGGGGATATATTTATATACATTTATTTTTCTATAATAACATTTTTAAATGTTTTAAATTATAATATAAATTAAAATAATTAATTTAATAATATTATTAAATTAGATATATGTAAATACGTATATATATATATATATATATATATATATATATATATATATATATATATATATATATATATATATAATCTACTGGCGGTTGCCAGTAGATAGTTATAGTTAGGACCTATTTTCCATAGGAAATCCGCAACATTCTATTTGAAGTAACGTTGGCGCCGGTTGACGAATCTTCGCGAAAGTTTCCAACTTGTTGGGGCGCTCCGTTCCGCTCCTATCCTGAAAGTCTCGGGTGATTCGTCAAGCAGGGGCCGAGAAAAAGGGGGTCCCAAAACGTGTTTTCCCCATAAATTTTTCCATAGGAACCTTTAGTCGCAGCTACAGCCCGAACTGCTGAACGGAATTACACCAAATTTGGCAAAGAGGTAGCCCTTGGTTCAGTGTCGTGCCTTTTGCTTAAATGGTGTAAATCCGTTCAGTAGTTCCTGAGAAAATCAAAAGTAAAATCACATATATATCTTGGCAGAGCCTAACCACACATGTCATTGTGAGATCTGATTGGCTGTCAGCACTTCATCCTGGAATTGCTGGCAGCCATCTTGAGACCAATATACATGATAGTACCCCATTGAAATGCATTGTAGTGAATCAAAGATTTTGAGGGTTACCAAAAGGAGAACTATAAAGGGTGATAACAGACTTTAGTTACATTAGAATTCATTTGTTGATGGTACCATACTAATTTCAGGAATTGTGGTGTGTTCTAAGGTGATTTTACCCTGTGAAAAACCTTCTGCTGGGATATCATGAATCATGTTTGAGAGAAAACTATTTTCACATGCTTGTCCCATAGAGTTTTGAAAGGTGCTCCAGAAGCTAAAATGAGAGCATATTTTCTGTAAATTCACATTATCTTTCTCAGTCATGTGAGAAGGAAGTCTGACATTCTCAGTAAAACATGTACATCCAACAAGGGCAGAGACTGTCAGTTGATTCCTTTGTGTTCTACTGCAGCTTCCCAGAGTGTTCTAAAGAACAACTAGAGTGCTAACAGCCTTACTTATGACAAAAGTATGGCACACCTGAAGCCATCTTGATTGGAATAAACTGGTAACACTTAAAACATTTAATTTAAAAAGGAACAAAATGATGGGGTTCATTTTGTCATAGAAATTATGGTTAGTGCTGTAGAAAGAAAAATTAGGACATGTTTCAAGTGTGATCTCAAATATCTTCCTGTTATATTTCAACAGGAGCAGCCTGCCAGTTGATGCCTTTGTGTTCTACTGCAGCTTCCCAGAGTGTTCTAAAGAACAACTAGAGCGCTAACAGCCTTACTTATGATAAAAGTATGGCACACCTGAAGCCATCTTAATTGGAAGAAACCGGTAACACTTAAAACATTTAATTTAAAAAGGAACAAAATGAGGGGGTTCTTTCTTAAATAGAAATTATGGTTAGTGCTGCAGAAAGAAAAATTAGGGCATGTTTTAAGTGAGATCTCAAATCCTCTTCTATTTCATTAGAAAATTCTGACATGCGGACTGAAACAATCACTTTCAATACCAGCAGCAGACTTCCAGTTAACTCCCTGGTGAGCAGTAGCTTTACTACAGTAATCTAATGAGCAACTAGAGTGCTAACATTCTGAATTTATGGCAAATGTGAGACACATCTGAATGCCTTCTTGATGGAATCAAAGTAAAAAACTGAAAGCATTTCCTACTGAGGAGACTGCAGTAAATGAGGAAATTAGGAAACTTCATAACAAAGAAGTCTTCCAAGATGGCCACCAGTGAAAAAAGATCCCAAATGTAGCACAAATATTACCCAGATGTAGCCCACATATAGCCCAATGACAAAAGTGTGCAAAACACTTTTTATTTTTAGTTTTTTGCAGTTTTATGTAGTGCAGACTGGTCAGGTATTGGAGCGTTGCATCTTAAAACATGACCCCCCTACACTACAAAAACACCACTGCACTACCCTAAACCCTAAAACACTACCCCCAGCACGACCCCCTACACTACACAAGCACCACTGCACTATCCTAAACCCTAAAACACTACCCCCAGCACGACCCCCTACACTACCCAAACACCACTGCACTAACCAAAATCCTAAAACACTACCCCCAGCATGACCCCCTACACTACCCAAACACCACTGCCCTACCCTAAAACATGACCCCCTACACTACACAAACACCACTGCACTACCCTAAACCCTAAAACACTACCCCCAGCACGACCCCCTACACTACACAAGCACCACTGCACCCTAAACCCTAAAACACTACCCCCAGCACGACCCCCTACACTACACAAACACCACTGCACTACCCTAAACCCTAAAACACTACCCCAGCACGACCCCCTACACTACCCAAATACCACTGCACTAACTTAAATCCTA
Source organism: Calotriton arnoldi (assembly GCA_963921515.1). NCBI lineage: Eukaryota > Metazoa > Chordata > Amphibia > Caudata > Salamandridae > Calotriton > Calotriton arnoldi. Next base: position 842,421 of record CAWUFW010003635.1, read on the forward strand.
AAACACTACCCCCAGCACGACCCCTACACTACCCAAACACCACTGCCCTAAAACATGACCCCCTACACTACACAAACACCACTGCACTACCCTAAACCCTAAAACACTACCCCCAGCATGACCCCCTACACTACACAAGCACCACTGCACTACCCTAAACCCTAAAACATTACCCCCAGCACGACCCCCTACACTGCCCGAACACCACTGCACTGCCCTAAACCCTGGAACACCAGCCCCTGCATGATCCCTACACTGCCCGAACACCACTGCACTGCCCTAAACCCTGAAACACCACCCCCAGCACGACCCCCTACACTGCCCGAACACCACTGCACTGCCCTAAACCCTGAAACAACACCCCTTCATGACCCCCTCCATTGCCCGAACACCACTGCACTGCCCTAAACCCTGAAACACCACCCCCAGCACGACCCCCTACACTGCCCGAACACCACTGCACTGCCCTAAACCCTGAAACACTACCCCAGCAAGACCCCCTACACTGCCCGAACACCACTGCACTGCCCTAAACCCTGAAACATCACCCCCAGCAAGACCCCTACACTGCCCGAACACCACTGCCCTAAACCCTGAAACATCACCCCCAGCACGACCCCCTACACTGCCCGAACACCACTGCACTGCCCTAAACCCTGAAACACCACCCCAGCACAACCCCCTACACTGCCCGAACACCACTGCTCTGCCCAAAACCCTGAAACACCAGCCCCAGCATGACCCCCTACACTGCCCGAACACCACTGCACTGCCCTAAACCTTGAAACACCAGCCCCAGCACGTCCCCTACACTGCCCGAGCACCACTGCACTGCCCTAAACCCTGAAACACCACCCCAGCACGACCCCCACACTGCCCGAGCACCACTGCACTGCCCTAAACCCTGAAACACCAGCCCCAGCACGACCCCCTACACTGCCCGAACACCACTGCACTGCCCTAAACCCTGAAACACCAGCCCCAGAACGACCGCCTACACTGCCCGAACACCACTGCACTGCCCTAAACCCTGAAACACCAGCCCCAGCACGACCCCCTTCACTGCCCGAACACCACTGCACTGCCCTAAACCCTGAAACACCAGCCCCAGCACGACCCCCTTCACTGCCCGAACACCACTGCACTGCCCTAAACCCTGAAACACCAGCCCCAGCACGACCCCTACACTGCCCAAACACCACTGCACTTCCCTAAACCCTGAAACACCAGCCCCAGCACTACCCCCGTACACTGCCCGAACACCACTGCACTGCCCTAAACCCTGAAACACCAGCCCCAGCACGACCGCCTACACTGCCCGAAAACCACTGCACTGCCCTAAACCCTTAAACACCAGCCCCAGCACGACCCCCTACACTGCCCGAACACCACTGCACTGCCCTAAACCCTCAAACACCAGCCCCAGCACGACCCCCTACACTGCCCGAACACCACTGCACTGCCCTAAACCCTGAAACACCAGCCCCAGCAAGACCCCTACACTACCCGAACACCACTGCACTGCCCTAAACCCTGAAACACCACCCCCAGCAAGACCCCCTACACTGCCCGAACACCACTGCACTAAACCCTGAAACACCACCCCCAGCAAGACCACCTACACTGGCCGAACACCACTGCACTGCCCTAAACCCTGAAACACCACCCCCTGCACGACCCCCTACACTGCCCGAACACCACTGCACTGCCCTAAACCCTAAAACACCACCCCTGCACGACCCCTACACTGCCCGAAAACCACTGCACTGTCCTAAACCCTGAAACACCACCCCTCAGCATGACACCCTATACTGCTGAACACCACTGCACTGACCTAAACCCTGAAACACCACCCCCAGCATGACCCCCTACACTGCCCAAACACCACTGCACTGCCCTAAACCCTGAAACACCACCCCTGCACGACCCCCTACACTGCCGGAACACCACTGCACTGCCCTAAACCCTGAAACAACACCCCCAGCACGACCCCCTACACTGCCCAAAAACCACTGCACTAAACCCTGAAACACCACCCCCAGCAAGACCACCTACACTGGCCGAACACCACCGCACTGCCCTAAACCCTGAAACACCACCCCTGCACGACCCCCTACACTGCCCAAACACCACTGCACTGCCCTAAACCCTGAAACACCACCCCTGCACGAGCCCCTACACTGCCCGAACACCACTGCACTGCCCTAAACCCTGAAACACCACCCCTCAGCACAACACCCTACACTGCCCAAACACCACTGCACTGCCCTAAACCCTGAAACACCACCCCAGCACGACCCCCTACACTGCCCAAACACCACTGCACTGCCCTAAACCCTGAAACACCACCCCTGCACGACCCCTACACTGCCGGAACACCACTGCACTGCCCTAAACCCTGAAACACCACCCCCAGCACGACCCCTACACTGCCCGAACACCACTGCACTGCCCTAAACCCTGAAACATCACCCCCAGTTAAGACCCCCTACACTGCCTGAACACCACTGCCCTAAACCCTGAAACACCACCCCCAGCAAGACCCCCTACACTTCCCGAACACCACTGCACTGCCCTAAACCCTGAAACACCACCTCCAGCACAACCCCTACACTGCCTGAACACCATTGCTCTGCCCTAAACCCTGAAACACTAGCCCCAGCACGACCCCCTACACTGCCCGAACACCACTGCACTGCCCTAAACCCTGAAACACCACCCCCAGCATGACCCCTACACTGCCCAAACACCACTGCACTGCCCTAAACCCTGAAACACCAGCCCCAGCAAGACCCCTACACTGCCCGAACACCACTGCGCTGCCCTAGACTCTGAAACACCAGCCCCAGCAAGACCCCTACACTGCCCGAACACCACTGCACTGCCCTAAACCCTGAAACACCAGCTCCAGCATGACCCCCTACACTGCCCGAACACCACTGCACTGCCCTAAACCCTGAAACACCAGCCCCAGCACCACCACCTACACTGTCCGAACACCACTGCACTGCCCTAAACCCTGAAACACCAGCCCCAGCACAACTCCCTACACTGCCCGAACACCACTGCACTGCCCTAAACCCTGAAACACCAGCCCCAGCATGACCCCCTACACTACCCAAACACCACTGCACTGCCCTAAACCCTAAAACACTCCCCCCAGCACGACCCCCAACACTACCCGAACACCACTGCACTGCCCTAAACCCTAAAACACTCCCCCAGCACAACCCCCTACACTACCCAAACACCACTGCACTGCCCTAAACCCTAAAACACTACCCCCGCATGACCCCCTACACTGCCCGAACACTGCACTGCCCTAAACCCTGAAACACCACCCCCAGCACCTCACCCTACACTGCCCGAACACGACTGCACTAAACCCTGAAACACCACCCCCTGCATGACCCCCTACACTGCCCGAACACCACTGCACTACCCTGAAACACCACCACCAGCGCGACCCCCTACACTGCCCGAACACCACTGCTCTGCCCTAAACCCTAAAACACCACCCCCAGCACGACCCCCTACACTGCCCGAACACCACTGCACTGCCCTAAACCCTAGAACACTACCCCCAGCACGACCCCCTATTATTATTATTATTAATTAGCATTTATAGAGCGCATGGCTACCCCAAGGCATCCCAGCGCTGGCGGCAATTAAGGCTAATAAGGGAAGGCTAGCAGGTACTCTTCTGGAATAGCCATGTTTTAAGACCCTTCCGGAAAGAGAGGTGGGCAGTTTCTTGGCGGAGATTGAGAGGGAGGGAGTTCCACAGTCCAGCTATGTTATATGAAAAGGAGCGACCTCCACTCCGCTGCCTGTTAATTTTAGGAGTACAGGCTAAATTTAAATTCTCAGAGCGAAGAGATTTCCTGGGGAGGTAGGCGGTGATCAAAGGCTGATTGATTCTGGGGCCTGTGCCCATAAGGGTCTTATGAGCAGTACATAAGGCTTTAAAGGAGATTCTTTCCTTTATTGGTAGCCAGTGAAGGGCTTTCAGACTGGGGCTAGCTGACTGCATGCTACTGCAGCCTGTCAGAAGTCGTGCTGCGCAGTTCTGGGCCACCTGGAGTTTCCTTAGGGTGGACTTTGGGGCTCCCAGATACAGTGAATTACAGTAGTCCAGCCGCGAAAGAATCAGGGCCTGGACTACTATTTTCTTAGCTTCAGTGGGTAATAGGGGAGGACCTTCCGTAGTTTCCTAAGGATGCCGTGACACGCCCCGTCACTGCCACTGCCTGCTGGTCAAATTTAAGTGAGTCATCCAGCCACACACCGAGGCTCTTGATCTTGGACTTCGGAACTGGAGGGGCGCCCAATCACTGAGGCCATGATAGTGTGGGAGTTAGCTTGGCAGTGTTGCCCACATACATGATTTCTGTTTTTTCTCCATTCAGTTTGAGACAGGAGTGTTGCATCCAGGTGGCTACTTTTCCTAGGCAGAGCTCCAGGTCTGCAGGGTCAGTCCGTGGATGATTAAGAGATATCACCAGCTGAGTATCATCCGCGTAGGTGACCACTTTGATCCCATATGGCTGGATGACCTCCGCCAGTGGCCTCATATATACGTTAAATAACGTAGGACTTAGGGAAGATCCCTGGGGCACTCCATAATTCAGAGGGAGAGGGCTGGAAATGGATTCCTCCGAAAAGACCTGAAAAGTTCTGCCATTAAGGAATGATTGAATCCAGGAGATGGCACTTCCTGCTACCCCGACTCTCCTTAACCGTTCAATGAGAACATTGAGGTTGACCGTATCAAATGCCGCACTGAGGTCCAGGAGGACAATGGCCGCCACTCCTCCCTGATCCACTATCCTCCTAGCTTCCTCAACCACAGCCGTTAGTGCGGATTCCGTGCCATGTTGTGGGCGGAAACCCGTCTGAGATTGGTGAAGTAGTTCATGGGTTTCTAGGAAGGCTGATAGGGTAGAATTTATATGTTTTTCTAAGATCTTACTAAGCAAAGGAAGGAGGGATATGGGCCGGTAGTTGCTCAGTGCTTCGGGGTCCAGTGCTTTACCATGGCATGCTTCCATATCGATGGCACAAGTCCATTGGTAATGGACATGTTAAGCACCTCCTGGATAGCTGGAAAAATCACACCTTTAGCCTTAGATAGGATATGTGGAGGGGCGGGGTCTAGAGGAGATCCAGATTTTATTTTAGCAAAGATTTTAACAAGAGTCTCCATATCCAAGAGAGGAAATTTCTCCAAGGTGGGAGTAACTGCTACCACTACTCCCTGATCCTGTTGCCCAACTACTTCCATCAAGGGATATCTAAATCACTAGGTAGTGGGGATACAGGGAGGGTCTTATAGATAGCTTGTATTTTTCCCTGAAAGTAACTCGCCAGTTCATTACACTGTCCCTTGGATGAATTTCTAGAGGTATCATGGAGAGAGGGCTCAAGGAGAGATTTAGTAATTCTGAAGATTTCTTTGGGTGCGTTAGATGCTGCTTTAATTTTATCCTCATAGTAGGATGACTGTGCCTTTTTGATTTCCGCTTGGTATTGCTTTATGGCTTCTCTGTAAGTATGTTTTGTGCTTTCACTGAAATTTTTCCTCCAAATCCTCTCTAGTTGTTTACATTTTTGTTTGAGCGATCTAAGCTGGGGTGAGTACCATGGGGAAATATTTTCTCTCACACTATGATTAAATTTTTTTACCGGAATGACTTTATCCAGTGTAGATTCTAACCAATGGTTGAGTGCCTCAGCCACAGAGAGAGTGTCAGTCTCAAAAATAGGTTTTGTGTTAAGAAGTTGTGTTGACCATGTCTCAGCGGAAAGCTTGGACCATGGTCGGACTTTCGCCGACTTATGCTCCTTAGCTTCGCAGTGAGGGGAAATTTTAGCGAGAAAGGGATCATCAAATGATCAGTCCATGGTAGCGGAGTGGGAGTCTCTACTGTCAACTCCAAGATATTAGTGAACACTGGGTCCAAGGTATGACCTTTTATGTGCGTTGGTGCATTAACTTTTGTACAAGTTGTATTGCGGCAAGATCTTGCATCAGCTCAAATGCCTCTCTTTTACTAGGGTCCTCAAAGTGAAGATTTAGGTCCCCTATCAAAGTAAAATTGCTGGCTGATTTTGCAAGCGCCGCTGCCACTTCTGGGAGTGAGCTAAAGAAAAGGCCCCTGGGCCCGGCGGCCGATAGATAAGAATTCCCGTGAAAGACAGGGTAGCTGATAGGGAGAGAGAGAAAAAAGACTCTCACAGTTAGGTACTTGGTTAGGTTTGGTTCTACAATTAAAAATATCTTTGTAGATTATGGCAACGCCACCTCCTTTTTCCCCACTCGATCATTATGCTGGATATTATAGCCTGGGGGTAGCGTACAGACAACATCGGGGGCTGAGTCTTTGTGCATCCATGTTTCTGTTAGGAAGAGGGCATCTGGCTTCCTGTCCTCAATAAGCATTTTAAGCTCTCCCGAGTGTTTAGGTGGTGTACCCAGCCCCAGCACGACCCCCAAACACCAATGCACTACCCTAATCCCTAAAACACTACCCCCCGCATGAACCCCTACACTACCCAAAGACCACTGCACTACCCTAAACCCTAAAACACGACCTCCCACATGACCCCCTACACTACCTAAAGACCACTGCACTACCCTAAACCCTAAAACATGACCTCCTACACTACACAAACACCACTGCACTACCCTAAACCCTAAAACACTACCCCTACACTACACAAACACCACTGCACTACCCTAAACCCTAAAAAACTACCCCAGCACGAACCCCTACACTACCCAAACACCACTGCACTACCCTAAACCCTAAAACACTACCCCCAGCAGTACCCCCTACACTACCCAAACACCACTGCACTACCCTAAACCCTAAAACACTACCCCCAGCAGTACCCCTACACTACCCAAACACCATTGCACTACCCTAAACCCTAAAACACTACCCCCAGCAGTACCCCCTTCACTACCCAAACACCACTGCACTACCCTAAATCACTACCCCCAGCACGACCCCTACACTACCCAAACACCACTGCACTACCCTAAACCCTAAAACACTACCCCCAGCACGACCCCTACACTACCCAAACACCACTGCACTACCCTAAACCCTAAAACACTACCCCCAGCACGACCCTCTTCACTACCTAAACACAACTGCACAATTTGTTACAGGCGTTGCAACGCAGGCCTGTGGTGCTTACTGGAAGTACCTGGTGGGCTAGTTGGGCCCCAGGGACCCTCAGGATTCAAGGTGACCTAATCCCCCAACTTAAAACGCTCCACGGGGCGCGTTTGCACAGTGGTGAAGGGAGGGGGTGGGGCCTCAGGTGACATGTGCGCAAACACGCCCTGTGGTGCGTTTTAAGTTGAGGAATTAATTCCCTTTGAATCCTGAGGGACCCTGGGGGCCAACTAGCCCACCAGGTACCTTCAGTAAGCACAATAGAGTTGCATTGCAGAGAGGTGAAAAAAGGTGCGTGGCCTCAGAACGCCTCTCTGCAACTCAGCTCTGTTGTCCTAACTGTAGGTACCTGGGGGGCTAGTTGGGCCCCAGGGACCCTCAGGATTCAAGGGGACTTAATCCCGCAACGTAAAATGCGCCACGGGGCGCGTTTGCACACATGTCACCTCAGGCCCCCCCTCCCTTCACCACCCTGTAGCGCGTTTTAAGAGTTAGTTTTAATCCCCCTGCCCTATTATGTACTAGGGACTTGCAGAGGAGGTCATGCTAATCACAGGGGTACCCCAACGCATAGTGTTCCCTAGTGTTCCCTAGTGTATGTAGGTGATTTCACTGTATTCTAAGTGTCTTTTAGCATAGCACTGGCTCTGGTTAGTCAGAGTCAGTTACCACCAGTACCACCAGTACCCGTCTGAAAAAGTTGTGGGCACATGATGATTTTGCAACAAGGCCTCTTTCTGCTCCTCTGTTGGTTCTTTCTGCACATCTTTTGCTTCTTTCTGTGCGTTTTTTCTTCTTTCTTCACATGTCCTACCTCTGTAGGCATAGTTAGAAACTAGCATTTAAAAAACCTTTGAAATTCACTTAAAAATCATAGGTTTCAGGCACGTTATAGTTAGAAATTAGCATTTAAAAAACCTTTGAAATTCACTGAAAATACCATAGGTTTCAGACACGTTATAGTTAGAAATTAGCATTTAAAAAACCTTTGAAATTCACTGAAAAAACCATAGGTTTTAGGGACAGTTATAGTTAGTTGGACATTTCACTCGTACAAAACCATAGAAATTCCCCCGTTATAGTTAGTTCAGCTAACTATAACTCGCGCCCACGCAATGCACTGCTGATGACGTCACATATTACATCACTCATGACATGGTCAGTGACATCACTGATGACATCACTGATGACATCTCAAATGACATCACTGATGACATCATCCATGTGATAATTTCATGCATCTTCTCACACCCTAATATAACTTTAGATACACCCACTCTAAATTACAGACTGCCATTCTCAAAACCATAGACACTCCAACACCAAAAACTACATACCCACTCACTGATTCTTAGGTCTACACACACATCCACTCACTCACCCGTACAGTCACTCATACTTACAGTCACTCAGTACAGGACTATCATATGCACTCATACACCTATATAAACACTCACACACCGCCACTCATCCATAGAGGTACTCACACACCTAGTCAGTCATGCAAAAAATTAATCACACACCCATTTACTCACCTATACAGTTATACACACACCAGCTCACTTACTCATACAAATACTAGCACATTCTTACGCTCTTATACAATAACTGATACAAGTACACGCATCCATACAGCCACTCTCACTATCACACACTCTCACTTATAGCCATTTAAATACTCTAACACACATATATACTGCCTTTTACATATGTAGTTACTCGCACATGTACCACTGAGATATACATTCACTCACTAACACACCCATACACACACTCACCCACCCAAGCAGTCCATCACAGATGCACTCTTGAAATCATGCACCCAGTGAATCACCCACTCACACATCTATGTACAGAGTCACACACACCCCACCCACACAAACACTCAGGCAGCCATACAGATACTCAGAGAACCAATCAATAACCCATATAGACACTCATGTAGCTATTCGCAAATCCATGCATCCACTTACACACCAACCTACAGACGGATACAGACATTCACACAGTTTAGTCACTAACCCATGCATTCAGTAAGATACGTTTAATCACTCACTTGTAGAGTCAGTCACTCATGTACTAAATCATCCATTCAGACACTTATACACCCACTCATTCTTCAATACGCCTTTCCCTATATATATTAAACATATTTAAACTTTACAAAAACACACAGTCACTGGATGATGTCATCAGTGATGTCATCAGTGATGTAATTTGAGATGTCATCAGTGATGTCATCAGTGATGTCACTGACCATGTCATGAGTGATGTAATATGTGACGTCATCAGCAGTGCATTACTGGGCGCGAGTTATAGTTAGCTGAACTAACTATAACGGGGAATTTCTATGGTTTTGTACGAGTGAAATGTCCAACTAACTATAACTGTCCCTAAAACCTATGGTTTTTCAGTGAATATATATATATATATAATTATATATGTTTGTTTTACATTTTTGAAATTATTAATCGTTATATTTTTCATAAAAATGTATAAATACATTTTATTTTTTATTATATTAGTATTATTATTTAATTTAATTAATGTTTTCTATTTACATTTATATAAATTGAAAAAACAATATTTTAGACAACTATTGGCCTCATTATGATCCCATTACCCCATAGGAGCCTGTGTTACGGCCGGTTGCCGGTCGGAACAGAGGCTCTCATAGGAAACAAGCCCCACTCCGACTGAACAGTGTTCGGTTGCATCATAATAAGTCGGGTGAAACCGGCGACCGCGAGTCAGTCGGTTCTCAATCCGAGACGGTGTTGGGCTATTTTTTTTTCTCAATATTTTTGTAATTTCAATTATAAGTATAGAAAATCAATATTTTTGACATAGATATTTTTGACTCGATATTTTTGTATGTAGATATTTTGGTAATCAATATTTTGTCAGTGAACCATCTCAGTACCTAGGCTGTACCAGTACTTGCCTATATATCTCAGTTAGAGTAGGAGTATATTTAATTGTTCCTAGGGGTCTCAAACACACAAACACACATTTGAATGACTGAGAATGTAAAGTGCATATCACATCTAACCACATAGCACCCTGCCCTATGGTCTACATACACCATACCTTAGGGTTAAGTTATGTATAGTAGAAGGGAAATTTACAAATTTTGCAAGATATTTTAAATGTCAAGTCAACCTAGCAGCAAAACTGGAAAAGCAAGCCCAACACATATTTTTCGGGCTACTTGTCTGCATGGGTGATTAAGAATATCACTACTTCAGTACATATCTAAAGAAATCTGTAAATCTCTCTCTGGTTGTGTCACTGGATGTGCAAATGAGTATGTAGCTGTATGACTAGTTGTGTTACTATCTCTATGAGTCTTTATATGTGTATCTAAATGCCTGGATGGATTGCTTACTGAATGTATTTGTGAGCCCTGGGGTATATAACTGTGTGTGCAAGTGGCTCTCATACTGTTTGATATATAAGTGCTATATGGCATGTGACTGAATGGGTGAGGCCCTCTGGCTCTCTCTGATTGGCTATATGAGTGCCTCTAACTTTTTCTTAATAGGTAAGTGAATAGCACTATATGTGGGATACTGCATATATAACTGGACATATAGGTCTAAAAAATACACATATAGGTCACTAAACTTAAAACTACATTCAACTAGAAAACATGCTGTCATATTTCCTAACTACAGCCTACCATACAAATGAGATATATGTAATTACTCCTGTATACAAAGGTTATGTATAGGTATGTCACTGAATGCCTACATACCTCAAACTCTGTCTGAAAGACTACATGAGTAATAATTGTTTCCTACATATGTATACAACTTGTACAATTTGTGAAACACTGTGGGGCAGTTTTAAATGAAACTGACGCATCTGTATAGATGCGTCAGTTTCCCTGCGCCTCCATGCGAAACCCTTGCGCCACCATGGATGCGCCGTATTTACAATACAGCGCACCATGGCACAAAGATAGACAGATGCGTCGGAATTGCCGCAAAAGTCATGCATTGCTGGAGTTGTGTCACAAGCATGATGCAACTCCAGCAATGCATGGGGAGGCCTATCCCTAATACACTGCCTCACCCCCTACGCCTCCTCCAAGCAGGCGTAAGGTTTTGACGCAGTGTCATCCTAGAATAGGCACAGTGAAATCTTGCAGATTTCACTGCTTCACTTCTACGTGGCTTTCCTGCATGGGAACGCCCACCCTGCATACTTTATACCTGACGCAGGTATAATGTGGCGCAGGGCTTTACAAGGTGACGCATCTCCCTAGATGCGTCACTTTGCAAATTTGCCGCAATGTGACACATTTTTTATGCTGCAGCTGCGTCACAAAAAGTGACACAACGGCGGCACATAAGTGTCACAAGGGGCTTGTAAATATGCCCCTGGATATTTAACTATACCATTGGACTCTGAAACTACACATGTAACTGAGTATTATTTTAAACAGCATGTCATACTATCTAAGCACATACAAACCTGCCCTATAACTTACAAACAGCCACCCTAAAGGATATCTAATAAGTAGCTGCCAATTTCCACAGACTCATGGGTTATGTACTGTTCCAGTGCATGCTTTGCCTTTCAAATCTGTGACTTGTAGGCCTCTTTCAAAATAGAATAAATAAGACTACAAGTCCCAGAGTTCAAAGAAAAACATTCTTTCTGAGCAGCACATCATGTACAGCCCTCTAAAACTTGGCAGAGTTTCTAGTACATTGTTAAGTTTAAAAGTAAAACTTAACAAGCAGTTTTTATGCCAACTAGAGCAAAACAGCATGTGTACAATAAACAGCTCCAGGGCAACACATTGCCAATTTTCACAGATTCATGCGTTAAGTACTGCTCCTGTGCATGTTTTTCCTTTCAATTCTGTGACTTGTACTCCTCTTTTAAAACAAAATAACTAAGACTACAAGTCCCAGAATTCAAAGAGAAACATTCCTTCTGAGCGGCACATCATTCATGGACCTCTAAAACTTGGCAGAGTTTCTTATACATTGTTAAGTATAAATCTAAAGCTTAACACGCAGTTTTAAATGCCAACTAGAGCATGCAGCAAAACAAGACACATACAATATACAGTTCTAGGGCAACACATTGTTAAGCAGCCTCACACACACCTAGGGGCCAATTATGATGGCAGTCGGACGAGAGTCCGACCGTCATCGTTGCAGGAACGGGACCGACCAACAGGTAGTTGGTGGTCCTGCCTGCCAAATATGGATCCAACCGCCATTGAGACGGCTGGAAACAGGCCTCTTTGCATTGAGGCTTGTGCTGTGGCCCGGAAGAGAGGCATGTTTTCAAACATCCCTGCACCCTGTGGCAGGCACCATGCGGTGCCTGCCACACGATGCAGAGATGTTTAGGGGGGTCACCACAGGTGCCCTCCAGGGCCCATAGCACATGACCATGGGGACAGGGGCCCTGCTAGGGGCCCCAAAAAAGTATTTCCTGCAAGCATTTTTATGTTGTAAGAACCAACGTGAAATGGCTGGAGGAATAGTGGATCGTAATCCCCACGGCGGTGCTTTCTCAGGCCTCCGTTGTGGGGAATGCGATGGGACGGACCACCAGACAGATTCCTTGAGCCCGTAAAAAGCTGCTGGTTGGTCCCTGGGCCAATACATCTGACTGACTGCATCCTAATGCTGCCATCTGACCACGGTTAGAGATGTTGGTGGGCCGACGGCACTTCGGTGTCTGTCCCACTCACATCATAATTAGCCCCCAAGGCTCAATGTCAGAGAAACAATCACATACTCATACACCAAGAAAGAGACTTACTCACCCATCAATAAATATATAAAAACACTCACACAACCACTCATAGATCGTCTCAGACTGTTAGAATACTTTTCAGTATATCATATTCACTTTTATGAATTTCTTATAAACATCTACCGTTTCAAACTAAAAAAAAATTTAAACTTCAATCTAATTCTTATACCTGAAAATTGAGTTTGTTTGTGAAATACTTTTTTTGCTTTTATTATATAGATGTAATACTCTCAGAGAATGTGAAACCTAAACATTAGAATGGCACACCCCTCTCATACAAAGCAACCATTAATGGCAACCTTTCCAACTTTGCACTCTCTGATACTGCGGAAAGCAGCAAATAAAAACATGCCTTTCATATATTAGTTTTGTTACTCCACTTCTGAATCGTTAGTATGTGTTAACCCTTGTATGCACTTTTTAAAAGAAGCCCGATATGGAAGAGTATTTGTGCATATTTACTGAATTATTTGTGACCATCACAATGAATTCGCAAATAATTACGTGAGCCCAAAACAATATTTAGCTAGGTTATTTTATTACTTTAAAACTACACTTTATAAGAAAACCCTCACTAGGAAAACACACCCTTATTCTTCAACAATGAGTCTGAACACCTCTAATTTTAAAAAAAAGACAGCTCTCTGTTTAACATCCTTGACCCAACACTGTCTTAGCAGAGTCACCATAGCAATCCACTGGAATCAGTAGGTCACAAGTTTGCACCACATTAAAGAAGGACCATACTAGCTAATAATTTAACTGCAGCAGGTGTGGTTGACTATGCACGTTAAAAGCATATCCAAGTTTCCATTACATTTTTTTAATTTTACCAGAGCTAATCATAGATCTACTTACTTAACCTTTAAAGGCACTGCCTAACTTATTAGCCTGCATATTTACACCATTAAATTAAATAAACCAGGACCTCACCTCCATTGTAACTGACTTTCATACTGAAAACTGTCTCATTCAGCCCCAGCCTTCTCCTGACTGTTACTGCTGCTTCACTCCAAAATTGTTAGCGTGTGGATTGTGGGCTACAGCTATGTGTTTTGGGCTAGAGAGAGTGCTAGAAAGAGTGGTATGACAGGGACTTGGGTTTGGCTAATGTGCACATAACTTGGATTGTCCAGAGAGGGTTAGCGTGGCATCAGTTGCTACCTATGATTGGAAGAATTGTGGATAGCCAACTCCCTAATCTAATCAATGTGCACTGTGGTGGCAATGACCTAGGTCCACTGAGTCGGGTAGGACTGGAACTTCGAATGAAGGATACCTTTGTACAATTAATGACACTTTTTCCTCACACTTCCTAAGTATTCTTCAACATATGCCGCAGGCAGAAACGAATATGATCAAATCAATTCTGTCCACAGATTGACAAAGCCAAAAAGCTTGTAATAAAACTGTTTCTGCATTCCTCAGAGACCATAACACAGGCTCTATCTACGAAGACAACAACAACTTGCATTTTGACATGCATGGAATCTATAGAAGTGATGGAGTTCATTTCACAGACGAACACAACAGGGTGTTTCTCAGCAAATTGAAACTCTGCATCCTGTATTATCTGTAGTTGTCATGTACACACAATCAAAACCAAGGCTCTTCTCATAGCCACCCTATTTCCCAAAATATTGTCTATTTTTTGTTAAAATATCTTTTGACATTTTTTTCCAAATGTTATGAATACATAGGGAATACAAAAACAAAGGCAGACCTTTAATACACACTAGCACATTTAAAATTCCATCACACTGGGTACATCAGTATCTAAATTACTCTATACGTGCATGTATGAGTCTCTAGGTATGTCTGTGAGTGGCTCTATGAGTGTTTGAATGGGTCTGTGAGTGGGTGCATGAGTGTCTGAGTGAGTCTGTGAGTGGGTGTGTGACTGTCTACATGGGTCTGTGATTGGGTGCATGAGAGTCTGAGTGGATCTGTGAGTGGGTGCATTAGTATCTGAGTGGTTAAGTGAGTGGGTTCCTGAGCATCAGTGCGTGTCTGTGAATGGGTGCATGAGTGTCTGAATAGGTCTATGAGTAGGTACGTCACTGTCTGAGTGAGTCTGTGAATGGGTGCATTAGTGTCTGAGTGGGTGCATGAATGGGTGAATGAGTGTTTGAGTAGGTCTATACATCAGTGCATTAGTGTCTGAGAGAGTCTGTGAGTGCATGCATGAGTCTCTGAGTAGGTCTGAGTGGGTGTATGCGTGTCTGAGTATGTGTGTGAGTATATGAGTGCTTTAGTGGGTCTGTGAGTGGGTACATGAGTGTCTGAGTGGGTCTTTGAGCGGGTGTGTGAGTGTCTGAGTGGGTCTGTGAATGAATGCATGAGTATCTGAGAGAGTCTGTGAGTGCATGCATGAGTCTCTGAGTATGCCTGTTAGTGGGTGCAAGAGTGGCTGTGTGGGTCTCTGACTGGCTGCATGATTGTCTGAGTAGCTTTGAGAGACAGTGCATGAGAAATCTCAGCAGGTCTGTGAGTAGGTTCATGACTATCTAAATGGGTCTGTGAGTGGATGTGAGACTCTCCTAGTGAGTCTGTGAGTACATCAGTGTCTGAGTGGGTTTGTGAGAGGGGATATGACTGTCTAAATGGGTCTGTGAGTGGGTGCATGAGTATCTGAATGGGTAAATGACTGGGTGCATGAGTGTCTGAGTGAGTATGTGAGTAGATACGTAAGTGTCTGAGTGGGTCTATGAGTGAGTGCTTGGGTGTCTCAGTAGGTGTATGAGTGGGTGCATGAGTGTTCGAGTGGGTCTTTGAGTGGGTGTGTGAGTGTCTGAGTGGGTCAGTGAGTGGGTCCATGAGTGTCTGAGTGAGTCTGTGAGTAGATACGTAAGTGTCTGAGTGGGTCTATGAGTGAGTGCTTGGGTGTCTCAATAGGTGTATGAGTGGGTGCATGAGTGTTTGAGTGGGTCAGTGAGTGGGTGTGTGAGAGTCTGAGTAGGTTTGTGAGTGGCCGCATGAGTGTCTGAGTGGATCTGTGAGTGGGTGCATTAGTGTCTCAGTGAGTCTATGAGTGGGTGTATGAGTTTCTAAGTGAGACTGAGGGTGAGTGTGTGAACATATATATTATTTATTATTTTTCCAGTGATATTTGTGAATTCATTGTGACGTTACAAGGGGGCACACTGAGCAACACAGCGAATTCACCAGTATCACTTGTGGCAAAGAAAAACATTTTCTTTGATATTTTCTGCCTATACCGTATCCTAGAAACACACCTATATCCCACCCATTTAGTCAGGGTGCCTCCAAACTGACCCCTTATGCCACTTTCTGCCATTTTTGTGCAGTCTTGGGGACTTTGCCGATAAACTAAAATGGCAGATGCAGCTTTCTGCTCAGGTTGTGGCCAATAACTCACAGCATTTCTGTTGGCATGCATATTTGTGAATCGTCATAAAAAAGTCACAAATTCATAGCGACCCTAGATATCCAAATTTGGATTTCCTTTAATTTCTCACAAATTATTGAATGGGCTTGCACCAAATAACAAAACGCGTAATCTGTGAACCAAAAGCTACCTTCTACCAAATTTGGTGTATTTCCGTCCAGCAGTTGGGGCTGCAGGCATGACTAAAAACTCTATAGGAATTAACATGGGAAAGGCACTTTTTTTGACCACCCTATTTTTCAGCCCCTACTTGACAGAAAACCACAAAACTTTCCATGCACAACTAGAATCACTGGGGCACTTCTTTTGGAAACATTGGTGAAGATTTGCCAAACGGCGCCAAAGATGTAAGCAAGTCAAAAAACGCTTTTCTTATGGAAACGTAGTCCTAACTACCTATTGGCGACCACCAGCAGGTAAAATATATATATATATATATATATATATATATATATATATATATATATATATATATATATATATATATATATATATATATGTATACACACATATATACATTTTGACTTGCCTATAACTTTGGCGCAGTTTGACCAATCTTCACCAAATCTTCCCAAAAAATGCACTGGTAATTCAAGTTGCGCATGGAAAATTCCAAGTGATCTGTCAAGTGGGGGCAAAGAAAAAAAGGGTAAAAAATGTTTGTTTCCCATGTTAATTCCCATAGAGTCTTTAGATGCGCCTCCAGCCCGAACCGCTGAACGGAATTACACCAAATTTGACTGAAAGGTCGCTTTTGGTCCACAGATTATGCTTTTAGTTATTTGATATAACTGTGATAAATTTGCACAGCTAGGGTTGAAAAGCCTTCGCAAATAATGATGAGCTCATGCTGAGAACTGCAGAGCTCTAATTGGCTGCCAACACTTCAACCAGGAAGTGTTGGCAGCCATCTTGGGACTCAGATTTAGCTGAGTCAAAACAAATTGCACAAAAAAGAAAAGGAGGCAGGGTAAGAATACCCTAACCCCCTAGCCTTGGTCCTAGGGCCCCAGAGGGACCACACCAGGGCAAACAATTATTGTGTTTTTAATTTACTGGAAAATTTGTGAATATTGCCATGAATTAAAAAAAAAATCAAGTGCAGTCTCCTGCGCTTGCTTTTAATTTAGGGTCCGGGTAGGCCAGGTCCCGGGGGCATGCACAGATTTGTAAAGAATGGAGGGGGTGCATGGGGCACTACTCCAAGTGCATAATTATAATGGACAGCTTAACAACCACCGCCCCAGCTTGTTTCCTGATGATTTTGGTGAGGTGTTGTTGATGCCGAGGAATGTGAAGACATCGCCACCAAAAAAAGAAGCACTTGCTTCATATAGTCAAAAAGAAAAACCCTTGCTTGGTGGAGATTTACCTGTTTGTAGTCTCGTTTTCTCTGTAGGAGGATTTCTGTTAACACATAATTCTGGATAAAGATGCAGCAGGAACAATTACATTACCAAAACACACACGAGGTCACAGGTGATATTTCCTCATGCTGCATTATGCAGCTGAAGTGTAGAATATGTACTGGGCATTTTCCCAAGGAGGTATCACTTTGTAATTAAGTAGTAGAAAGTACTGCACTTGGGTAGACATTTTGTGCAAATCTGTGGAGTCTTGTTGATAAAGGGGCAGGTGCTGTTCCTTTGCAGCCCAGTCACTCACACAGCTACTGACACACCCATGCAGACATGTAAACACATACTCAGGCACTCACACACCCACTGATAAAGCCACTCAAACACTGATACACCCACTCACAGACCCACTCAGACACTCTCACATGCATTCATAGACCCACTCTGACACTCATGCACCCACTCAAAGATGCACTCAGACACACTCACACCCACTTACAAACCCACTCAGACACTCATGCACCCATTCACAGAACCACTCAGACACTCTCACAGCCTCTCACAGAGCCATTTAGGACACTCATGCACCAACCCACAGACCCATTGAGAGACTCATGCACCCACTCACTGGCCCACTGAGACACTCATGCACTCACTCACAGACTGACTGACACATTCATGGAAGCACTCGCAAACCCACTCAGACACTCTCAGATCTACTCAGATACTTGCGCATCTAGTCAGATACCCACCCAGGAACTACCACACCCACTCACAGATACACTCATACACTCACACACCTAGTAATACAGTTATGCAGCCACTCCCAGACGTACTCACATACTCACACACCCACTGACAGTTCAACTCAGACACTCTCACATCTACTCACAGACCCACCACCACACTCATGGACTCACTCACACACTCACTCTCAAAGGTACAGATTACAGTTAAGTATTAAAATATAAAAACCTTAGAAATTCACTGAAAAACCAAAGGTTCAGCAGTTAAAGTTACCTGAGTTAACTATAACTTACACCCCGTAATGCACTGCTTATGACCTCAAATATTACATCACTCATGACATTGTCACTGACAACATCTCAGATGATATCAACCACAGAACCACTCATACACCCACTCACACCCCTATACAAACTCATACACCCATTCAAACACCCACACAACCACTTACAAACCCATTTACAGACCCATACAAGTACTCACACAACTACTCACTCCTCCATAGAGCCACTCATGTACCCACTCACTCACTCACTCACTCAGACAGCCTCTCACTTAACCACTCACTCACCCATACAGCTACTCATACAAGCAGTCACTCATCTATATAGCCACTCACACAGTCACACACTCACCCATACAGCTACTCACATTCACACTTATTCACCTATACAGCAACTCACATACCCACTCACTCACCATACAGCCTCTAAACACAACGACTCACTCAAACGTACAAGCACTCACACACTTACTCACACACTGACACAAACACATACATACCCATTCACACATCCATACAAGTACTCTCACATCTGCCTACTCAGCCATACAGCCACTCCCACACCAACTCCCTTAACCAAACACTCGCTCAAACAGCCAGTTACTTACCCATACATCCATTTACACACCCAGTAACTCTCATACAGCTTCAGACACTCACTCACCCATACAGTCACTCACATACCCACTCACACAGCCACTCACTTACCCATACAGCCACTCACGCACCCACTTATACACCCATACAGCCACTCACACATAAATAAAGACAGTCACACAACCACTCAGATCACATATGTTAGAATTAGTATCACTCAGTAGTACAGAAAGAATAGCAATTTAATTTATGCAGTAGCTTAGTTTATATCTTTACGATTCAGAAATATTTATGAAATACTTACACTCACTGGATGATGTCATCAGTGATGTCATTTGAGATGTCACCAGTGATGTCATCAGTGATGTCATGAGTGATGTCATTTGAGATGTCATCAATGATGTCATCAGTGATGTCACTGATCATGCCATGAGTGATATAATGTGAGGTCATAAGCAGTGCATTGTGGGGGTGTAAGTTATAGTTAGCTCAGGTAACTATAACTGCTGAATTTCAATGGTTTTGTACTAGTGAAATGTGAGCCTAACAATAACATCCTTGTAACCTGCATAAGTGTGCCACTGGGTGGTGAGTGGGTGCGTGAGGGCCAGAGTGGGTTGTGAGTGTCTGCATGACTCTCTTAGTGGGTCTGTGAGTTGGTGCAGCATTCTCTTAGTGGATGTTAGTGTGGATGAATAAGTGTCTGAGTGGGAATGTGAGTGGGTGCATGCATCTCCGAGTGGATGAGTGAGTGGGTGCATAAGTCTCTGAGTGGGTCTGTGAGTGGTTCAAGAGTCTCTGAGTGGGTCTGTGAGTGGTTGTGTCTATGTTTGAGTGGATCTGTGTGTTTGTGCATAACTGTCTGAGTGGGACTGGATGTGGGTGCATGAGACTCTGAGTGGATGAGTGAGTGGATGTATAAGTCTCTGAGTGGGTGAGTAAATGGGTGCATAAGTCTCAGTGTGAGTGTGTGAGTGGGTACAAGAGTGACAGAGTGGGTCTGTGAGTGAGTGGGTAAGTATCTAAATCAGTGTCCAAGTTTTATTTATTTATCAATAGAATTCACGCAGGGGTCCACACTGAGCACTGCAACAGATTCGTGAACATTCACACATGGAATAAAAAACCTGTTTCTCTA
The DNA here is from genome assembly GCA_963921515.1 of Calotriton arnoldi. Lineage (NCBI taxonomy): Eukaryota > Metazoa > Chordata > Amphibia > Caudata > Salamandridae > Calotriton > Calotriton arnoldi. The sequence goes on from CAWUFW010003635.1 coordinate 862,924, forward strand.
CATGCTATTCCCACCAAACATCTCACATACACCCCTATATACCTTTCAGGGTGCTGGGGTACCACTACCATGCCCCATTCCACTACATTGCATGTTTTATTTTGCTGACGTGGACTGTTCCCTAGTGTGTAAAATGGTGGCCACAACTTTCTACTCAGGTTGTGGCCAGCCAATCACAGATGTCTTGTTGATGCTTGAATTCACGAAACATTTGCGAAAGAATTGTAAAGGATTTGTGCCTCCAGACATCCAAATTTGCTTTTCTGTTAATAACCATAAAACTACTGAAAGTATTACACCAAATACCAGGGGTGGGCGGAATTTGCGTAGTCGCGCTACGCAATGCTCCGCGAAACGGTAAAAAATCTCCACGAGAACGCATGAGTTCCACGAACACGCGGAATTGCTTGTTCCGCCCGTTCGCGGTGCTTTTTTCCTGTTCGCGAACGCTGTTTGCGTGCTCGGGGAGAAATATCTTGCGAACACGCATTTTGAAAGCGCGAACAAGCAAAAAATTCCGCGAAGCCGCGGATCGCGGAATTTTTGGCAATTTCGCGTTCTCCGCGGAACGCAAAATTACCCAAATTACGCAAATTACACGAGCGGAACGGAATTTACTGCCCAGGCCTAACAAATACCCAAAAGCATGATCTGTCGAACAAAATCTACCTCGCTGCCAAATTCCGTCCAGCAGTTTGGGGTGTAGACGTGTTCAAAACTCCTATGGGAATTAACATAGGAAATGCCCTTTTTATACCCCCTCTTTTTCTTGGCCCCCACATGACGATTGCCCGAACCTTTCCATGCAGAACTAGAATGACCGGCACACTTTTTGGGGAAAATTTCATGAAGATTCAACAAACAGCACCAAAGATATAGGAAAGTCAAAAATTGCTTTTCCTATGGAAACTTGGTCCTAACTATAACTACCTGCTGGTGACCGCCAGTAGGTAATATATTTATATATGTCTTTACTGAAAAAAATAAAGGTTAAAGTAACATAGTTTTGAACATTAATGTTTTGAACTAAAAATATCACAGAAATTCACCAGTTACAGTTAGCACAGCTAACTGCAACTTGCATTCTGCCATTCACTGCTTATGACCTCAAGTATTACATCACTCATGATATGATCAATGACATCATTTATGACATCACTAATGACATCTCAAATGACATCATTGATGACATCATGAATGATATCACCGATTACGTCATCCAATGAGTACATTCGTTTGTTTTATAGTTTACATAGTCGCTGGTAACTGCCATATTACTTTTCTACCTCATTTTGCACAGCCTGTGTCCAGCTAATGAGTGTAAATGTTTATAAAACGCATGTGCCACTAATGCATCATAAGTCTCTAGAGGTATTGAACATGTTATAAATCTTTGTATTGAAGAGTAACTCTGTGTGCAGATGACAGTTGCTTACTTGTGTTCAGCATGTTCCACACAATTGTTTTGTCTCTGCAGAAAAAGGGGCTTATTTACAAGCCCCTTGCGCTGCAGGTGCGTCAGTTTTTGTGATGCACCGGTGGCGCATTTTCCTGCCCCATATTTACAAGGACAGGAAAAGCAACGAGAAATCGTAAACCTGGAAATGCGTCTGAATGGTACGTCTCCCCAAGGGAGGTGTAGGGAGGCGCAACAAGGAGAAATGTATTAATTTCTCCTCGTTTTTTTCCTCTTTCTATGCGTGCTGCATTCTGCAGCACACATAGAACAAGGAAAACACCTCTGGTGATTGTTTATGTGCAGGAAGGTTTCCCTTCCTGCACATAAACAATAATTTAGAAAGATGACATTTTGCAAGTTCTATGTGTGCTAATGCAGCGCACATAAACGAGATGCGACATATTATTGTAAATATGTCGCATCTCTGCACTTTGAAAGTGCTGCAGCATGGTGCAGCCAAAGGACTTGCAGCGCCGCGCTGCAGCACTTTCTTGTAAATGAGGCCCAAAGTTTCCAACAGGGCAAAGATTCTACATAAAAAATATTAACTATTGTAAGCAGTCTTGAATCATCTCAGCATGACAACTTCTACATAACATTCAAGACTGTGTGCACCATGTACTAACCTATGTACATGTGCTTGTTTAGTTTAGACAATGGGTTATCTCTAAAGTTTTCATCACAGTATGAAGGCTGCAGGTGGTAAGATATTTAGCACATTCAGACCTTGGTCGTTTTAAGAGAACAATCACTCTTTGAACAAGTTTGGTATAGAGTGTACACTGTTCTTAGTAGATACTGTTTAACACTCAGTGGTGTATTTCTCATGAGAGCTTCACTCTCTGCAAACAATGTGGTACAGAGTAAACTCTCTCCATAGTGTAAACAGTGTTAACAGCACGCACTTTTCTACTCATATCTACTTAATTTCTCAATGTAGTTTCAGTGACTAAGAAGGGTTTGAAGTAGGGCATTAGGTATGTAACAGGGCTTGAGTATCTGGAGGAACTTGTTTTTCCCTGAACAGTTGTATACAGATCGAACACCGTGTGCAGCACAGGTTACCATTTTAACTGTGATTCATAGTCAACATGAACTTATCCACTGTATGTAGCTGGCTCTCTATATAGTGTACTCAAATGAAGTACACTGTGCAGAGAATCCAGTGAATTCCCAAATGGTGTAAAAGGTATACGCAGATAATTCTAATGCTCTTTTTGTGGTAGTGTGGGAGAGCAATTATGCTTATCAGAGGGTAGTGCTAAGCATTTGTGCTTACAGAGGCAATAAATGAGACACACACGCAAGAATAAATCTGAGACCAATTTATGAAAATAATATTCATTTTTATGTTACTTTAAAGACCAAGAACACAATTCTAAGGTAAGTACTTTCGGAGCTATGATTTTTCAAAGTTCTGAAAATATATCACTTTTGTGTGCAATTAACCACCATGGAAAACAATGGGGAAAAAGCAGAAAATTGAATATAAAATCAGTCAATGCTTTTACTAAGCTCACCTTCTCATTTTAGGTCAATGTCTGGACGAGGTCCAAAGTTCCAGCAAGAGAAGTTCAGGAGCAACCCGGATCGATTGGGAGCAAAGTGTTGAGGACCTTGGAAGCTGGTGCACAAAGACAAAGGGTGCCACTTAAAAACACACTGCACAGGAGGACTTGCAGGTAAATCTGGTAGGTCTCCTTTGAGGGAGGAGGTTGCAAGAGCTTTGAACCAGGGGAGCACAGCTGGTTGGTGGTTGTGGGGTCAGTGGGACCCGGTGCAGAGCAAACAGGTCAGATGGGTGTTGTGCGTCTTGAGGTCCTCACAGTCAGGAGCAGGCAAATTGGTGAGACATGTAAAACAGACTAAATTATCCGTGGGTCTAACTAGTCACTTGGCACCCTAGGGCGTCCTATACAAAAGTAAAAATATATTGAACCTCTCGCTGGGAAGCCCTATTTAAAGGACGGAATCCCATCACTCACCAAAAGGTGACATGCTTCATCATCTGGGATCTCCTCCCGGCTGTAAATCCTAGTACAGCCGAGGGCTACAACCCTCTCTGCTGATTTCGCGCCACTCTTTGTTTGAACTCCTTCTTCTTGTGCTTAAACCTTACGACTTGATATGGCGTATATACCTGTTTTCACTTCCTGTAGTGTCTACAGTCTATTTTTACAGCCCTGTTTTGATTAACTTTGAAGCACGATTTCGCTATGCGTATTTTACATACATACGACTTCTCTTGCCCATGACCAGTTTGAATACGGCTTCTTCTCTTAACAACGATAGTGATGCTTGTCTACATGCAAGAACGTGCATCTAGGTGCATTTATGTTGATCTGTTTCTCTTGTCCTTTAATCTATATACACGCTGGGTTATTTTAATCTGTTACACCAGTCTAACCTGTTACATTGTTTCCATATCGGCTGTGATAAACAATACTTGTCTGAACTATTAGCGACGATATGAACTCAGTTAAAATGACAAGGAACCCTTGCGACCACATTGGATTATACATCATATTCAATCTGGTGACTGATAATACTGGTGTACATCGATAGCTCGTTGTACAATGTAATGCTTATTTCCATATGGACAATAGTTTTTTTACCCTTAATACATATTAGAAATTTAGTAACAACGAGTCTGTTTGCATTTTGGTTAAGTTACAGACAAACCCGTAATTAATTTTGAGTTTGTTTCTCTGTCAACTCAATTTTTTCCTAGAGCGGTGCCTCACGTCCTGAGCAGTTGCCAGGTGAGGTGAGGTGTCTTACCCACACAATACGGGTAAGTTTCAAGTGACACCTAATTTCTTCTGTATAGTAAATGAGATTGGTAGTTGAATTATTGAGTATGTTTACTCATTTTCGGTTACTTTATTTACACAAGTATCTAATTGTATCTATATTTGCATCTCTTTGCACGCAGGTCTGACAACTACACGAGCCTAGAATACAGAGGTTTGGTGTGTACGGTTGTATCTGTTCCACTGAGCAGTTTTCACCTGTGCTGTAGATATTTTCTATTTCTTCATCTTTTTTGCACTTTACGCAGTAGCTTACACTTTTAGGTCCTGAGGAATGCTAGACACTCTGTAGGTCATGATAGCAGAAACATGTAGACCGACCCTCTAACTTGATAGTGGCAGTTATTTTTTAAAACTGCACTAGCACTATTTTTAACCCTGACACCACGAGATACATATTAAACTCTTTTTTCTTCTGGTAGTTAGTTTTAGTACACCTTCACGGTTTTTCACTGAGCACTGCACCCATCACCTAGTAACGAACTGTAGCTCTTCATTTGGTGGATTTTAGTAGATCCTGTTGTACTTTGAAAACATCCCTGAGCTCCTCCCTCACAGTGAGGGGTTTGTAGCCCTCGGCTGTCCTAGGATTTACAGCCGGGAGGAGATCCCAGATGATGAAGCATGTCACCTTTTGGTGAGTGATGGGATTCCGTCCTTTAAATAGGGCTTCCCAGCGAGAGGTTCAATATATTTTTACTTGTGTATAGGACGCCCTAGGTTGCAAAGTGACTAGTTAGACCCACGGATAATTTAGTCTGTTTTACAGTTCTCATAGGGAATATATCTGTGCTGGTCTTTAAACTTTCCCACGGACCCTCCTATCCCCGGTTGAGTATTTTTGAACTTGGTGAGACAGTCTTGGGACAGCTGGGCCACTCAGGAAGTGGGTCTCAGGTATCTTGACATCCCTTGATGGGTACTTGCTTCTGGTGCTTTAGGAGTCTAGTGTGGACTATTTTTATTGGTGTTTGTTGTAGGGATCAGGTATTCCAGGTATTGATACGCCATGGCTCCGGTAGGTCGTGGTGCCTACAAACTTGGTGTGGAGACCAATCTGACCCTCCTAAGCAGTGTACATTTTCTTTTTTCGGTGCTGCATTGAGGTGATCGGAGAGCAGCCAGTCGACATACTGGACTTCACTGGATCAGGTCCTGCAGTGTGCAGGATAGTGATACCTTTACTCCAAGGGAGCTTCTCAGTGATTTCTTGAAGGCTGGAGGTGCTCTGGGGTACTTGGAGTCCTTTCAGGTTCAAGACGACACAACAGGCAGTGATTGTTGAGTCTTTGAAGCAGCAGGCAGGGTTTAATGCCTTTTTCTTCTGCAGCAGGGCTTCAGTTCTTGTGCAGCAGGTCATCTTTGTCCTGGTCTTCTCTGTCCATCAAATCTGATGTTCAGGCCTCAGGATGCCACATAAATACAGAAATTAGTTACAAGGTGAGACAGGTAGTGGCCAATCGACTTCCAACCCTTTGGGTGTCAACACCCTTAGTGACCACTTCCTGTGGGAAATGGCACTACACTGGCCTTGATAGGTTGTTTCTCCACCATCCCAAGTTGGTGAACTTTCAGATGAGGGGTTCACATCACCTGCCCCACCCTACAGGTGCTATAGGCTAAGTGGGGACCCTCCTCCTAATCTAACAACATTTCCCACCTTTCCTCCAACCAAACGTGGAGCAGTAAAGGGGGCTTGGCTTCCCACACTATCTTGAGGTTTCTGTGTTGGATTTCCAAGGTGGCATTGCCTTTGAAGCTTCCCACCCAGGAAGGCCATCCTGTCCTGGAGGAGGTGTAAAGCACCTCTGCCCAGAGCAGGCTCTGTCTCTGTCCTCTGAGAGCTCTGGCTCTTACGCCATGAGGTCACATATCTGGTGGTAGAAGACTGGCAAAAACAAGTTATAGACTACATCAGTGCATGGCAGATTTTCAGGGGTCCCTCTAAAAGAGTCTCATATCTCAATGTATTAATGCCTGCAGTAGGATTAACTTACCTATACCCTATGCAGTTTATGGGTGGCATGGCCATGCCGACTCTTTGGATTTCTGTGTACCAAGACACGCAGCCTGCAATGGCAGTATGCATAGTCTTGATGAGGGGCCCTGGGGTGGCACAATACATGCAGCAGCCCCAATGGACTGTCTTCAGTACCAATGCCCTAGGTACCAGGGATACCATTTACTAGGGACTTACAGGGGTAGCTGAAGTGTGCCAATTGTGGTCCATTTTTAGGGAAAGAACACTGGTACTGGGAACCTGGTTAGCAGGGACCCTGTACACCTCAGTCAAAGTTGCATCAAAAAGCAGGTAAAAAGTGGGGTGGAATGCAACAGAAATCCAGTTTATTACAGCTACCCATGAAGTGTATGGTATAGGGTCAATATTGCTCATACCTCAAGCTTGCCTCACCTATGGGGTTTGTATGTTTGATAGCAGTAAAGATGCTTCATATTATTCTGAGCTATTTTGCATTTACTTTCATAGCTCTAATGCCATACCCATTTATAGAGCAATGTGAACAAGAGAAGCTTGGATGATGTCATCAGTGATGTCATCAATGATGCCATTTGAGATGTCATCAGTGATGTCATAAATGGTGTCCTAGAACATGTCATGAGTGATATAATGAGTGAGGTCATAAGCAGTGCATAGTGGGGGGGTATGTTATAGTTAGCTCTGCTAACTATAACTGGTGAATGTCGGTGGTACTTTTGAGTTCAAAAGGTTAATGTTATCAGGGAGGGATGCTCCCTGTCCCATCCTCTTAATTAAATATTGTGCCTCCTGTCCTCCTAATTAAAGATTGAGCCTCAGGACCGTCATTTTGTATTTTTTTGCGATCTTGTGGCAGTGTTTTTTTTTTTTTAGTTTTGGTCCCCCCCCATGGGGCCTTGGGAGTCAGAGTAAACGTACCCTGTCCCCATATATCATTTTTTTGCAGCTTCAGGACAAGGTACTTGGGGCCATATGTACCCAAGGAAAGGTTTGCGATTACCAAATAGTGCATTTTTGTGATTCGCTATTTGGTAATTACAAACACCAACGTACAGGAGTGTGTTTTACACTTTCTGTGATTCCCAGTTGGTCACAAATAGACGTACCTCATTAATATTCATGCGGTAGGTCTTGATTTGCAACCAATTTGGAATCACAAAAATCACAAGAATCGTGGCCTGTTGGGGTCAGCAGACAACTGTGTCTGTGATAGGCTTTCAATAAAGCAATTTTTTTTAAATGCAGCCCGTTTTCCTTGAAGGAAAATGGGATGCATTTCAAAAGAAAAATGAAAAGTTTCTTTTCATTTTTTTAAGAGCAGGCAGTGGTCCCTGGGACCATGCCTGCTCTTAAAAAATGTTTTTCCAAACATTCACAAAGGGGAAGAGTTCCCTTTAGGACCCCTTCCCATTTGCCGATAGGGTACCACCTACTTGAAGTAGGCGGTAAGTAGGTGGTAAAATGCAAATATTTTTCGGTGGCAAAACATTCACACATATCACTTTGATTCGATATTAGGAAAGGACGCCCTAAACACGCTTCTTCCTAATACCAAATCACAAACCCAATTTGTGATTCGGTAATAGGTTATCAAATCACATATAGAGTTTTGTACATAAAAAAATGATTTTTTTGAAGTCGTAAACGGCTCGATCCTGTGAATCGGGCCGTTTGCAAACACATAAAAGCTTGACACATCTGTCCCTAAGTACCTGAAAACTGCCATGGCTGGCAGCATCATTTTTCTCATGGTGCTGGCAGCCAGACAGAGTCTGACTCCCCCAGGAGGGAGATGGCCCAAGGAAAAAAAGCTCCCTTAGCGAATGAGAATGCTCTATTTTTAAACTGGTGCTCCTGCGAGTCTCTCACGAGCCTCTTGCGACCCAACCGTCCAGATAAACAAATATTTTAAACCTACATTCCTCAAAAACTACTGAAATAGATTCACACCAAATCACAAAAAGCACACTTTCTGGACCAAGATCTAGCTTCCTCCCAAATTTGGTGTAATTCTGCTTAGCGGTTTTTGCAGTAGCACTGTTTAAACATTCTATGGAAAATGCATGGGGATTTTGTGTTTTCTCTGGCCTCGCTTGACAGATCAACCCTAAAATTTCCATCCACAAACTAGTCATAAAAAGAGCACTTTGTGGAAAATTTCATGGAGATTTTCCAAATGGTGCCAAAGTTATTAGCAACACAAAAAGACTTACTTCCTGTGGAAACTCTTACCTAACCATAACCACCCAGAATTGGTTATATATGTGGAGACATGGTGGAATATCGGAAGTCAGTGGCAGAAAGAAAACAGGGACACCAGGTCCCTGTGTTTGTACTTAACATTTGAAGACTGTATCGGCCCGGATGGGCAACAACTTCAAACAACGTCATGGTGTTTTCTCTGCGATGGAAGAGATGCCAGGGACAGCCTCACTGGAGACGTTAAAGTTATTTTCTTGACAAAGACATCTCCCATACCGATGTAACCCTGTCAATGGATAAGGGCTCGTGAGCTTAGTCAAAACCAGGTCTGTTAAAATATAACAATATTATCTGCCACTGAAGAGGGCGTTGGCCCGAAACGCGTCTGGCAGGAAACTAGAAAAGGACTTTGTTCATGGCGTTTGCCCTTGCTTTGGCGTAATTTCCACCTGGGAGTGCATCCCACCTAGAGGCAACTCTTTTTGTATTTTTTACAATAATAGTTATGTCAGATCTTTTGTGAGAACACAGTACATGGTAGAGTGGTGAGTTATAGTTAATGTAGTGTGGCTATCGAGTTGAATACACTGTGTACACTGTGTATGGGGCTCTTTCCTCTTTTCCTGAATTTCGGGACCTAAAATGAGTTCATTTTTAAACTTTTTGTTGTATTATATATCTTCAGCCACAGTTAGGAGGGTATTCCTCCCCCATCTGTAGAATCCAACCCCCAACAACAGCGTTCCACAGTGATCTTACTCTACCTTGCACACTTGTAATTCCCTTACATAAGGAAGGAACCACATGTCAAAGTTGCCCCCAACAAATCTAGGAACTACTTCTTTGGATAAATGAGGGTACGAAACCACCTTTCCATCACTGCCTCCTTTTCTCCGTCAGACAATGCAGGCCCTGAATCTGACTTTTGCTTCTGCAAGGCCATTTTCTGGATCTATGGTGCTAGCTTCTTTTTCTTCCAGGGCCATAACCAGTCTCTCCTTTGTAAAGGACATGATATCCTTCTCCAACTGGGCCTTATGTTCTCTTTCTGACTTCTTGCACTTGAATGTCAGCTAGTGACACGCTGCTAGGGGAGGTTACAATGCTCTGAGTTTTGGAATATTCACTGAAGAGTTCATGTTGGGACAGGTCATCACCTGTCTCCTCTTGTTCTGGAGCATTTTCTTTCCTCTTTCATTCTCCTCTGTTGTGATCTGTGCTTGGCAGACCTCTTCCCAAGACCTTCTTCCTAGGTCTGGAGGGCTTTCAGGTAGTCCTCGCTTATAGCCTTGTGCTAACTTTCAGCTTCTTTTCACTACATACTGCATTACTCTATCATACAGTAAGACCAGCCAGGGTTGTCAGATCAACCTCCAGGTTCACCAGGGAAAAAGGTGAAAGAATTGTAGACAAAAACGAAATTTAGAAACAAAAATAAAAAATTACCCAATTCAATGCCTACATGTCAATGTAAAGTCTAAAAACTCATACTTATGCTCTAAAATCAGTATATAAATGTTTGATGTACTTTTAAAACTGCACAGCACTGCACAAACATGAGTGTGGATCTTACCACTGAACACCAATGTAGGAAAGTAGATTATTATTTAAGGTGGACAAGTGTTCACCTCAAAGTGTAAGGCCACAACATTGCTAGAAGTCACACAAATCAAATAAAATAAACCTGAACTCAAACCATTGTAACGTGAAACAAAGCATTTAGATTTAGACATAAATGAAAGACAATGTGTATAGTATTTAAGTAGCGAACATGCAGTAGAAAAAGTAACACAAATACAATAAAATTACAAACCAATTTTAAAATAAAGAGAAAATATTTATGAGTAAACAACAAAAATCCAATAAGGGGAACTGAAGATATGAAATTTTAAATGTTTAAGTGAAAATAGCATCAAAAAGCCCAAAGTGCGAACAAGAGTCAGTAGAAGCAGGACACCAAGACCTAGAAGCAGTTTAAAGAAGACTGCGATAGAGCCCTGGTTAGATACAAAAAGTGGATTGGTTCCGGTGAATGTTTGAAAGCCGAAAAATTCAAAACATTTTCTTAGTCCTACTCAGAAAGGCACTTTGGGACAGATATAGAAAGCATTTTTTAGGTTGCAAATGGCCCGACTGCAAAAAAAAGATCTTTTAATTGTACAAACGCTAAGGGGCCTATTAGGATGACGGGTGGACGAAAGTCCGCCCGTCACCCTAGCGGTGCTGGGACCAGCCGCCAGTGGTGCGGCGGTCCCGCACCGGCAATTAGGATGCCACAGCCACGGTGGCGTTGGCATGCCGCATATATTGCATTGTGGCGGGCGGTGCTGTGAGCAGCACCCGCCACAATGCAATATATGCATGATGTGCATTGGCATGCAAAACGTGACAGGCACCGCGCGGTGCCTGCCACCTTGTGCATGCCAATTGTGGGGGGTACCATGGGTACCCCCCAGGTGCAGTACCCCACCCCCCAGGGGGCCCGCAACGGGCCCCCAAAGGCATTCTCCGCATGCCTTTCCATGGCGGAGTATCCGCCATGGAAAGGCATGTGACCGCCATCATCGTAATATGGATGGCGGTGCAGGCCTTTTCCGCACGGTAGGCAATCGGGCGGATTGCCTACCGGCAGAAAACTGGCGGACGGTCTTTCCGTCTTCCTGGGTCCCCACCACCATCATAATATGGGGGTGGGGAAATGTTAGGAGGGCGGGGGCAAATAGCGGGCGGATCGCCACCGCCATACGGGCGGCGGAGATCCGCCCGCTGTCATAATGACCCCCCTAAATTGGGACCTGAATCACAAATTGTGTTTGCTACCCAATTCTCATTCAGTATTTGTAAGGGTTGTGTTTAGCGCATCCTTTCAAACTACCAAATTGCAAAGAAGGTGGTAACCCATTTGCAAATGGAAGTGGTCCCCATGAGAATCCTTCCCCTTTGAGAATATTAAAACAATATATGTATATTTAAAAGCAGGCAGTGGTCCCACAGACCACTGCCTACTCTCCAAAAATTAAAGTTGTTTCTTTTTTAAAACACATCCTGTTTTTCCTTTGAGGAAAACAGACTGCATTTAAAAAAAAAAAAAAGATTGCTTTATTTACAAGCAATCACAGACATGGTGGTCTGCTGTCCCCAGCAGGCCACCATCCCTGTGAAGACTATCTTTCCTTATTGGCCACAAATTGCGACCTACCTTATTAATATTCATGAGGTAGGTCATTTTGCAAACCATTAGGAATCCCTACCTAAAAAAATACAAGTTTCATGTATTTGGAATAGCAATTTCTTATTTGTGATTCCGAGATAAACACAGTTAGTGGTCACCTTTCTTAATGTTAGTACATCTATGCTTTGGTCACTTTTGAGATAAAATCCTCCCTGAGCAAGCAGCTGATAAAATTGCAGCAATGTAATGAACCCAAAGGCTGAATACTTGTGGCAGATTGGTTCCCCTGGATCTCTCAAGCTTTGGAGATTTCTTGTTGAAAATGTTGCAAGTCTGAATGCAAAATTCTTAATTTTTTTCATAGATGCCAGGAGCATTGACAGGGATGAAGCAGAAATTCAATCTGATGAGATGGAACTGCAGGTGAGATATTTGTTCCTGCAGGTCCCCCTGATGCTCTGGAGAAAAAGAAAGAAACAAGCAAACACAGGAGTTCAATTCTAGCCCCGCAGGACCCAAGGGAGGTTACTTAGAGACTTCCAATATATCATGCAAAATCCAGTGCAGCTCCAGGTGTGGCTGGTCAGTGGGTACCTCCAGGAAAAGGCCTCTTGTAGTTTGTTGTGTCCCTGTAGCCATAAGCAAGATCCTGGGAGTCCACTTCTTTGTCCTGGGTACCAGAGTGATCAGGAACAGTCCTTCAGGGCTCCTCCCAAGTCACTTAAAGACACTCAAGTCCTATTCTGATCTTCCACAGGTGCAGGGTGTGTTCTGAGGAGGTGCCTTGGGTTACCACATTTATTCCTCGCAAAAGCTAAAGGGCGGGGTAACTCCTTTGCACACTGTAACTAATGGGGGAAAAGTTTCCGGGGACAACCCCACCCACTTTTTCAGCACTTTCAGTTTGCCCTACTGCAACCAATCCCACACTGTCCCTTACTCTCAAAATCCAAAATGGCTTATTTTACTATGCAGAGCTTGTGCGCCCACCCAGGGTTGTTGACAGGGTAATGAGCAGCCTCCTCCTTTGTGGTGATTCAAAACTGGTTCTGGGGGTAACTTTCCACCAACTGGGTTGGGTGCCAACCCCACTATGGGACAAAGGCTGGAGCTTTTCAAGTTTCTTTAAACATTTGTGACAGTGCACACCCCTTTGTAATTAATTAAGTTCCTGGGCCCACCCCAATTGGCCTTCCTGCCATGGGCATAGAACACCTCTCCGATCCAATGCCATTGTCTTTGCTCTGGAAGCAGCTTTCACACCTAATTCAAGCTAAGTCCTTCCTGGGCAGTTGCTAAAGTGCGAGCACAAATTTGCCTTCAGCAACTCCAGCAGGGTAAAGGTAGGAAGGTACATGTCCCATCTATTTAATAATACCTGACTTTAGCACTTGATTGGATTTTTATTAACTAAAAATATGTCTTTAAGTGAAATCTGTAGCTGGTACAATTCAGCACTAATAGATTAAAGTGCATAATCTATACAATGACTTTTCCTATGTAGCTATGTAGCAGTTACAGCAAGGCCAGTGGCAATGCTGTTTTGGGCCTAGTCACTGGGGGAACATGCCATTTCTAATGTCACACATGTTTCACTCTTAAATATTTTGCACCCTACCTTGTGGGCAGCAAGGTGTGCTTAGAGGTGATTTATATAATTAAAATCAGTTTTTTCTCCCTGTCAAAAGGGTAATCTGACAAGTCTGAGCAGCAGGGTTTGAGCTGCTGTTGTCAGGCTACACAGTGTGTGCCTAAAGCCATGATTTCACTGCCACTGTAGTGGATGGCACAATACATGTTTCAATTCACAAGTGGCGTGCCATTTAACCTTCCATGCTATGGGTTTATTTCTGCTCCATATTCTAAGGCCTTATAAAAAAGTTAAATGTGTTAATCCAGTTTTAAGCCAATATTGATGTATCTCAGAGACAAGGGCTCATACACTGGGGACAGGCTAGCAGTGTATCAGTGTTAGAGTTCAGGATTACCTGCACGATAATCCCCAAAAAATAAAAAACTGAGGTTGACCACCCCAAAAGAGGTTACTTTGCAGCATCTATACTTTGGGCTTGAAATCATTTAAAATGACCAAATATGTACTGCATGAGGATATACACTTTTAATGAAGAAAACTGACTTAGCACCCACAGTGAGAATATGCTCTCAAAAGAGAAAACACACTTGCAGATTCATGGTAATGCATTCCAGGTACTGGGAAAACAAATTGGCAATGCATTCTAGTAGTATTAAATCAAAATCATCAATTGGCTTTGAGACCTTTTAATGCAAATTCCAAAATGGAGGTCGAAGAACCTTAATTAATGATACGTGCATCATCTCCTATTCGGCTACAATTAGGAATTTAGCTTGAACTACAAAAATGTATTTGCTAATTATTCAGATGAAATGCATAAAGTGTTACTGGAGTATATTAATTGTGAGATCAGTTTATTGTTGAGCATCATGGAACTCATTATAGCAACAGGAAACAAAGATAAAAAGTATCTGGTGGCAATGCAATCTGTGTTACAATTGATCTCCACATGGGTTGAAATTTACTGGTATTTGTCATGTTGAAAACACCCTAGGTGGGTAATAGAGTCACATCTGTGTGAAATTAAATGGAAATGGATCAGTTAATTAGTTAGCCATAAACTACATTGTAGTAATTATACTAATTGATTGTATATCTTTCTTAACTAAAGGCTTTCAACTATTATCAAGTGCAATGTGGAAATATTATGTTTCCTTATTTACTTGTTTTAAACATTGTTGTTTATGGTTACATTTAATACTAACACATACAAATAAAGACTGCCATTTTTTCTGCTGCACCACAATAAAGTCAGCTCCTAGTTTTCTTGATTTGCCTTCTAGAGCAGTGGCGGTTCCTCCCTGGGAGTGGAGAAGCGTCCCTTCCCGACACTGCTGGGCAGAAAGTATCAAAAACAAAATGGCAATAAAATGATTTTATTACCATTTTATTTTTATCACTCTGCCAGCAAATGAATTACGAGGGCAAAGCGGGGCCAGTGCATCACTACTGCTGCCAATGATTGGCAGCAGTGAGGAGTGGCCACTTAAGTTTCGATTGTGCATGTTGGTTTGGCTGACTACATTGCTATGGCCAAACCGACATGTGCAATTCAATCCTCTCCAACAGCCGGGGTTAGAGTGCAGGCACAGGCCTACAGTGGCTCTTGGAGCATAGAGCCAGCCCGCTCCAGCCAATCAAGACACTTTAGAACAGTGTCTTGATTGGATGAGAGTTGGCTGTGGGCTTCGAGCTCGGAGGACGTGCTGCCTGCAGAACAACCAGGAAGTACTGCAGAACAAGCAGCAGTGTAAGGTAAGTGATTGATTTTTTTTAATGTGTATTTTTATGCTAATGTGTATATTATTGTGCATTTGTTATGGGTACTATGTGTATGTGTTATGTGTACATGTGTATGTGTATATGTATATATGTGTATGTGTATATATGTGTATATGTTATATGTATATCTTTTCGCCCCCCGTGTGATTTGCAACCAACTGCTACTGCTTTCTAAGATCCGTTCTAGGTCTGGAAAAACCTACTAAATTCATTCTGACTTTAAGTCAGCAGCCTTCAGCCATTGGTTGTCCGGGTCAACACGCTTCAGTCACGATATTTACATTTTGGCCAGGCCTAAGGAGTATTTTGCAATTCTATAAGTTGCTCAAGTAGTTAAAAAGAAGCCATCAAAGGAATTGTATTTCTGAATATTGTACATAGAAATATTGCCAAATATAAACATTTTGTTCTAAATATCGTTTGCAAAATTAACTTTGCTTTTTGTATAGATATTATGTTCTTAACACCAATGGGGTAATATTTTTGTAAACATTATTTAGGACACAATATTTATGCCAGCCGATATTCTGACTATGATATTCTGGTATCACACTCCTCCCAGGATCCCAGCTACTATATTGAGCTGTACAGCAGTGAGTCGGGAATTTCAGAGAAGCATACTTCTCCTTCATGTGCACTGGGAGACTGGCTCATACACACATAATCGAATTTCCTTTTCTTTCATGTCCTCATTAAAACTGCAGATTTACTGCTGCATACCCTTGTTATCCAAGCACATTGCTCCTGGATTCTAGGATGCTCCTGTTTAAGTTCCAGCTCATCTCTGCTCTTGAAAAGCCATGAACATATATGGTTCATTGCCCATCAATTGCCATCTTCATACTGAAGTGTATGTGTGTGTGCGTGTGTGTGTGAGAAAAGGGGACATTGTATGAGCACAAAAAATAGATGGCCAGTGGTTAGTGCTTGTGTGTGTCATTTCTGCTAATGTGCATAAGGCTGGATATCACATTTTGGCTCTCATGTATGAAGGAATTTTACGGTCAATAAGGCTCTGATTCATAAAATCAAAGCCTTTCTGACTGCAAAATGCCTTTTTTTATTCCTTGAACCTAAAAAGCAATTCAATAGCATGTTACCAAATCACTAACTGGGTTTGGGAATAAATACAGATTCTGTATTTTGAAGGGGCCTGTTAAGGACTTCCCTTCCAGATACTGAATCTTTAAGCTATGTAATAATGATTTGCAACTGAATTCCAATGGCAAAACAATAATATTTTACCACCTCCTCAAAGTTGGTGGTAAGCAATTTGCAAAACGGAACGGGCCCACTTGAGACTCCTTCCCCTTTGCGAATGTTTACAAAAGCATTTTTTTAGCAGACACTGGTCCATGAGACTGCTGTCTCGTCATAAAAAAGTTTTTTTTGTTTTTTTTTAATAGAGTATTCTGTTTTCCTTTAATGAAAAATTTTAAACAAACGATTGCTTGATCAGAAACCAGTCAGAGACATGGTAATCTGCAGATCTTAGGAGGCGGTATTCCAACAGAATATTGAGTTAAAAATATCGACAGACAAGAATATCAAATCAAAAATATTGTGACGTGGAAATATCGACATCAAGAATATCGATGTCAAGAATACCAATTTTTAGGGAAGTAATATCGATTTTTAAAATATAGAAGTCATTAATATCGTTTGCAAATATATAGTTATTTAAAATATCGCTTTTAATTATTGTTATGTATTTTAGTATATATTTTAAATGTTTATCATGTAATTTTTTGTTTAATTATTGTAAATGTTTCTTACGATATTAGTTACATTTTTAGTAGTTATGAAATTTAATGTAATAAAATGTATTTTTTAGTTCTGTAGTGGGGTGTGGGTTTATAAGGGTATAGGGGGGAGTTATTATAATACATTAATGAATATTTTTTATTTAATATTATTTAGTTATTTGATATTAAATTATGTTAATTGTGCTACAAAACATTTTATGTACATTTTTTGCGCAGGTCGTGGGGTTTATAGGGGTAAAGGGTGGGAAGTATTTTTTTAAATAATTAATAATTAGCTGTTAATTAATATTAATTAATGAAATGATAATTAATTATGTTCATTGTTTAATTTTTTTTTTTTAGGTGTGGGTTTTGGTGTTTATAGGGGTAAAGGGTGAAGCGTAAATTAATTTTAATTAATTAATAATAACTTATTAAATACTATTAATCATTTAATTGTAAATTAATTATTTTAATTGTGTTATAATTTTTTTAGTTTAATTTTACGTATTTATAGGGGTAAAGAGTGGGAAGTTAATTAACTTTAATGAATTTATATTTAATTTTTAATACATAATATTTGTTTAATTGATAATTAATTATGTTAATTGTGCATTTTTTTTATTTTAGATGTGGGTTGTGGGTTTTGTAGGGGCAGGGGTGGGAAGTAAATACATTTTAGGTAAATAGTGATTATTTTTGAAGTAATATTAATGATGAATTTGATAATTTATTATTTTAATGATGTTAATTGTGTAGATCATTTTCTGTTAAATTGCATGAGTGTGTTGTGTGTTTTGTTGGGGGTATACGTTTGAAAAGACATTAATTAAAATGCATTAACAATTAATATTTGATTAATGATAATTGGTTTGTTGATACATATTTATATTAATGGTGTATATATTTTTATTTTAGTTAAGTTTTAGGTGCAGGTTGTGAGATTTGTGTGGCTATAGGGTGGGAAGTAACTAAATCGAATTTATGTAATAAATATTTTTGGGGTAATAAATACTTTCTAAATAAAATTGTTTATTTGAATGTGAAAATTATTTTTGTATTTTATTTATAATAATAGTTGCAGATATTAGTGATATGTATTTAACATTGTAATAAGTTAATATGTTTTGTAATTTTTAATTTTTAATATATTTGTATTTTTTATTCAACATATTTATATTTTATATAAAAACAACAGTACACTGAGAGTCAATAAACAGAAGTGACTTCTTCTTGTATCTTTCTTTAAGATTTCTTTTATTCTTCCTTTAAGTAGTTTTTTCTCAATACAGCATGCAGCCTCCAAAACCGAAATAGCCGCAAACAGTCAACACGTGCTTTGCGCCCAATTGCGCTTCTTCAGGGCTGTTACAAACAAAAACTAAGTATCAATATATATTCAAAATTAAAAAAACAAGTAAAGTATGCATGAATATCACAATATTTGTTCAATAAGTACTACCTATCTAGTGGTCATATTCCTATTTGACAACACACTTAATTACCAGTGAAGTACATTTGTTGCATTAGGATACAGAATTAAAAAAGGGAATTAGTTGTTCAATACACTCAAAATGGAGCACGGGACTTAATTAAGAAATGCCTGTAAATGAACCTCCCAACTTTCACATTTCTTTTCACCACGCTATATTTATGACATGATTATGACACAGTGTGGACTTTGGTACTTTCACTTCTTCCTTCTTAAATGAATTTCCCTGGTTTAAAGTCCGACTGCCTAATTACACTGTAGGCGGTCAGAGTTTATACAAACGGTTGGACCGACTGACTTCTGACAGGCTCAAG
Source organism: Calotriton arnoldi (assembly GCA_963921515.1). Taxonomy (NCBI): domain Eukaryota; kingdom Metazoa; phylum Chordata; class Amphibia; order Caudata; family Salamandridae; genus Calotriton; species Calotriton arnoldi. Next base: position 881,496 of record CAWUFW010003635.1, read on the forward strand.
GAGCCCGTCGATCAGTTGGAGGCCGCGCATATTTCCCTACAGATGGCGTTTCCGCTGTCGGGATAATGATGACTGTTCCGACAGGCTTTTCATGTTGGGCTTTCCAACATGAAAAGCCTATCAGAAAGCAACTTTTGATATAATAATTCATAGACTTTCTGTTTGGTGTTGCTGGTATAACTAATTGTGGATTTAGCACCAGATATTTGCATGTGATTGTTTATACTGATTAACTACAGCTAGAACATAAAAAAGGCCCTTAAACGTATCATCACATGTAGTAAATCAATCAATTTGAGCAGCTAGATACTAAATTGCAATTATTTTTTAAATAAATACAACTAAATACATGCTTACTAGTAGTTTAATCATTTTTGAAATATAGATTACAAAATTATAAATGTTCTAAAGACCTACTCAAAAATATGAAAGCACCTTTAAAAGGTATGATAGTAGCTTCAGAATGTTTGAATTTTTAGCCAAACAGAAATACTTAGGATATCAATAATTTAATGGTTTAAAACAGTATCCTGGATTTTTCTTTCATTTTCAGTTCATAAACAATTATTGAAGTTTTTAGGACTTTTAAAAAATAATCTTGGCAAGTAATATCATAAATATTGTTTAGTTCCATTAATCTTTAAAATATTCTTCATATTGTGTATGTCACTTAATGAATTGTAGTTGTGCAAAACTATCCTTTAAAATTTGTCATAAACAGGCTTTTTATGAGTTCCTACTAACTTAGAATTAATACTAAAAACAATGCAGCATTTTTCTAGACAATTAGGGCCTGATTTAGAGTTGCAGAGCGGGTCCCTGTTCCTCAGTCTAGGAGTACTTTATCCAGGGTGACAGTATTCGGTCCGCCGCATATATTGTTTGGACTTACTGTCCAACAACTGTCATTACTGAGTTGTCTCCATAAGCCAAAGGATTCCTCCGTCTTTGGTCATTACTAATCCTGGGCGGTGAACTCCGCTCCGCTCGCAGAGTTTGCGGAGTTTTCCGCACTCTGCGTTACGTGGAGATCGCAGAGTTCCGAAAAACTCCGCCCGCGTAGCAAAGCGGAGTTTTTTACCTCGCTCGCGTTCGTCAACGTCAAGTTGGCGACCGCGAGCGAGGAAAATCAACCTCCTGGCGAGATTTTTCCTCATTTGCGATCACCAACATCAAGTTAGCGAGCGTGGAAAATCAACCTCCCGGCGAGATTTCTTAACGCGGGGGGGTCAGGTTTCTCATTGCGAGTGGTCGCGTATGCTCACGACCGCTCGCGTTGAGAAAGCTGCCGCTCAAGTAAAAATCTACTCAAGCGGCAGAAAAGGAAAGCAGCGACCGCTTGCACTGTGCATGGTGCCGTTCGCGATGATTGCACAGTGCGGACAAGCATCCGGCACTGTGCAATCACCGCGAACGGCATTTTTCTATCGTACTCCGCTGCTTGCGGAGCTCCGGGTAGTGCAGCAGAGTTTTTTTTTCACTTCGCGGTGTTCCGCGTAGTGCAACTCCGCAAACTCCGCCCAGGGTTAGTCATTACTCAGTCAACGTAGGTATGACAGTTATCTATTGGCTATACTTCAGAGCTGTGCACTGTCACAGTGGGATGGCAGGGCAACATAATAGAGCATTTAAAGTTCAGATGTGAGTACATTTGGCTACAATTGGGAATTTAGCTTGAACTACAAAAATGTATGTGATAAATATTGAGATGAAATGCATAAAGTGTTAGTGGAGCATAATAGTTGTGAGATGAGTTAATTGTTGAGCATTATGGAACTCATTATAGCTACAGGAAATAAAGATAAAAAGTATCTTGTGGCACTGCAATCTGTGTTACAATTGATCTCCACATGGGTTGAAATTCACTGGTATTTGTCATGTTAAAAAACACCCAAGGTGGGTATTAGAGTTACATCTGTGTGAAATTAAATGGAAATGGACCAGTAAATTAGTTAGCCAAAAACTACATTGTAGTAATTATTCTAATTGATTGTCTATCTTTCTTAACTAAAGCGTTTCAATTATTATCAAGTGTGCTGTGGAAATATTATCTTTCCTGATTTACCTGTTTTAAACTTTGTTCTTTGTGGTTGTATTTAATACTAACACATACAAATAAAGACTGCCATTTTTTTCTGCTGCAACACAATAAAGTCAGCTCTTAATCTTCTTGACTTGCCGTCTCTATGATCCGTTTTAGGTCTGGAAAAGTAAAAAAATTCATTCTGTGAAACAATGACAGTGGGACTTTAAGTCAGCAGCCTTCAGTCATTGGTTGTCCGGTTCAAAACCCTTCAGTCACTGCATTTACACTTTGGCCAGGCCAAAGGAATATTTAGCAGTTTTATAATTTGCTCAAGTAGTTAAAATAGAAGCCATCAAAAGGATTGTATTTCTGAATATTGTACATAGAAATATTGTTGAATATAAAACTTTTGTTCCAAACATCGTTTACAAAATTGCTTTTTGTATAGATGTTCTATTCTTAACACCAAGGGGGTGATATTTCTGTGAACGATATTTAGGACACAATAGTTATGCCAGCTGATATTCTGACTATGATATTCTGGTATCACTCTCCTCCCAGGATCACAGCTACTGTATTGAGCTCTGCAACAGACAGAAGTGAGTCAGGCATTTCGGAGAAGCATACTTCTCCTTCATGTGCACCATGAGACTACAGGTAATCAAATTTCCTTTTCTTTGATGTCTTCAATAAAACTTTAGATTCATTGCTGCGTACCCTTGTTATCTAAGTGCTTTGCTCCTGGACCCTGGGTTGCTCCTATTTAAGTTCCAGCTCATCTCTGCTCTTGACAAGCCATGAAAAGAGGGTTCATTGCCCATGAATTACCATCTTCAATCTGAAGGGAGATGAGTGTGTGTGTGCACATGTGTGGGTGCATGTGTGAGTATGCGTGTGTGTGTGTGTGTGTGTGTGAAGGGGTCAGTTTATGAGTAAAAAAATAGATGGGCAGTGGTTACAGTTTGTGTGTGTTGTGTGCTAATGTGCACAAGACTGGAAAGCAGTCAGTAATGTTCTAATTCGTAAAATCAGAGCCTTTCCCACATCAAAATGCCATTTTTTTACTTACCAAACTTAAATAGCAACTCAATAACATGTAACTGAATCTTATTGAATCGCTAATTGGGTTTTGAAAAATATAGTTACGGTATTTGGAAGGGGCATGTTAAGGACGTCCCTTCCAGATACCAAATCTTTAAGCTATGTATTAATGTCTTGCAACCGAATTCCAGTAGCAAAACAATAATATTTTACCACCTCCTTCCCTTTTGTGAATGTTCACAAAAACGTTTTTTATGAGCAGGAAGTGGTCCATGAGACTACTCTCTGGTCATGCAAAATGTCTTTGCAATTTTTCTGTTTTTTACAGCATTGTTTTCCTTTCATGAAAACAGACTGCATTTAAAAAAAAATGTATTGCTTTATTTAAAACCATTCAGAGACATGGTGGACTGCGGACTCCAGCAAGCCACCATACATGTCATTGTAGCCAATCATAGTAGGTCATAATTTGTGACCTACCTCATGCATATTAATAAGGTTGATCGAGTTGCAACCCACTATGAATCGGTATTTTGAGAACACAGGGGCCGATTCACAGAACTAATCTGAGATAAAATCCTAAACTTACTACTTTTGGTATTCACAGAAGGCATTTAGTAGTAGTAAAGTGAGGACTCCTAACTTTACTACTACTAAACTGAGATAAAATCCTAAACTTACTACTTTTGGTATAACAAAACGTTTTACAATTTCTGAAGCACTACGCAACCAATAATAACATAACAGTATAAATATGTAAAGAAGCAAAAATTCAAATCCTTTGGGCTTGTTCGGTCCTTTATTATAATAAATCTTCCATTCCCTTACGCCAACGCGTTTCGTCGTCTTTGGGCATAAACCCTACGACTTCCTCAGGGCTGGAAGTAATACAAACAATCTTGTAATACACCGAATTTTTGTATAGATACATTATACACGATATAAGCCCAAACATAACCACTGTGCGTCAAGGGACTAATCAAAGCAAAAACATTATTGTGTGCATATTTTCATGCTAAAATAATCGTACGCAAACACAATATGTATATAATAAATGAATGAAATTCAGAATGTTCTACCTGTATTTACACAAACATCCAGTACCACAATGTCACCCTCGTGTAAGTGAATCAACACAAAACCCAATAATAGCCAATGTGCAATTCATTATTATTGAACCACCAGTGGATTGCAAACTCCATTGCAATACAAATACGTAACCAAAAAAAGAAATGATACCTTAATATCTAATTCCAGAATCCTTTCTGCGAAAATTAATTAAATAAAAGCCAAATTAGCTCAAAATACATAAGGCATGAGGCAAAAGCTGTTCATTACGTCATATTATCAGCTAAATCTCCAAACTCTCAAGGTAAGGCTTACCTCTATCTTCAGTCTTGATTCCAAGTAAGGATTATCTTAATTAAGTAAAATGTTCAACCCCACTCGCGACCCTGTAAAGAACGCAACAAAGACATAAACCATGACACTAATCAAACATATAGATCGTATACCAACAATCAATTCACCAAATAATCTACACTTACCGCTTATGTAATAAACAAGCGAGTCCAGGTCAACATATCAATATGCTGTAAACAAGAGCGGAAGATATAATTCCGCTAATTACAACAGGTCCCTGCAGTACGGGGTATCCTGTGAAATAAACGAAGAAAGCACGGTCAATTATCGGTACCGGCTTCCAACAAACTATATTCTTCTAATAAGAGAAGACCCGCAACGTTACACATACCTGTAACACAGATTCTTCGTGCCGCACCACGATAAGGTGAAGACGGACTCCTCGTCCCGTTAGGGATTTAAAAAACCTTCCCAGAAAGCAAAAAGTAAAAAGTAAAAAGGTGACTACAATACCAGCATCACCAGCGCCATATTGGAATGGGTAATAGACGGTAAATCACCCGTTACTAAGTCAGACTGCTTAGAAATAATAACATTTCCCATTTACATATTGCCAAGTAAAGTGTCAGGATTTTTTTGATCCATATTTCATCAAACTTCAAAATTGGAAAAAATGTGCTTTCCCAAATAAAGAAAACTCAACCCATAAGTATATTTGAAGCTAATAAATCATATTAAAATATAAAAACAATTTCCACATTACTAGGGGTCGTGTAGCAACCGATCCTAAAGTCCATCCCAAATTGCCTTATGTAAAAGTGCAATTGCTTCCTGCTCAAGCCTCATCCTATACCTCACACCTCTGTATACATAAGTACAAATAGCGGGCTATGTCTATACACTATAGCCAATAATAAATGAATAAATCCATGCCATGAATACTACAGCCATTAATCACCAAGAAAATACTGCAATTCCCGATCATAATTGAGCCCCTCCTCCACGGCCCGCAAACGCATGATCCACCGTGCCTCATGCCTTCGTAATTTCAACTCTCTATTACCACCACGTGGGTCTAGTTTAATATGTTCTATACCATAGAACATAAAAGTTTTATTAGGACCTTGTGCATTACAATTATAAACATGTTCAGCAATAGGATATCTTATATCATTATGCTTTATCGCTCGCATATGTTCTCCAACACGTTCTTTTAATGCCCTAATAGTGCTCCCCACATAGATTTTGTCACACTTGCATATAATAACATAAACAACATATTTTGTGCTACAATTAATATTAGTCAATATTGTATAAACCTTTCCCATACTATCTTTAAAAGATTTCATCTTATGTTTGGCAAACCTACACATCCCACAGTGACCACATTTAAAAAAACCCTTGGAAAACTCAGTTAACCAGGGTTCCAACTCAGATTTAACAGGATAACTGGGACTCAATAAAGTACCCAAATTCCCGTAGGGTTGCATCAGCCTGCAGGATGTGCCAGTGTTTATTCAAACTCTTTCGTAGTACAGTACTAATACGATTATAGTCAGTAATCAATCTAATCTGCACAGTGGACTGATTATCAATTGGTCTAGGCTTCAAGGTAGTAGTCCTTTTAACCTTCATAACCCTTTCCTTAGCTGTTTTAATATCATGATTAGGATAACCTCTCTGAAAAAACCTCCTCTCCATATCTTTAATACAAGTAAGAAAATGTACATCATCGCTACAATTACGTCTGGCTCTAACCATCTCCCCGTAGGGGATGGCCTTAATCTGATGACGGGGGTGTGCACTTTTCGCATGTAATAATGCATTACACGCAGTAGGTTTTCGATAAATATTACTCTGAATTAATCCATTATTAATATACAGTTTCTTGATGTGGAAGGTTAAAAGGACTACTACCTGGAAGCCTAGACCAATTGATAATCAGTCCACTGTGCAGATTAGATTGATTACTGACTATAATCGTATTAGTACTGTACTCTGAAAGAGTTTGAATAAACACTGGCACATCCTGCAGGCTGATGCAACCCTACGGGAATTTTTAACAGATAAACCCCAGATTACATTTAGAAGGGGTAAGACTTTGGGTACTTTGTTGAGTCCCAGTTATCCTGTTAAATCTGAGTTGGAACCCTGGTTAACTGAGTTTTCCAAGGGTTTTTTTAAATGTGGTCACTGTGGGATGTGTAGGTTTGCCAAACATAAGATGAAATCTTTTAAAGATAGTATGGGAAAGGTTTATACAATATTGACTAATATTAATTGTAGCACAAAATATGTTGTTTATGTTATTATATGCAAGTGTGACAAAATCTATGTGAGGAGCACTATTAGGGCATTAAAAGAGCGTGTTGGAGAACATATGCGAGCGATAAAGCATAATGATATAAGATATCCTATTGCTGAACATGTTTATAATTGTAATGCACAAGGTCCTAATAAAACTTTTATGTTCTATGGTATAGAACATATTAAACTAGACCCACGTGGTGGTAATAGAGAGTTGAAATTACGGGCATGAGGCACGGTGAATCATGCGTTTGCGCCATGGAGAAGCTCAATTATGATCGGATGATATTCTTGGTGATTAATGGCTGTAGTATTCATGGCATGGATTTATTCATTTATTATTGGCTATGAGTGATATAGACATAGCCCGCTATTTATACTTATGTATACAGAGGTGTGAGGTATAGGATGAGGCTTGAGCAGGAAGCAATTGCACTTTTACATAAGGCAATTTGGGATGGACTTTAGGATCGGTTGCTACACGACCTAGTAGTGTGGAGTGGTTTTATATTTTAATATGATTTATTAGCTTCAAATATACTTATGGGTTGAGTTTTCTTTATTTGGAAGCACATTTTCCAATTTTGAAGTTTGATGAATATAGATCAAAACAGATCCTGACACTTTACTTGGCAATATGTAAATGGGAAATGTTATTATTTCTAACAGTCTGACGTAGTAGCGGGTGATTTACCGTCTATTACCCATTCCAATATGGCGCTGGTGATGCTGTATTGTAGTCACCTTTACACTTTTGCTTTCTGGAAGGTTTTTTAAATCCTAGCGGGACGAAGAGTCCGTCTTCACCTTATCGTGGTGCGGCACGAAAATCTGTGTTACAGGTATGTGTAACGTTGCGAGTCTTCTCTTATTAGAAGAATATAGTTTGTTGGAAGCCGACACCGATAATTGACCGTGCTTCTTCGTTTATTTCACAGGATACCCGTACTGCAGGGACCTGTTAATTAGCGGAATTATATCTTCGGCTCTTGTTTACAGCATATTGATATGTTGACCTGGACTCAGCTGTTTATTACATAGCGATAGAATGTAGATTATTTGGTGAATTGATTGTTGGTATACGATCTATATGTTTGATTAGTGTCATGGTTTATGTCTGTTGTGCGTTCCCTTACAGAGTCGCAATGGGATTGAACATTTTGCTTAATTAAGATAATCCTTACTTGGAATCAAGACTGAGATAGAGGTAAACCTTACCTTAGAGTTTGGCGATTTAGCTGATAATATGACGTAATGAACAGCTTTTGCCTCATGCCTATGTATTTTGAGCTAATTTGGCATTTATTTAATTGAATTTTCGCAGAAAGGATTCTGGAATTAGATATTAAGGTATCATTTCTTTTTTTGGTGCGTATTTGTATGTGCAATAGTTGCAATCCACTGGTGGTTCAATAATGAGATTGCACATTGGCTATTATTGGGTTTTGTGTTGATTCACTTGCGAGAGGACATTGTGGTACTGGATGTTTGTGTAAATACAGGTAGAACATTCTGAATTTCATTCATTTATTATATACATATTGTGTTTCAGCGTACGATTATCTTAGCATGAAAATATGCACACATAATGTTTTTGCTTTGATTAGTCCCTTGACGCACAGTGATCATGTTTGGGCTTATATCGTGTATAATGTATCTATACAAAAATTCGGTGTATTACAAGATTGTTTGTATTACTTCAGCCCTGAGAAGTCGTAGGATTTATGCCCAAGACGAGCAAAGCGCGTTGGCGTAGGAATGGAAGATTTATTATAATAAAGGACGAACAAGCCAAAGATTTGAATTTTTGCTTCTTTACATATTTATACTGTTATGTTATTATTGGTTGCGTGTGCTTCAGAAGGTATAAAGCGTTTTGTTCAATCATTGATTGAAAAATTGGGGAATTCGGGTGGATGTTCTCCCTTTTGAATGCACCGCAGGATATGTGTCATTGTTTCTATTGGATTTTTTGTTGTAAATTTGTATGAGCGCCAGAGGACCCTTTTCACCCACTTTAGTTAATTACTACTTTTGGTATTCACAGAAGGCATTTAGTAGTAGTAAAGTTAGGAGTCCTAACTTTACTACTACTAAATGCCTTCTTTGAATACCAAAAGTATTAAGTTTAGGATTTTATCTCAGATTAGTTCTGTGAATCGGCCCTCAACTTATTAATAAAAGGTAGGTTCGCAAAATAACAATTGATTTGTTAAATGTTGGAGCACAAATTGCGGCCACTTCTAACAAATCCATTTAAGTAGTCACAAATTGTAAATCACTCTGTGTAGGAATTTACAATTAAAGTCAAATGTTGAATGGCAGGGGGATTAGGGGCTCATTATGGCTTTTTTCGGGGATAGACCATTGGCTTAAACACAGGGGAGCTCATTTATGAGAACTGACACATCGGTGTGGCCAGGCAGCTATGACTCAGAAAAATTTGCGCTGTGGTATGACAGTTTCTAACAACATGGATGCGCCGTATTTAAGGTACAGCACACCATGTCGTGAGGAGCCAAGATGAGTTAAAAATATTGACGCATCCATAGGCCGGATGCCACAGAGAAATGTGATGCATTTGCAGCCAAAGTGACGCTGAGCTACTTTGCGGGTCGTAAAGCAATGCTTACATGCCGCAAATCAGCTTTGCGTCACACTGGAGTGTGTCATGGGTCAAAAATCCCTTAAAAGATGACGCATTGGGAAAAAAACTCCAACACATCAAAAGGGCGACATGGAGCAGGCAGCAGCAGTCAGGGCAACAACCCCAAAAACCCCAACACCAGCCAGGATGTCCAGACAGAACCCCAGAGGAAGAGGAAGAGTAATTTTAGCGAAAAGGAGAACCAAATTTTAATAACAGAGGTGACACAGTATAAACATCAACTCTTTGTCACCTCAAAATTGTAATTAGGGAATGAAGAAACCATTTGGCAGTTCATAGTGGTGAATAAAAACAGTGTAGGGCAAACTTAAAGGACAGTACCAGAGTGAAAGAAGTGCTGGCATGATAATAAGCGTAGGACCAAAGAGAAACTGGCATAGAACCTGAGGGCAGCCATGTGGACTAGAGGAGGAGGACCTGAGGACCAGGATGAGCTGGACCCCTTGGAGATGCTGATGGCAGCAGTCATCCCAGCAGAATTGTTGGCAGGAGTGGAATGACAGGACAGTGTTGGCTTGAGGACCAGCAAGACCTACAGGATAAGTGGCAACAAGGGAGAATATGCTGAAAAATGCCATGCTCTGCAATGCAGCAAGCTACTTTATTGTGCTGCACTGTGCTGTGTGCAAGGGAAAGAGCAGGAATCTCTCACATGTTAATTCATACATCACAAAAATGTAAGTCATACTGGCCAGATACATGTTGTGCACTCCAATCCAGCTCTGTCAAGTTTGTCCAGTCCTTGTGTGATGTGCAGCACTAGTCCAGGTTCACCTTTGTATACTGAGACATGTAATGGAATGTGTATCATGAATGACCAGGACTACACTCGCACAATACAAAGCAAAAAATCTGCACTGGACCAGCACCTAATGGAAGGACCCTTGAACCCTGCCCAACCTGACTGTGACAATGCAGGCCCCCTTGCACCATGAAGCTAATGTGTCTATCTCAGGTCCATGCAGCCAAATGTGGACTGTAAAGCAATGGAATGGAATGAGGTTGCCAGCGGATTAAATCCTCACCTGAGACGGTGTTCAGGTGTGGAGTATGTGAAATATCACCTTGTAGGATCATGAGAAGAGCCACATGTATAGTCACTAGCATGAAGCTACTTTTCACCCTGCTGCTGTCCCAATGTGTGGGGTGAGAGCACACAGGTGTAGGCCGCCATGTTAGAGACCACCCTACCTCCTGTCATCTACAAATGTATAAAGGGGTGGGAGTCATTGCAAGTGATGCACACCAGAGGACCATGAGTGTTTGTTGGAGGAATAGGTGGTGTGTGAGCCTAGTGGTCACCTGGTAGTGTAGTGTGATGTAGGTGCAACGTCAGACAAACTGGTCAGTTTTCCAAGCGAGGGAGTAGCCTTGAGGAAGGTTTGACTACAGGCATCCCTTCTTCCCCGCCCATTCATGGTCTCTGACATAATTTTTTACATTTAAGCCGACCAATTAGGTGATGTGTAATTATATTTCCATACATTGTGTTTATTGTGTTAATTATGAGTTAATACAACTTTAGGAGTGAGAGTATTTCCCCTTTTTTGGTCCTGAAGAAAAGCCTTGGGGTAGGGCTTGAAATTAGTAGACCTAGGAAGCAGTGGGTCATATACCTGCAGAGTTTCCCAACATCCCCAGATTTTAACATATCGATTAGGGGAGTGAATAAAGTTATTTTTCTCACTAGTTAGATATTTTTAACCTTTTTTCATATAAGTAACCCACTCCATACTTCCAACCAATATAGGTGTATAGGAACTTTTATTGTGAAGTGCTCCCAAGTCTTCGCAGCTAGTAGCACACCCTTGTCCGTAGAAGGGCAGGGATGAACCCTATGATGAAGAAGGCCACTGTAGGGCAATCCTGGTGGGTGAGGGTTATCTAAAAGAAAATGTTTATTTTCCAGTCCTTAAAGCTTATTTATACATGTGCTCATGACACTTGCTGGTAGCATTGGGGTCCTGGAAGGAGTCCAACTCTCCCCAGGTGAATGGTCTATGTTGAACTAGAAAACATGAATAGGGACGTCGCATTGTAAAAAGTGCTTTAACATATGCGTACATATATGTCTTACAAACCATGCTATCCCAGATTTACACAACAGCTTATACAAACATATCTGAATTGGCCAAATAAATGAAAGCAGATAGTCAGCATGCAGGCCTGAGCTCTCTGGATGATGTAGTTCAGATGTATCCGTCATCACATGCCTGAAGCATACCTCAGGCATTTGGTGTATTGAGTTATGCTGGCCAGCAACATGTCAGACTCCATTGTACCATGACCATGACATATGGGGGACAACATTGACCCTCGGAACAACTAAGTGGTGTAATGCTAGAATAGGACAGGCATACGCTGTATGTAACACTATTGAAGGCATATAAGGGTTTACTGGCACTGTTGGACAGAGTGCTGACTAGTGTGAATTCTTTGTACCGTACAACTTTGTGCAAGGTTGCATGCCTTCTCAGCAGGTATAATGTTTTGGTGTTGCCCTGAAAGAAACACAGTTCTGAAAATGTGGATATTTATGAGGCAGATTAATCGGTGTACATGTGTAGCACAATGCTGCACACCTGGAAGTTTGTACAAACATGGACTTTGGACATAAATCGGCTGCTTCGCCTTCAACAGTGGGCGCCCTGGCAATTTCGAAGCATCTCTGCAAATTTATGTATGTCACATGAGGAAAAGCTCATGATTCCATGCATTTACATTTAGAACTGAAACCCAGTAATCATTGAACAGGCCCTTGTACCAGGGTATGGCAATGGATCAATTTGCACTGTGCTTGCTTAATGTTTACTTAATGTAGGCACTCTGAGGCACAAAACGTTCCCTTACATTCCTTCAGCCCCTGATGTCTTCACAATTTTACATACATCTTGCATGTTGCAGTAAGTAAAAAGCACTAGAAAAACGATGTACAGTCCATCTTTATGTTTTGGTATTACTGAAATAGCTACATCACAAACATCAGAAGGAGAAAACATACATACCTATGAGTCCTCCAATCTTGACTCAAAGGAGGTCAATTAGATCGGCCTCCCATGCCACCATGTCAGTCCACCTATGCTTAATTTGGATGCAGGTCCACTCGATCTTGAAGGTCTTCAGGTGATGCTAGCCCACTCGCTCCCACCAGTCCTTCTTGTTCTTTGCAGTGTAGCCTTGGCTCACTCTACCCCCAGCTGCCACCATCCTGGGAAGGTAGTGCATGATCACCCTTATAAGTCCACGCAACTCCGGCTCACTGAAATTTTTGCCCCTCCCGACATGTGCTATCCCTCCCACAGACACTGTACAAATGAAAAAGCCCCCTACCAGAGGGAGAGGTGCGGCAAAGCGGCCAGGGCAGCTGACTCTGGAGCACAGGCTCACGGTTCGATTCCCGGCGCCGGTGGCAGCTCAGCCCAGCCCAGCGCCCTGTGACTCTGGGCAATAGCTCACTTAATCTCCCTGAGCGCCACCCAGCGCCTTGAGACCCTTAGGGGTGATTAGTTTGCACTCTACAAATACCGGGTTATTATTATTACCAATTGTAACTACCCCTATAAGAAAATACCGCAAAATGAAGAACAGTGACAATAGCTTGACAAAACTATACAAAAGGACAAAAGGGTATGACAAAGATACAATATAGACACAGAGCACACACTCACAAGATCAAAAACACCAGCAATCACAAAGCCATTCTCCAAACACCTCTAGCACCCAGCACAGACTAACAGAGAGTAAGAAAAAGTGAAAGTAACCTCACACTTCCTAGTATGCAGACTGCCACACCCATTGTGTCATTTCTCGGGTGTGTTCTGCCTGTTTTCAACATTTTATTGTTTATGACGCATCAGTACTGTGATTGCCACTGTGTGATGAATGCGCAGCACTTTGGCACTTATGCACATGCATTGGCCCCAATGCGCGGCTCACGACTGGTGCCACTGGTGCAATGCACCACGGAACTGGGGCTTAACGTAGTTTCTGACCCATGCAGCTGGCCGAATGTGGTCCTAGAGTTATAGCAGACAAGTTATAAGTTTGGTTATGTGTGACATTTCATTGGTCATAGTGTGTTTATGTGTGGCATAATACCTCCTTAAGTGTTACATCTTGGTTGGCAATTTATTGTGAGGAGTAACTATGTAATAATTGTAATGTATTGAAGCATTTACTGAATTATCTTTCGATTGTGGTTTGAATTAGGCTTGGGAGGACTTAGGTAGCTGTGCTTATGCTGCACCTATGTCATGCATGCATTACTACATCCAGTGTTGCATAATTATTGGCACAACGGTGGACTGGGTTATCACCACTTGACGGGTCTGTGTGGCAGAGGGCAGAGTACAGGTGGTGAATCTGGCTGGATGTAATTGGTTTATGTCCCTGTCACTTCATGACCGTTGGGCTGGTACATGGCCTGTGGTGTGAGTCTGGGTTCATGGAGTGCATGTGCATTCCTCTTCACTCAGCCTGGGGAACAGCAGGCAGCATGGAAGCACAGCAAGGCTGGAATTTGGAGCATTCTGATCACACTTAAGTTGTCAGATCTGTTACCAGGATACACACCTGAATGTACTCTACAGTTTTATGTGCATGTGAAGAATGCTCCCGGGGCCCTTGTGCCACGCTATTGTATTCCCTATTCTGCAAAATATCTTTGTTCATTCAATCTGTGCGGAATCCTGCCATGAGATGTGTTACGGATGCAACAGACACTTAGGGAAGCCCTGAGACATGCTGGCTCACCCTTTCTACAGGGTATGTTCCTCCTAGCTTGCTGATTTACTGGATTTTTCAAAAACATATGCTGTATTTCCAATAAGGCACATTTGATAGTCGGGCAGGCATTTATTTGCACACAAAGCTAGGCAAGAGCCACCATGTGATGAGGTGGTAAAGACCCATCTCCTCTCAGGGCTATATGTCCGACCTAATATGTGTGGGGCTTGCATAATGCATCATGGTAGATATGTTATGGATATCTATTTTACATATTGTTTGAGCCAAACCAGACCAGATTGTGTAGCCATGATAAGTGTAATTAATCATGAGTTTTCACAGTGTATTACAAATCACTTCATTGGCTCTCTCTACACCAGAGAGAGAGTCCTTGACCATTGCATTGGGGGTTCCCATGCACACCCAATGGTAAAATATGCATTCACAAACCAGGTAAACCTGGAAATGTGCCAGTAAGTAAATACATTCCCAGAAGTAGCATTACAAGGAGTTGGACCTACAAATCTCCTCAGCCCTTCATGCACACATACATTCCTGAATGCAATAGTTACATCCCTGCTCCAGGGTGCAAGTGTGCCGGTCTAGGCCCTAGGCAGTCAAAACAGCACTGTCACAGGAGAAAAGGCATGATTGTTTTATATTCATTTAGGTGCAGTACATTACTTGAAATGCCCTTTCACACATTGCATTGCTGTAGGGAGACTATCTGTGTTGCACTGTGTGGCTAAAACAATACCAAAGGGGATGATGGACGGAGCGCTTGAGCAAATCAAACACTCACCCCCAGTCAACTGATCTGGGTTTAATCCATCATCATTCTTTAGCTCACTCCACCACCCCAGTTCAGACATGGCCATATGCAAATCAGTCTGACCCTGTGCCTCATGGGAAAAGTCCAGCCTGAACTGCCAAGCCATGTCTTCCCTGGACCGGAAACAAGCATCCTGGGACCGGTTTCTGGCTATTCAGCCGTCATCAGCCAGGCTAGCTTGAATCCAGTGGCAAAGTGAGCAAGGGACCCACGTCTGGGCATACCCTGCCATCCTAGGGCGAACGAAGCGATACCAAAGGGGATGATGGACGGAGCGCTTGAGCAAATCAAACACTCACCCCCAGTCAACTGATCTGGGTTTAATCCATCATCATTCTTTAGCTCACTCCACCACCCCAGTTCAGACATGGCCATATGCAAATCAGTCTGACCCTGTGCCTCATGGGAACAGTCCAGCCCGAACTGCCAAGCCATGTCTTCCCTGGACCGGAAACAAGCATCCTGGGACCAGTTTCTGGCTATTCAGCCGTCATCAGCCAGGCTAGCTTGAATCCAGTGGCAAAGTGAGCAAGGGACCCACGTCTGGGCATACCCTGCCAACCTAGGGCGAACAAAGCGATACCAAAGGGGATGATGGACGGAGGCGCTTGAGCAAATCAAACACTCACCCCCAGTCAACTGATCTGGGTTTAATCCATCATCATTCTTTAGCTCACTCCACCACCCCAGTTCAGACATGGCCATATGCAAATCAGTCTGACCCTGTGCCTCATGGGAACAGTCCAGCCCGAACTGCCAAGCCATGTCTTCCCTGGACCGGAAACAAGCATCCTGGGACCGGTTTCTGGCTATTCAGCCGTCATCAGCCAGGCTAGCTTGAATCCAGTGGCAAAGTGAGCAAGGGACCCACGTCTGGCATACCCTGCCAACCTAGGGCGAACAAAGCGATACCAAAGGGGATGATGGACGGAGCGCTTGAGCAAATCAAACACTCACCCCCAGTCAACTGATCTGGGTTTAATCCATCATCATTCTTTAGCTCACTCCACCACCCCAGTTCAGACATGGCCATATGCAAATCAGTCTGACCCTGTGCCTCATGGGAACAGTCCAGCCCGAACTGCCAAGCCATGTCTTCCCTGGACCGGAAACAAGCATCCTGGGACCGGTTTCTGGCTATTCAGCCGTCATCAGCCAGGCTAGCTTGAATCCAGTGGCAAAGTGAGCAAGGGACCCACGTCTGGGCATACCCTGCCAACCTAGGGCGAACAAAGCGATACCAAAGGGGATGATGGACGGAGCGCTTGAGCAAATCAAACACTCACCCCCAGTCAACTGATCTGGGTTTAATCCATCATCATTCTTTAGCTCACTCCACCACCCCAGTTCAGACATGGCCATATGCAAATCAGTCTGACCCTGTGCCTCATGGGAACAGTCCAGCCCGAACTGCCAAGCCATGTCTTCCCTGGACCGGAAACAAGCATCCTGGGACCGGTTTCTGGCTATTCAGCCGTCATCAGCCAGGCTAGCTTGAATCCAGTGGCAAAGTGAGCAAGGGACCCACGTCTGGGCATACCCTGCCAACCTAGGGCGAACAAGCGATACCAAAGGGGATGATGGACGGAGCGCTTGAGCAAATCAAACACTCACCCCCAGTCAACTGATCTGGGTTTAATCCATCATCATTCTTTAGCTCACTCCACCACCCCAGTTCAGACATGGCCATATGCAAATCAGTCTGACCCTGTGCCTCATGGGAACAGTCCAGCCCGAACTGCCAAGCCATGTCTTCCCTGGACCGGAAACAAGCATCCTGGGACCGGTTTCTGGCTATTCAGCCGTCATCAGCCAGGCTAGCTTGAATCCAGTGGCAAAGTGAGCAAGGGACCCACGTCTGGGCATACCCTGCCAACCTAGGGCGAACAAAGCGATACCAAAGGGGATGATGGACGGAGCGCTTGAGCAAATCAAACACTCACCCCCAGTCAACTGATCTGGGTTTAATCCATCATCATTCTTTAGCTCACTCCACCACCCCAGTTCAGACATGGCCATATGCAAATCAGTCTGACCCTGTGCCTCATGGGAACAGTCCAGCCCGAACTGCCAAGCCATGTCTTCCCTGGACCGGAAACAAGCATCCTGGGACTGGTTTCTGGCTATTCAGCCGTCATCAGCCAGGCTAGCTTGAATCCAGTGGCAAAGTGAGCAAGGGACCCACGTCTGGGCATACCCTGCCAACCTAGGGCGAACAAGCGATACCAAAGGGGATGATGGACGGAGCGCTTGAGCAAATCAAACACTCACCCCCAGTCAACTGATCTGGGTTTAATCCATCATCATTCTTTAGCTCACTCCACCACCCCAGTTCAGACATGGCCATATGCAAATCAGTCTGACCCTGTGCCTCATGGGAACAGTCCAGCCCGAACTGCCAAGCCATGTCTTCCCTGGACCGGAAACAAGCATCCTGGGACTGGTTTCTGGCTATTCAGCCGTCATCAGCCAGGCTAGCTGATCCAGTGGCAAAGTGAGCAAGGGACCCACGTCTGGGCATACCCTGCCAACCTAGGGCGAACAAGCGATACCAAAGGGGATGATGGACGGAGCGCTTGAGCAAATCAGACACTCAGCACCCCAGTCAACTGATCTGGGTTTAATCCAGCATCACTTAGTCTCCACCACCCCAGTTCAGACATGGCCATATGCAAATCAGTCTGACCCTGTGCCTCATGGGAACAGTCCAGCCCGAACTGCAAAGCCATGTCTTCCCTGGACCGGAAACAAGCATCCTGGGACCGGTTTCTGGCTATTCAGCCGTCATCAGCCAGGCTAGCTTGAATCCAGTGGCAAAGTGAGCAAGGGACCCACGTCTGGGCATACCCTGCCAACCTAGGGCGAACAAAGCGATACCAAAGGGGATGATGGACGGAGCGCTTGAGCAAATCAGACACTCACCCCCAGTCAACTGATCTGGGTTTAATCCATCATCATTCTTTAGCTCACTCCACCACCCCAGTTCAGACATGGCCATATGCAAATCAGTCTGACCCTGTGCCTCATGGGAACAGTCCAGCCCGAACTGCCAAGCCATGTCTTCCCTGGACCGGAAACAAGCATCCTGGGACCGGTTTCTGGCTATTCAGCCATCATCAGCCAGGCTAGCTTGAATCCAGTGGCAAAGTGAGCAAGGGACCCACGTCTGGGCATACCCTGCCAACCTAGGGCGAACAAAGCGATACCAAAGGGGATGATGGACGGAGCGCTTGAGCAAATCAAACACTCACCCCCAGTCAACTGATCTGGGTTTAATCCATCATCATTCTTTAGCTCACTCCACCACCCCAGTTCAGACATGGCCATATGCAAATCAGTCTGACCCTGTGCCTCATGGGAACAGTCCAGCCCGAACTGCCAAGCCATGTCTTCCCTGGACCGGAAACAAGCATCCTGGGACCGGTTTCTGGCTATTCAGCCGTCATCAGCCAGGCTAGCTTGAATCCAGTGGCAAAGTGAGCAAGGGACCCACGTCTGGGCATACCCTGCCAACCTAGGGCGAACAAAGCGATACCAAAGGGGATGATGGACGGAGCGCTTGAGCAAATCAAACACTCACCCCCAGTCAACTGATCTGGGTTTAATCCATCATCATTCTTTAGCTCACTCCACCACCCCAGTTCAGACATGGCCATATGCAAATCAGTCTGACCCTGTGCCTCATGGGAACAGTCCAGCCCGAACTGCCAAGCCATGTCTTCCCTGGACCGGAAACAAGCATCCTGGGACCGGTTTCTGGCTATTCAGCCGTCATCAGCCAGGCTAGCTTGAATCCAGTGGCAAAGTGAGCAAGGGACCCACGTCTGGGCATACCCTGCCAACCTAGGGCGAACAAAGCGATACCAAAGGGGATGATGGACGGAGCGCTTGAGCAAATCAAACACTCACCCCCAGTCAACTGATCTGGGTTTAATCCATCATCATTCTTTAGCTCACTCCACCACCCCAGTTCAGACATGGCCATATGCAAATTAGTCTGACCCTGTGCCTCATGGGAACCGTCCGGCCCGAACTGCCAAGCCATGTCTTCCCTGGTCCGGAAACAAGCATCCTGGGACCGGTTTCTGGCTATTCAGCCGTCATCAGCCAGGCTAGCTTGAATCCAGTGGCAAAGTGAGCAAGGGACCCACGTCTGGGCATACCCTGCCAACCTAGGGCGAACAAAGCGATACCAAAGGGGATGATGGATGGAGCGCTTGAGCAAATCAAACACTCACCCCCAGTCAACTGATCTAGGTTTAATCCATCATCATTCTTTAGCTCACTCCACCACCCCAGTTCAGACATGGCCATATGCAAATCAGTCTGACCCTGTGCCTCATGGGAACAGTCCAGCCCGAACTGCCAAGCCATGTCTTCCCTGGACCGGAAACAAGCATCCTGGGACCGGTTTCTGGCTATTCAGCCGTCATCAGCCAGGCTAGCTTGAATCCAGTGGCAAAGTGAGCAAGGGACCCACGTCTGGGCATACCCTGCCAACCTAGGGCGAACAAAGCGATACCAAAGGGGATGATGGACGGAGCGCTTGAGCAAATCAAACACTCACCCCCAGTCAACTGATCTGGGTTTAATCCATCATCATTCTTTAGCTCAATCCACCACCCCAGTTCAGACATGGCCATATGCAAATCAGTCTGACCCTGTGCCTCATGGGAACAGTCCAGCCCGAAATGCAAAGCCATGTCTTCCCTGGACCGGAAACAAGCATCCTGGGACCGGTTTCTGGCTATTCAGCCGTCATCAGCCAGGCTAGCTTGAATCCAGTGACAAAGTGAGCAAGGGACCCACGTCTGGGCATACCTTGCCAACCTAGGGCGAACAAAGCGATACTAAAGGGGATGATGGACGGAGCGCTTGAGCAAATCAGACACTCACCCCCAGTCAACTGATCTGGGTTTAATCCATCATCATTCTTTAGCTCACTCCACCACCCCAGTTCAGACATGGCCATATGCAAATCAGTCTGACCCTGTGCCTCATGGGAACAGTCCAGCCCGAACTGCCAAGCCATGTCTTCCCTGGACCGGAAACAAGCATCCTGGGACCGGTTTCTGGCTATTCAGCCGTCATCAGCCAGGCTAGCTTGAATCCAGTGGCAAAGTGAGCAAGGGACCCACGTCTGGGCATACCCTGCCAACCTAGGGCGAACAAAGCGATACCAAAGGGGATGATGGACGGAGCGCTTGAGCAAATCAGACACTCACCCCCAGTCAACTGATCTGGGTTTAATCCATCATCATTCTTTAGCTCACTCCACCACCCCAGTTCAGACATGGCCATATGCAAATCAGTCTGACCCTGTGCCTCATGGGAACAGTCCAGCCCGAACTGCCAAGCCATGT
Source organism: Calotriton arnoldi (assembly GCA_963921515.1). Lineage (NCBI taxonomy): Eukaryota > Metazoa > Chordata > Amphibia > Caudata > Salamandridae > Calotriton > Calotriton arnoldi. The sequence goes on from CAWUFW010003635.1 coordinate 901,820, forward strand.
CTTCCCTGGACTGGAAACAAGCATCCTGGGACTGGTTTCTGGCTATTCAGCCGTCATCAGCCAGGCTAGCTTGAATCCAGTGGCAAAGTGAGCAAGGGACCCACGTCTGGGCATACCCTGCCAACCTAGGGCGAACAAAGCGATACCAAAGGGGATGATGGACGGAGCGCTTGAGCAAATCAAACACTCACCCCCAGTCAACTGATCTGGGTTTAATCCATCATCATTCTTTAGCTCACTCCACCACCCCAGTTCAGACATGGCCATATGCAAATCAGTCTGACCCTTTGCCTCATGGGAACAGTCCAGCCCGAAATGCAAAGCCATGTCTTCCCTGGACCGGAAACAAGCATCCTGGGACCGGTTTCTGGCTATTCAGCCGTCATCAGCCAGGCTAGCTTGAATCCAGTGACAAAGTGAGCAAGGGACCCACGTCTGGGCATACCTTGCCAACCTAGGGCGAACAAAGCGATACTAAAGGGGATGATGGACGGAGCGCTTGAGCAAATCAGACACTCACCCCCAGTCAACTGATCTGGGTTTAATCCATCATCATTCTTTAGCTCACTCCACCACCCCAGTTCAGACATGGCCATATGCAAATCAGTCTGACCCTGTGCCTCATGGGAACAGTCCAGCCCGAACTGCCAAGCCATGTCTTCCCTGGACCGGAAACAAGCATCCTGGGACCGGTTTCTGGCTATTCAGCCGTCATCAGCCAGGCTAGCTTGAATCCAGTGGCAAAGTGAGCAAGGGACCCACGTCTGGGCATACCCTGCCAACCTAGGGCGAACAAAGCGATACCAAAGGGGATGATGGACGGAGCGCTTGAGCAAATCAGACACTCACCCCCAGTCAACTGATCTGGGTTTAATCCATCATCATTCTTTAGCTCACTCCACCACCCCAGTTCAGACATGGCCATATGCAAATCAGTCTGACCCTGTGCCTCATGGGAACAGTCCAGCCCGAACTGCCAAGCCATGTCTTCCCTGGACCGGAAACAAGCATCCTGGGACCGGTTTCTGGCTATTCAGCCGTCATCAGCCAGGCTAGCTTGAATCCAGTGGCAAAGTGAGCAAGGGACCCACGTCTGGGCATACCCTGCCAACCTAGGGCGAACAAGCGATACCAAAGGGGATGATGGACGGAGCGCTTGAGCAAATCAGACACTCACCCCCAGTCAACTGATCTGGGTTTAATCCATCATCATTCTTTAGCTCACTCCACCACCCCAGTTCAGACATGGCCATATGCAAATCAGTCTGACCCTGTGCCTCATGGGAACAGTCCAGCCCGAACTGCCAAGCCATGTCTTCCCTGGACCGGAAACAAGCATCCTGGGACCGGTTTCTGGCTATTCAGCCGTCATCAGCCAGGCTAGCTTGAATCCAGTGGCAAAGTGAGCAAGGGACCCACGTCTGGGCATACCCTGCCAACCTAGGGCGAACAAAGCGATACCAAAGGGGATGATGGACGGAGCGCTTGAGCAAATCAAACACTCACCCCCAGTCAACTGATCTGGGTTTAATCCATCATCATTCTTTAGCTCACTCCACCACCCCAGTTCAGACATGGCCATATGCAAATCAGTCTGACCCTGTGCCTCATGGGAACAGTCCAGCCCGAACTGCCAAGCCATGTCTTCCCTGGACCGGAAACAAGCATCCTGGGACCGGTTTCTGGCTATTCAGCCGTCATCAGCCAGGCTAGCTTGAATCCAGTGGCAAAGTGAGCAAGGGACCCACGTCTGGGCATACCCTGCCAACCTAGGGCGAACAAAGCGATACCAAAGGGGATGATGGACGGAGCGCTTGAGCAAATCAAACACTCACCCCCAGTCAACTGATCTGGGTTTAATCCATCATCATTCTTTAGCTCACTCCACCACCCCAGTTCAGACATGGCCATATGCAAATCAGTCTGACCCTGTGCCTCATGGGAACAGTCCAGCCCGAACTGCCAAGCCATGTCTTCCCTGGACCGGAAACAAGCATCCTGGGACCGGTTTCTGGCTATTCAGCCGTCATCAGCCAGGCTAGCTTGAATCCAGTGGCAAAGTGAGCAAGGGACCCACGTCTGGGCATACCCTGCCAACCTAGGGCGAACAAAGCGATACCAAAGGGGATGATGGACGGAGCGCTTGAGCAAATCAGACACTCACCCCCAGTCAACTGATCTGGGTTTAATCCATCATCATTCTTTAGCTCACTCCACCACCCCAGTTCAGACATGGCCATATGCAAATCAGTCTGACCCTGTGCCTCATGGGAACAGTCCAGCCCGAACTGCCAAGCCATGTCTTCCCTGGACCGGAAACAAGCATCCTGGGACCGGTTTCTGGCTATTCAGCCGTCATCAGCCAGGCTAGCTTGAATCCATTGGCAAAGTGAGCAAGGGACCCACGTCTGGGCATACCCTGCCAACCTAGGGCGAACAAAGCGATACCAAAGGGGATGATGGACGGAGCGCTTGAGCAAATCAAACACTCACCCCCAGTCAACTGATCTGGGTTTAATCCATCATCATTCTTTAGCTCACTCCACCACCCCAGTTCAGACATGGCCATATGCAAATCAGTCTGACCCTTTGCCTCATGGGAACAGTCCAGCCCGAAATGCAAAGCCATGTCTTCCCTGGACCGGAAACAAGCATCCTGGGACCGGTTTCTGGCTATTCAGCCGTCATCAGCCAGGCTAGCTTGAATCCAGTGGCAAAGTGAGCAAGGGACCCACGTCTGGGCATACCCTGCCAACCTAGGGCGAACAAAGCGATACCAAAGGGGATGATGGACGGAGCGCTTGAGCAAATCAGACACTCACCCCCAGTCAACTGATCTGGGTTTAATCCATCATCATTCTTTAGCTCACTCCACCACCCCAGTTCAGACATGGCCATATGCAAATCAGTCTGACCCTGTGCCTCATGGGAACAGTCCAGCCCGAACTGCCAAGCCATGTCTTCCCTGGACCGGAAACAAGCATCCTGGGACCGGTTTCTGGCTATTCAGCCGTCATCAGCCAGGCTAGCTTGAATCCAGTGGCAAAGTGAGCAAGGGACCCACGTCTGGGCATACCCTGCCAACCTAGGGCGAACAAAGCGATACCAAAGGGGATGATGGACGGAGCGCTTGAGCAAATCAAACACTCACCCCCAGTCAACTGATCTGGGTTTAATCCATCATCATTCTTTAGCTCACTCCACCACCCCAGTTCAGACATGGCCATATGCAAATCAGTCTGACCCTGTGCCTCATGGGAACAGTCCAGCCCGAACTGCCAAGCCATGTCTTCCCTGGACCGGAAACAAGCATCCTGGGACCGGTTTCTGGCTATTCAGCCGTCATCAGCCAGGCTAGCTTGAATCCAGTGGCAAAGTGAGCAAGGGACCCACGTCTGGGCATACCCTGCCAACCTAGGGCGAACAAAGCGATACCAAAGGGGATGATGGACGGAGCGCTTGAGCAAATCAAACACTCACCCCCAGTCAACTGATCTGGGTTTAATCCATCATCATTCTTTAGCTCACTCCACCACCCCAGTTCAGACATGGCCATATGCAAATCAGTCTGACCCTGTGCCTCATGGGAACAGTCCAGCCCGAACTGCCAAGCCATGTCTTCCCTGGACCGGAAACAAGCATCCTGGGACCGGTTTCTGGCTATTCAGCCGTCATCAGCCAGGCTAGCTTGAATCCAGTGGCAAAGTGAGCAAGGGACCCACGTCTGGGCATACCCTGCCAACCTAGGGCGAACAAAGCGATACCAAAGGGGATGATGGACGGAGCGCTTGAGCAAATCAAACACTCACCCCCAGTCAACTGATCTGGGTTTAATCCATCATCATTCTTTAGCTCACTCCACCACCCCAGTTCAGACATGGCCATATGCAAATCAGTCTGACCCTGTGCCTCATGGGAACAGTCCAGCCCGAACTGCCAAGCCATGTCTTCCCTGGACCGGAAACAAGCATCCTGGGACCGGTTTCTGGCTATTCAGCCGTCATCAGCCAGGCTAGCTTGAATCCAGTGGCAAAGTGAGCAAGGGACCCACGTCTGGGCATACCCTGCCAACCTAGGGCGAACAAAGCGATACCAAAGGGGATGATGGACGGAGCGCTTGAGCAAATCAAACACTCACCCCCAGTCAACTGATCTGGGTTTAATCCATCATCATTCTTTAGCTCACTCCACCACCCCAGTTCAGACATGGCCATATGCAAATCAGTCTGACCCTGTGCCTCATGGGAACAGTCCAGCCCGAACTGCCAAGCCATGTCTTCCCTGGACCGGAAACAAGCATCCTGGGACCGGTTTCTGGCTATTCAGCCGTCATCAGCCAGGCTAGCTTGAATCCAGTGGCAAAGTGAGCAAGGGACCCACGTCTGGGCATACCCTGCCAACCTAGGGCGAACAAAGCGATACCAAAGGGGATGATGGACGGAGCGCTTGAGCAAATCAAACACTCACCCCCAGTCAACTGATCTGGGTTTAATCCATCATCATTCTTTAGCTCACTCCACCACCCCAGTTCAGACATGGCCATATGCAAATCAGTCTGACCCTGTGCCTCATGGGAACAGTCCAGCCCGAACTGCCAAGCCATGTCTTCCCTGGACCGGAAACAAGCATCCTGGGACCGGTTTCTGGCTATTCAGCCGTCATCAGCCAGGCTAGCTTGAATCCAGTGGCAAAGTGAGCAAGGGACCCACGTCTGGGCATACCCTGCCAACCTAGGGCGAACAAAGCGATACCAAAGGGGATGATGGACGGAGCGCTTGAGCAAATCAAACACTCACCCCCAGTCAACTGATCTGGGTTTAATCCATCATCATTCTTTAGCTCACTCCACCACCCCAGTTCAGACATGGCCATATGCAAATCAGTCTGACCCTGTGCCTCATGGGAACAGTCCAGCCCGAACTGCCAAGCCATGTCTTCCCTGGACCGGAAACAAGCATCCTGGGACCGGTTTCTGGCTATTCAGCCGTCATCAGCCAGGCTAGCTTGAATCCAGTGGCAAAGTGAGCAAGGGACCCACGTCTGGGCATACCCTGCCAACCTAGGGCGAACAAAGCGATACCAAAGGGGATGATGGACGGAGCGCTTGAGCAAATCAGACACTCACCCCCAGTCAACTGATCTGGGTTTAATCCATCATCATTCTTTAGCTCACTCCACCACCCCAGTTCAGACATGGCCATATGCAAATCAGTCTGACCCTGTGCCTCATGGGAACAGTCCAGCCCGAACTGCCAAGCCATGTCTTCCCTGGACCGGAAACAAGCATCCTGGGACCGGTTTCTGGCTATTCAGCCGTCATCAGCCAGGCTAGCTTGAATCCAGTGGCAAAGTGAGCAAGGGACCCACGTCTGGGCATACCCTGCCAACCTAGGGCGAACAAAGCGATACCAAAGGGGATGATGGACGGAGCGCTTGAGCAAATCAAACACTCACCCCCAGTCAACTGATCTGGGTTTAATCCATCATCATTCTTTAGCTCACTCCACCACCCCAGTTCAGACATGGCCATATGCAAATCAGTCTGACCCTGTGCCTCATGGGAACAGTCCAGCCCGAACTGCCAAGCCATGTCTTCCCTGGACCGGAAACAAGCATCCTGGGACCGGTTTCTGGCTATTCAGCCGTCATCAGCCAGGCTAGCTTGAATCCAGTGGCAAAGTGAGCAAGGGACCCACGTCTGGGCATACCCTGCCAACCTAGGGCGAACAAAGCGATACCAAAGGGGATGATGGACGGAGCGCTTGAGCAAATCAAACACTCACCCCCAGTCAACTGATCTGGGTTTAATCCATCATCATTCTTTAGCTCACTCCACCACCCCAGTTCAGACATGGCCATATGCAAATCAGTCTGACCCTGTGCCTCATGGGAACAGTCCAGCCCGAACTGCCAAGCCATGTCTTCCCTGGACCGGAAACAAGCATCCTGGGACCGGTTTCTGGCTATTCAGCCATCATCAGCCAGGCTAGCTTGAATCCAGTGGCAAAGTGAGCAAGGGACCCACGTCTGGGCATACCCTGCCAACCTAGGGCGAACAAAGCGATACCAAAGGGGATGATGGACGGAGCGCTTGAGCAAATCAAACACTCACCCCCAGTCAACTGATCTGGGTTTAATCCATCATCATTCTTTAGCTCACTCCACCACCCCAGTTCAGACATGGCCATATGCAAATCAGTCTGACCCTGTGCCTCATGGGAACAGTCCAGCCCGAACTGCCAAGCCATGTCTTCCCTGGACCGGAAACAAGCATCCTGGGACCGGTTTCTGGCTATTCAGCCGTCATCAGCCAGGCTAGCTTGAATCCAGTGGCAAAGTGAGCAAGGGACCCACGTCTGGGCATACCCTGCCAACCTAGGGCGAACAAGCGATACCAAAGGGGATGATGGACGGAGCGCTTGAGCAAATCAAACACTCACCCCCAGTCAACTGATCTGGGTTTAATCCATCATCATTCTTTAGCTCACTCCACCACCCCAGTTCAGACATGGCCATATGCAAATCAGTCTGACCCTGTGCCTCATGGGAACAGTCCAGCCCGAACTGCCAAGCCATGTCTTCCCTGGACCGGAAACAAGCATCCTGGGACCGGTTTCTGGCTATTCAGCCGTCATCAGCCAGGCTAGCTTGAATCCAGTGGCAAAGTGAGCAAGGGACCCACGTCTGGGCATACCCTGCCAACCTAGGGCGAACAAAGCGATACCAAAGGGGATGATGGACGGAGCGCTTGAGCAAATCAAACACTCACCCCCAGTCAACTGATCTGGGTTTAATCCATCATCATTCTTTAGCTCACTCCACCACCCCAGTTCAGACATGGCCATATGCAAATCAGTCTGACCCTGTGCCTCATGGGAACAGTCCAGCCCGAACTGCCAAGCCATGTCTTCCCTGGACCGGAAACAAGCATCCTGGGACCGGTTTCTGGCTATTCAGCCGTCATCAGCCAGGCTAGCTTGAATCCAGTGGCAAAGTGAGCAAGGGACCCACGTCTGGGCATACCCTGCCAACCTAGGGCGAACAAAGCGATACCAAAGGGGATGATGGACGGAGCGCTTGAGCAAATCAAACACTCACCCCCAGTCAACTGATCTGGGTTTAATCCATCATCATTCTTTAGCTCACTCCACCACCCCAGTTCAGACATGGCCATATGCAAATCAGTCTGACCCTGTGCCTCATGGGAACAGTCCAGCCCGAACTGCCAAGCCATGTCTTCCCTGGACCGGAAACAAGCATCCTGGGACCGGTTTCTGGCTATTCAGCCGTCATCAGCCAGGCTAGCTTGAATCCAGTGGCAAAGTGAGCAAGGGACCCACGTCTGGGCATACCCTGCCAACCTAGGGCGAACAAAGCGATACCAAAGGGGATGATGGACGGAGCGCTTGAGCAAATCAAACACTCACCCCCAGTCAACTGATCTGGGTTTAATCCATCATCATTCTTTAGCTCACTCCACCACCCCAGTTCAGACATGGCCATATGCAAATCAGTCTGACCCTGTGCCTCATGGGAACAGTCCAGCCCGAACTGCCAAGCCATGTCTTCCCTGGACCGGAAACAAGCATCCTGGGACCGGTTTCTGGCTATTCAGCCGTCATCAGCCAGGCTAGCTTGAATCCAGTGGCAAAGTGAGCAAGGGACCCACGTCTGGGCATACCCTGCCAACCTAGGGCGAACAAAGCGATACCAAAGGGGATGATGGACGGAGCGCTTGAGCAAATCAAACACTCACCCCCAGTCAACTGATCTGGGTTTAATCCATCATCATTCTTTAGCTCACTCCACCACCCCAGTTCAGACATGGCCATATGCAAATCAGTCTGACCCTGTGCCTCATGGGAACAGTCCAGCCCGAACTGCCAAGCCATGTCTTCCCTGGACCGGAAACAAGCATCCTGGGACCGGTTTCTGGCTATTCAGCCGTCATCAGCCAGGCTAGCTTGAATCCAGTGGCAAAGTGAGCAAGGGACCCACGTCTGGGCATACCCTGCCAACCTAGGGCGAACAAAGCGATACCAAAGGGGATGATGGACGGAGCGCTTGAGCAAATCAAACACTCACCCCCAGTCAACTGATCTGGGTTTAATCCATCATCATTCTTTAGCTCACTCCACCACCCCAGTTCAGACATGGCCATATGCAAATCAGTCTGACCCTGTGCCTCATGGGAACAGTCCAGCCCGAACTGCCAAGCCATGTCTTCCCTGGACCGGAAACAAGCATCCTGGGACCGGTTTCTGGCTATTCAGCCGTCATCAGCCAGGCTAGCTTGAATCCAGTGGCAAAGTGAGCAAGGGACCCACGTCTGGGCATACCCTGCCAACCTAGGGCGAACAAAGCGATACCAAAGGGGATGATGGACGGAGCGCTTGAGCAAATCAAACACTCACCCCCAGTCAACTGATCTGGGTTTAATCCATCATCATTCTTTAGCTCACTCCACCACCCCAGTTCAGACATGGCCATATGCAAATCAGTCTGACCCTGTGCCTCATGGGAACAGTCCAGCCCGAACTGCCAAGCCATGTCTTCCCTGGACCGGAAACAAGCATCCTGGGACCGGTTTCTGGCTATTCAGCCGTCATCAGCCAGGCTAGCTTGAATCCAGTGGCAAAGTGAGCAAGGGACCCACGTCTGGGCATACCCTGCCAACCTAGGGCGAACAAAGCGATACCAAAGGGGATGATGGACGGAGCGCTTGAGCAAATCAAACACTCACCCCCAGTCAACTGATCTGGGTTTAATCCATCATCATTCTTTAGCTCACTCCACCACCCCAGTTCAGACATGGCCATATGCAAATCAGTCTGACCCTGTGCCTCATGGGAACAGTCCAGCCCGAACTGCCAAGCCATGTCTTCCCTGGACCGGAAACAAGCATCCTGGGACCGGTTTCTGGCTATTCAGCCGTCATCAGCCAGGCTAGCTTGAATCCAGTGGCAAAGTGAGCAAGGGACCCACGTCTGGGCATACCCTGCCAACCTAGGGCGAACAAAGCGATACCAAAGGGGATGATGGACGGAGCGCTTGAGCAAATCAAACACTCACCCCCAGTCAACTGATCTGGGTTTAATCCATCATCATTCTTTAGCTCACTCCACCACCCCAGTTCAGACATGGCCATATGCAAATCAGTCTGACCCTGTGCCTCATGGGAACAGTCCAGCCCGAACTGCCAAGCCATGTCTTCCCTGGACCGGAAACAAGCATCCTGGGACCGGTTTCTGGCTATTCAGCCGTCATCAGCCAGGCTAGCTTGAATCCAGTGGCAAAGTGAGCAAGGGACCCACGTCTGGGCATACCCTGCCAACCTAGGGCGAACAAAGCGATACCAAAGGGGATGATGGACGGAGCGCTTGAGCAAATCAAACACTCACCCCCAGTCAACTGATCTGGGTTTAATCCATCATCATTCTTTAGCTCACTCCACCACCCCAGTTCAGACATGGCCATATGCAAATCAGTCTGACCCTGTGCCTCATGGGAACAGTCCAGCCCGAACTGCCAAGCCATGTCTTCCCTGGACCGGAAACAAGCATCCTGGGACCGGTTTCTGGCTATTCAGCCGTCATCAGCCAGGCTAGCTTGAATCCAGTGGCAAAGTGAGCAAGGGACCCACGTCTGGGCATACCCTGCCAACCTAGGGCGAACAAAGCGATACCAAAGGGGATGATGGACGGAGCGCTTGAGCAAATCAAACACTCACCCCCAGTCAACTGATCTGGGTTTAATCCATCATCATTCTTTAGCTCACTCCACCACCCCAGTTCAGACATGGCCATATGCAAATCAGTCTGACCCTGTGCCTCATGGGAACAGTCCAGCCCGAACTGCCAAGCCATGTCTTCCCTGGACCGGAAACAAGCATCCTGGGACCGGTTTCTGGCTATTCAGCCGTCATCAGCCAGGCTAGCTTGAATCCAGTGGCAAAGTGAGCAAGGGACCCACGTCTGGGCATACCCTGCCAACCTAGGGCGAACAAAGCGATACCAAAGGGGATGATGGACGGAGCGCTTGAGCAAATCAAACACTCACCCCCAGTCAACTGATCTGGGTTTAATCCATCATCATTCTTTAGCTCACTCCACCACCCCAGTTCAGACATGGCCATATGCAAATCAGTCTGACCCTGTGCCTCATGGGAACAGTCCAGCCCGAACTGCCAAGCCATGTCTTCCCTGGACCGGAAACAAGCATCCTGGGACCGGTTTCTGGCTATTCAGCCGTCATCAGCCAGGCTAGCTTGAATCCAGTGGCAAAGTGAGCAAGGGACCCACGTCTGGGCATACCCTGCCAACCTAGGGCGAACAAAGCGATACCAAAGGGGATGATGGACGGAGCGCTTGAGCAAATCAGACACTCACCCCCAGTCAACTGATCTGGGTTTAATCCATCATCATTCTTTAGCTCACTCCACCACCCCAGTTCAGACATGGCCATATGCAAATCAGTCTGACCCTGTGCCTCATGGGAACAGTCCAGCCCGAACTGCCAAGCCATGTCTTCCCTGGACCGGAAACAAGCATCCTGGGACCGGTTTCTGGCTATTCAGCCGTCATCAGCCAGGCTAGCTTGAATCCAGTGGCAAAGTGAGCAAGGGACCCACGTCTGGGCATACCCTGCCAACCTAGGGCGAACAAAGCGATACCAAAGGGGATGATGGACGGAGCGCTTGAGCTAATCAAACACTCACCCCCAGTCAACTGATCTGGGTTTAATCCATCATCATTCTTTAGCTCACTCCACCACCCCAGTTCAGACATGGCCATATGCAAATCAGTCTGACCCTGTGCCTCATGGGAACAGTCCAGCCCGAACTGCCAAGCCATGTCTTCCCTGGACCGGAAACAAGCATCCTGGGACCGGTTTCTGGCTATTCAGCCGTCATCAGCCAGGCTAGCTTGAATCCAGTGGCAAAGTGAGCAAGGGACCCACGTCTGGGCATACCCTGCCAACCTAGGGCGAACAAAGCGATACCAAAGGGGATGATGGACGGAGCGCTTGAGCAAATCAAACACTCACCCCCAGTCAACTGATCTGGGTTTAATCCATCATCATTCTTTAGCTCACTCCACCACCCCAGTTCAGACATGGCCATATGCAAATCAGTCTGACCCTGTGCCTCATGGGAACAGTCCAGCCCGAACTGCCAAGCCATGTCTTCCCTGGACCGGAAACAAGCATCCTGGGACCGGTTTCTGGCTATTCAGCCGTCATCAGCCAGGCTAGCTTGAATCCAGTGGCAAAGTGAGCAAGGGACCCACGTCTGGGCATACCCTGCCAACCTAGGGCGAACAAAGCGATACCAAAGGGGATGATGGACGGAGCGCTTGAGCAAATCAAACACTCACCCCCAGTCAACTGATCTGGGTTTAATCCATCATCATTCTTTAGCTCACTCCACCACCCCAGTTCAGACATGGCCATATGCAAATCAGTCTGACCCTGTGCCTCATGGGAACAGTCCAGCCCGAACTGCCAAGCCATGTCTTCCCTGGACCGGAAACAAGCATCCTGGGACCGGTTTCTGGCTATTCAGCCGTCATCAGCCAGGCTAGCTTGAATCCAGTGGCAAAGTGAGCAAGGGACCCACGTCTGGGCATACCCTGCCAACCTAGGGCGAACAAAGCGATACCAAAGGGGATGATGGACGGAGCGCTTGAGCAAATCAAACACTCACCCCCAGTCAACTGATCTGGGTTTAATCCATCATCATTCTTTAGCTCACTCCACCACCCCAGTTCAGACATGGCCATATGCAAATCAGTCTGACCCTGTGCCTCATGGGAACAGTCCAGCCCGAACTGCCAAGCCATGTCTTCCCTGGACCGGAAACAAGCATCCTGGGACCGGTTTCTGGCTATTCAGCCGTCATCAGCCAGGCTAGCTTGAATCCAGTGGCAAAGTGAGCAAGGGACCCACGTCTGGGCATACCCTGCCAACCTAGGGCGAACAAGCGATACCAAAGGGGATGATGGACGGAGCGCTTGAGCAAATCAAACACTCACCCCCAGTCAACTGATCTGGGTTTAATCCATCATCATTCTTTAGCTCACTCCACCACCCCAGTTCAGACATGGCCATATGCAAATCAGTCTGACCCTGTGCCTCATGGGAACAGTCCAGCCCGAACTGCCAAGCCATGTCTTCCCTGGACCGGAAACAAGCATCCTGGGACCGGTTTCTGGCTATTCAGCCGTCATCAGCCAGGCTAGCTTGAATCCAGTGGCAAAGTGAGCAAGGGACCCACGTCTGGGCATACCCTGCCAACCTAGGGCGAACAAAGCGATACCAAAGGGGATGATGGACGGAGCGCTTGAGCAAATCAGACACTCACCCCCAGTCAACTGATCTGGGTTTAATCCATCATCATTCTTTAGCTCACTCCACCACCCCAGTTCAGACATGGCCATATGCAAATCAGTCTGACCCTGTGCCTCATGGGAACAGTCCAGCCCGAACTGCCAAGCCATGTCTTCCCTGGACCGGAAACAAGCATCCTGGGACCGGTTTCTGGCTATTCAGCCGTCATCAGCCAGGCTAGCTTGAATCCAGTGGCAAAGTGAGCAAGGGACCCACGTCTGGGCATACCCTGCCAACCTAGGGCGAACAAAGCGATACCAAAGGGGATGATGGACGGAGCGCTTGAGCAAATCAAACACTCACCCCCAGTCAACTGATCTGGGTTTAATCCATCATCATTCTTTAGCTCACTCCACCACCCCAGTTCAGACATGGCCATATGCAAATCAGTCTGACCCTGTGCCTCATGGGAACAGTCCAGCCCGAACTGCCAAGCCATGTCTTCCCTGGACCGGAAACAAGCATCCTGGGACCGGTTTCTGGCTATTCAGCCGTCATCAGCCAGGCTAGCTTGAATCCAGTGGCAAAGTGAGCAAGGGACCCACGTCTGGGCATACCCTGCCAACCTAGGGCGAACAAAGCGATACCAAAGGGGATGATGGACGGAGCGCTTGAGCTAATCAAACACTCACCCCCAGTCAACTGATCTGGGTTTAATCCATCATCATTCTTTAGCTCACTCCACCACCCCAGTTCAGACATGGCCATATGCAAATCAGTCTGACCCTGTGCCTCATGGGAACAGTCCAGCCCGAACTGCCAAGCCATGTCTTCCCTGGACCGGAAACAAGCATCCTGGGACCGGTTTCTGGCTATTCAGCCGTCATCAGCCAGGCTAGCTTGAATCCAGTGGCAAAGTGAGCAAGGGACCCACGTCTGGGCATACCCTGCCAACCTAGGGCGAACAAGCGATACCAAAGGGGATGATGGACGGAGCGCTTGAGCTAAATCAAACACTCACCCCCAGTCAACTGATCTGGGTTTAATCCATCATCATTCTTTAGCTCACTCCACCACCCCAGTTCAGACATGGCCATATGCAAATCAGTCTGACCCTGTGCCTCATGGGAACAGTCCAGCCCGAACTGCCAAGCCATGTCTTCCCTGGACCGGAAACAAGCATCCTGGGACCGGTTTCTGGCTATTCAGCCGTCATCAGCCAGGCTAGCTTGAATCCAGTGGCAAAGTGAGCAAGGGACCCACGTCTGGGCATACCCTGCCAACCTAGGGCGAACAAAGCGATACCAAAGGGGATGATGGACGGAGCGCTTGAGCAAATCAAACACTCACCCCCAGTCAACTGATCTGGGTTTAATCCATCATCATTCTTTAGCTCACTCCACCACCCCAGTTCAGACATGGCCATATGCAAATCAGTCTGACCCTGTGCCTCATGGGAACAGTCCAGCCCGAACTGCCAAGCCATGTCTTCCCTGGACCGGAAACAAGCATCCTGGGACCGGTTTCTGGCTATTCAGCCGTCATCAGCCAGGCTAGCTTGAATCCAGTGGCAAAGTGAGCAAGGGACCCACGTCTGGGCATACCCTGCCAACCTAGGGCGAACAAGCGATACCAAAGGGGATGATGGACGGAGCGCTTGAGCAAATCAAACACTCACCCCCAGTCAACTGATCTGGGTTTAATCCATCATCATTCTTTAGCTCACTCCACCACCCCAGTTCAGACATGGCCATATGCAAATCAGTCTGACCCTGTGCCTCATGGGAACAGTCCAGCCCGAACTGCCAAGCCATGTCTTCCCTGGACCGGAAACAAGCATCCTGGGACCGGTTTCTGGCTATTCAGCCGTCATCAGCCAGGCTAGCTTGAATCCAGTGGCAAAGTGAGCAAGGGACCCACGTCTGGGCATACCCTGCCAACCTAGGGCGAACAAAGCGATACCAAAGGGGATGATGGACGGAGCGCTTGAGCAAATCAAACACTCACCCCCAGTCAACTGATCTGGGTTTAATCCATCATCATTCTTTAGCTCACTCCACCACCCCAGTTCAGACATGGCCATATGCAAATCAGTCTGACCCTGTGCCTCATGGGAACAGTCCAGCCCGAACTGCCAAGCCATGTCTTCCCTGGACCGGAAACAAGCATCCTGGGACCGGTTTCTGGCTATTCAGCCGTCATCAGCCAGGCTAGCTTGAATCCAGTGGCAAAGTGAGCAAGGGACCCACGTCTGGGCATACCCTGCCAACCTAGGGCGAACAAAGCGATACCAAAGGGGATGATGGACGGAGCGCTTGAGCTAATCAAACACTCACCCCCAGTCAACTGATCTGGGTTTAATCCATCATCATTCTTTAGCTCACTCCACCACCCCAGTTCAGACATGGCCATATGCAAATCAGTCTGACCCTGTGCCTCATGGGAACAGTCCAGCCCGAACTGCCAAGCCATGTCTTCCCTGGACCGGAAACAAGCATCCTGGGACCGGTTTCTGGCTATTCAGCCGTCATCAGCCAGGCTAGCTTGAATCCAGTGGCAAAGTGAGCAAGGGACCCACGTCTGGGCATACCCTGCCAACCTAGGGCGAACAAAGCGATACCAAAGGGGATGATGGACGGAGCGCTTGAGCTAATCAGACACTCACCCCAGTCAACTGATCTGGGTTTAATCCATCATCATTCTTTAGCTCACTCCACCACCCCAGTTCAGACATGGCCATATGCAAATCAGTCTGACCCTGTGCCTCATGGGAACAGTCCAGCCCGAACTGCCAAGCCATGTCTTCCCTGGACCGGAAACAAGCATCCTGGGACCGGTTTCTGGCTATTCAGCCGTCATCAGCCAGGCTAGCTTGAATCCAGTGGCAAAGTGAGCAAGGGACCCACGTCTGGGCATACCCTGCCAACCTAGGGCGAACAAAGCGATACCAAAGGGGATGATGGACGGAGCGCTTGAGCTAATCAAACACTCACCCCCAGTCAACTGATCTGGGTTTAATCCATCATCATTCTTTAGCTCACTCCACCACCCCAGTTCAGACATGGCCATATGCAAATCAGTCTGACCCTGTGCCTCATGGGAACAGTCCAGCCCGAACTGCTAAGCCATGTCTTCCCTGGACCGGAAACAAGCATCCTGGGACCGGTTTCTGGCTATTCAGCCGTCATCAGCCAGGCTAGCTTGAATCCAGTGGCAAAGTGAGCAAGGGACCCACGTCTGGGCATACCCTGCCAACCTAGGGCGAACAAAGCGATACCAAAGGGGATGATGGACGGAGCGCTTTGAGCAAATCAGACACTCACCCCCAGTCAACTGATCTGGGTTTAATCCATCATCATTCTTTAGCTCACTCCACCACCCCAGTTCAGACATGGCCATATGCAAATCAGTCTGACCCTGTGCCTCATGGGAACAGTCCAGCCCGGAACTGCCAAGCCATGTCTTCCCTGGACCGAGCAAGCATCCTGGGACCGGTTTCTGGCTATTCCAGCCGTCATCAGCCAGGCTAGCTTGAATCCAGTGGCAAAGTGAGCAAGGGACCTGACGTCTGGGCATACCCTGCCAGCTAGGGCGAACAAGCG
>CAWUFW010003635.1:1517848-1763591 GCA_963921515.1 Calotriton arnoldi
GAAAAGCAATTGTCTTTGGATATTGGAAGCGAGAGCAGGTTTCCTGCTCTCTCCTCCAATATCCAAAGCAGTTTGCAATGACAGGACGGGAGCCGCGAGGCTCCCGTCCTGTCATTGCAAACAGCAGTGTCCCGGGGTAGGCACCCCGGGACACTGCAGGAGCCGGCCCTGGGGGTGGCGGTCCCCAGGGCCACCACAGGCTCCAGGAGAGGGGCCGCGCGGCCCCCTCCCCACATCAGCACAGCCCCGGGGAGGTGGTGGGCTCGGGGGTCCAAAACGGACCCCCATTTTAAATGTGTTAGTGCCCCGGGGAGGTGGCGGTCCCCGGGGCATGGGGGGGGCTCGAGCCCCACCACACAGGAAATTAAAAAAAAAAAGAAGCCCGGGGAGTTGGTGGTCCCTGGGGCTGCGGGAGGGCCGAGTGCCCTCCCTCACCATTTTAAAATGAAAGCCCCGGGGGTGGCGGTCCCCGGGGCTTGGAGGCCTTTGAGGCCCCCATACATAAATTTAACCCCCCACCATGCCCCCGGGACTTGGGCCACCCGGGGGCAAATACAGTCGAAGCGCGGGAGACCGCGCTTCAATTTTTTCGGCAGGATCCGCGCACCCTGAGCGCATCCTGCCGATTTTTAAAATTTTTTTTTTGTTTGCCCAGGGGTCCTTGTGGGACCCCTGAGCAGACCTAGGGGTCAGGGTGTTGCTACCCTTCCCCCTTTTGTGCGCTTTGCGCACTTGTTTCTGTCCCTCGGTTCTACCGAGGGACAAAATGGCTGCCAACACTTCCTGATTTGGAGTGTTGACAGCCAATTAGCATGCAGCTCGTGATCGGGAGGGTGCGCGGATCCTCCGCGCCCATAGATATATATGTACTTTTACTTTTGATTTTCTCAGCAACTACTGAACGGATGTACACCATTTAACAAAAGGGTTCTTTCTGAACCAAGAACTACCTCTTTGCCAAATTTGGTGTAATTCCGTTCAGCAGTTCGGGCTGTAGCCGTGTCTAAAGTTTCCTATGGGAAATTGATTTTTTGACTCTTATTTTTTAATTTCTCCGCAACTACTGAACGGATTTACACCATTTAACAAAAGGGTTCTTTCTGAACCAAGAACTACCTCTTTGCCAAATTTGGTGTAATTCCGTTCAGCAGTTCGGGCTGTAGCCGTGTCTAAAGTTTCCTATGGGAAAATGAATGGGGAAAACACGTTTTGGGACCCCCCTTTTTCTCGGCCCCCGCTTGACGAATCACCCCGAGACTTTCAGGGTAGGAGCGGACCGTAGCGGGCCATAAAGTTTGAAAATTTCGCGAAGATTCGTCAACCGGCAAGAGAGTTATTTCAAATAGAATGTCGCGGATTTCCTATGGAAAATAGGTCCTAACTATAACTATCTACTGGCGACCGCCAGTAGATAATATATATATATATATATATATATATATATATATTTAATTATTTTAAAATACCCCCTAAAACCCATAAAATTCCATTTGTATCCTATATCCCAATGACTAAACTCCCCCCAAATCGTTAAATTACCCATACCACCCCAATACCCATACCCACTAAAATCTTAAATTACCCTTGGCACCCCTAAGCCACCCTGTTCCCTAAAATTACCCCGGCACCCCAAAACCCTAACCCACCCTGACCCCTAAAAATACCCCTGCACCCCAAATCCCAAACAAACCCTGTACCCTAAAATTACCCGGTGCACTCCAAAACCCACACCCACCCTGAACCCTAAAATTCCCCCCTGCACCCCAAAACCCTAACCCACCCTGACCCCTAAAAATACCCCAGCACCCCAAAACCTAAAGCCACCCTGAACCCTAAAAATACCCCAGCACCCCAAAACCTAAAACCACCCTGAACCCTCAAATTACCCTGTGCACCCCAAAACCCTAACCCACCCTGAACCCTAAAAATAACCTGTTTACCCCAAAACCCAAACCCACCCTGAACCCTAAAAATACCCCAGCACCCCAAAACCCAAACATACCCTTAACCCTAAAATTACCCCTGAACCCCAAAACATATACCCCACCCTGACCCCTAAAAATACCCCAGCACCCCAAAACCTACACCCACCCTGAACCCTAAAAATACCCCAGCACCCCAAATACTAAACCCACCCTGAACCCTAAAAATACACCCTGCACCCCAAAACCCAAACCCACCCTAAACCCTAAAAATGCCCCAGTACCCCAAAACCTAAATACCCCAGCACCCCAAAACCTAAACCCACCCTGAACCCTAAAAATACCCCCTGCACCCCAAAACCCTAACCCACGCTGACCCCTAAAAATACCCCAGCACCCCAAAACCCAAATCCACACTAAACCCTAAAAATACCCTAGTACCCCATAACCTAAACCCACCCTGAATACTAAAAATACCCCAACACCCCAAAACCCAAACATACCCTTAACACTAAAATTACCCCTGAACCCCAAAACATATACCCCCACACCCCAAAACCAAAACCCTATACTTACCTTATACTTACATATAAAAAACATATGCTTTTACCATTCATGCATTTACAATGAATTTTGTTGTAAAAGCATGCGTGGTAAAAGCATACAAAATGTAATGCCATGCGTTGTAATAGCATTGCGGAGTAATGGTAGTTGCGTTGTGATGGTATGCGGGGTGATGGTAGTCGTGGTAAAAGATTTGTTGTAATGGGTGTTTACCACAGACAACAAACGCCGGAACAGCGTGAAAGAAAATTATACAGACAACCACAGCCAGTAGAGATGGCCAGCCTGTGCGCCAGTGATGGTCTTGTGTCAGTTGTGAAATCTTGTGCCGCCATCTTAAAGTCCGGTGACTCTCAATTTACTTGAATGATAACTTCCATCTTAAAGTAAGACAAAGTACCATTACACTACTGAACATGGACCGATGAAATTACATGATTCCAGAAGAAAGCCATAGTAAACTTTGAGCAACACAATAGCACAGCCTAGTCAGGTACTGCTCCATTGGTCAACAACAGCAAAAACAGTTTAAGGACCCTTCTAGGAGGACTTCGAGCAAACCCTTTGGAACTTAAGAGGTTGGAGAGCTACCCCACCCATGGATACCGTAGTACCCGAGTTACCTATCCCAGGGGAGTCAAGTGCATAGGTCTGGAGTGGCGTCGGAAGCCGCCGTCGTTCTCAATAGAGGGCTGTGAAGAAGTACTGCTGCCCTGAAGGTGAAGAGGGTCCGGTGGAATCCAAGCCTGGATTATGGAAGGAAGGAACCTGAAAGCAGAGGGGACAGAGTCTGGGTCACTTCGGAGTGACCAGGGACTCGGTAGACGAATGCCCACCGATGTCGGGTGCTTCAGGTGCGAAGAAGGGATGCTTGACTCTCCAGCCACAAGGACCAGGAGAGTTTGAGGATGACCAGGAGCCAGATGCGAGCTGTCCCACAAAGGATGTCGAGTGCTGAGGGGTCACCGTCCGGCGGGAGCACCAACAAGCCTTGGCAAAAGCAACCCACGCAGGAAGGTCAAGCAGGTTATGGTGTGGACCAGCAAGGTCCAGGGGACTCACCAAGCAATGGGGAGTCAGGGCACATCTGGAAAAAGCAGGGAAGCCCAACAGAAATCAAGATGACCCTCACGAGGACCCACAGGCCGAATGACCAGGAGTCGCGAGGGGACCTTGAGTGATATTGCAAAGTACCAGCCCACGGAGCACTCTGTGTGAAGAGGCTGGAGTTCTTTGGTGCAATACTGCTTAGGGTCAGGACTACAGGGAGTTCAATGCAGAAGCTCTGGAATTGCCAACAAGCATATGCAACTGCAAATGGACACGGTGCACAGGGGTTCGGGTTATGCAGTCCCCACAAGGGATACTTGCCTCAAACTTGCTGAGAGGGCAGATCGACCTTATAGACCTTCAGAAACCCACCTCCTGTGTTGCTGAAATCTTCAGAGTCCGCAGGAGCTCAGGAGCAGCAGACCAGTCAGTTGCGTTGAGGTGCCTGCTAGGGCAGGGGAGTGACTCCTTCACTGCAAGGGAAATTCTTCAGCTGTCCTTAGTGCACCACAGGTCCTGCAAGGGCACAGACAAAGCTTTGGACGGAGAGGGAGACGAAGTCGGGCCCAGTTGAAGTCCAGCAAAGTCCAGAGTGTCCAGACGGTCAAAGGTCAGTGGTTTCTTCTTGTAGGATCTTGTCCACATAAAATCTAAAGTCTTACAGCCAGGTAAGCCTTTTTGTACCCACAGGAGAGGGTTGGACAGATTCGGGTGACCCTCCTAGGGGAGTGTCAGGACAGAGGGGTGGTTACACCCATGTCCTTTGTCCAGTTTTGCACCACAGCAGGAGCCAATGGCTCCCAGAACTGGTTTGAGCTGGACTATGCACAGGGACACCAAATGCGCCCCAAGTGCAGACTTTCAGGCACTCTCAGTGTGCACCCAGCCAGCCCCAATACACTAAATCCTGTCACACCTCCCCGTGACAGGATGCCAATTGTGCTGCCTTCCTCTGCTCGAGCTTGGCTCAGCAGCAGGAGGGCAGATGTGTCTCTGGTCAGCAGCATCCATTTTGTGCTGACCGGGTCAAGAAGGCTGGCACCGGATAGACCAGTGACCCCACAAAGCTCGCTTCAGAAGGGTGGAATCATACCTCCCACACCGGTTACCAGTGTGGAGGTATGATTCCAAAGTGTTTGATACCAAACACGATATGTTTCTATGCAGCCGTTTTCGAGATAGCATTTACCGCAAGGTTATAATGCACCTCTACCTATATGTCCGGCTGTGTTACCAACAACTCAGGAGAATGGTCTCCGAAGGCTGCAGAGGGGCTCAGCTCATGCAGGGGCACCCTCTCACTAAAAACCCAGCACCCTGCCTTCAGGATTGATAAGGCCTGCTATAGGGGTGCTATAGGGGTGACTTATAAGTTTTAAGTGTAGTGACCTATAGATATAGTGAACCTATACCTAGAGTAAGTGGTGCAAGCACCACCTTACACAGGCTGCTGTAGCAGACCTGGAGTTCCATTTTGCATGGCCTCTCATGGGTGGCATAATACATGGTTCAGCCCATGGGAGGCCTCTGGGGTACCTATGCCCTGGGTACATGGGTACCATATACTAGGGACTTGTAAGAGTACCCCAGTATCCAATCTGGAGTGTACATGTGTAACAATTTAAAGGAGAAAGCAGATAGACTGGGGTCCTGATTAGCAGGATCCCAGTCAGACTAGTCAAAAGCAGTGCAACATCAAGCAAAAAGTGGGGGTAACCATAAGAAGCAGATCCTTCTTTCCTACACTAAGTACTTGCATAATTAGAGACAGTGAGGTTATTGCACCATCCCCAGAAAATGGGGAAGAGGAAGGCTGTGGAGACTGCTGCAGGAATAAATAAAGTACCAACGACTACTAAATCAATTAAATCCGCAGCAGAAAACTGCACTGTAGCTGCAATCGATGATCTAATGGAGGAGTTAGAAACAATATTAGCCAATGGGAAGGAACGAACAAATAATGGCGCAAAAAAGATCTTCTCTTATTATAGCAAATAGGATAACCCTAATTGCGTAAAATCCCCCGTTTCCAGTATTATTGTTCACCATAATCATGGTGAATTAGCTTCACAGAACCTAACTTCTCCAATAACGCATGTGACGAGTTATCCTGCTTGGATTAACTCTCCTATACCTGGTATATCATCACCTAGCCAAACCAGGCACACCAATAATGAGTTCATAACAGTAGATTGCTCTAACAGATATATACCGCTAACAACACTGCAAGAGCAAGGCTATTTAAGACCAATAAAGCTGGCCCAATGCAACAAATTGTTACCAAACAGTAGTAGGGATATATGGGTCCAGACTGATAGTATAGATATTCCTGATTAAATGGCAGATCTGTCCCAAAAACTAAACTCATTTTAAGATGAGGTCTTGGCCTTGAAAAAGATAATTGGGGATTTAACGCTTTGAATTACCACTCCCGTGAGTGAGATTGGTACTGCACAAAGTAGCAGTAAACACCTTACCGGAAAAACATATCGCTCCCAGATCAACAGCCCCTGGGACAGGCACCCACCCAGCCCGCCTCAGCCACTCTCTTTAAAAGCGTATGGAAGTAATGCCAACTACTTGGCCAACACAAGTCATTGTTTACCTACGCTCGGATATGGTAGTCACTTACATTATGTAGACCAAGGCCCAGAATGCCCCCTCCCATTAGACAAGAGGGACTCCATGCAATGTTCCCAGGTATCTATATCCCAAATAGGCCTAATCCTGTAAGACGTGAAGGATTATGGAAGAACTCTAGAATAGGCCAGGTGGGCAAACGAAAACCATTGCCTTTAAAACCCCACCCGCACTTCAATACTCAAACCAGGGCAAGATGAACACCTACATTGTCTTTATGACAAATGTCCCTAGACTAAAGCAGGGTGTTAGAGAGGATGAGGATTCATTAAAAAACAAATTGATACATTGGATTAGAAATAGGCGCCAATGTCTATCCGTTGTAAGATCCGACATAGCTAAAGTCGAAAGCCTCCACCAAGAATAGGGGAATTTGGATGATATAAAGCTAACCTTTCAATCAAAATTCATTGCAGACAGTTTGATAGTCTTGAATCTGCGAACTCATTCCCTTTTCGAATCCAGAATTAGTTTCAGACAGAAAAAAATTACCATAGACAAGGGCAACAGTATTTCCCACGCCCCAGAGGGAATTAACAACTTAGACCTAGTTGATTGACTGACCGACCAAAGCAAATTCAACTGCCAAAAGCATATTTATCTACACCGATACTGTGTCCCCCCCATTAACATCCGAATATCCGGACACATATGACACCTACCCATATGATACTCATCCATATGACACTCAGGTACTAATACCCATCCGATTGGCAGAATTGACTGCGGAACTACATCTGAACATGCTTCAAACCCAATTGTCGATTTACTTCCAGAAAATCTGATGGTGGTATCCTGGAATATAGCTGGGCTTAACCAAAAACGTTTAATGCCAGACTGGCAGTAATACATCAGTAACTTTGACCTTTGTCTTTTTCAGGAGACCTGGCTAAGAGAGCCACCAAATAAACTAGGTTATAGGACATTCAGCATAGAGGCCCTACCCTCAAAAAAAGGTAGACCATCAGGTGGGTTAACTATATGGATAAAAATCTATTTAAATATCACTATCGAAGTCTTGAATACTGCCTCCCCAGATATTTTAGGATTAAAATTGAAACCTCCAAATACGACACAGATATATCATTTTAACGTGTATATAAGACCAAGGCAGCTCTCGAAAGAATCACCTGACATCCATCTGTTAGAAGAAGTTCTTGAATCTATCGAACCCAATAGAGCTGTTCTTGTGGGGGGTGACTTTAATTGTTTTTACAAACCACTGGCAGGGATTGAATCTATCTTTGAGGAGGAAGACTTGGCCAGAGGGATTCCCCTCCTGGCCACAAACGCCAGGGTGTTGTGTTCCATTGCAGCAATGCAATTAGTCCATCTCACCATAGAAAGAGGTCAAAGGGCATGCAATGGCAGGTTCCCCTTAGATTTCGAATGGTCTAATACTATTGTTAGAGGAATATCCAAATCAAGAATAGATTATGTGATTATAACCATAGCACATTGGGCTTATGTGCAGGACTTTAAGGTAGATAGCAGAGGAGAGAGTGATCACCTTCCACTATGTTTATTTTTGACTGGCAGGTTGATCACCACCCATTTAATTCATCTAATCGATTCGGGAAATAAGTACCCACACTTGTCAGTAAGTAACAACCGGAGATCCGTTAAATGATCCACCATAGTGGACCAAGATGAGCCCCTTACAAATATTTATAATGCCTTTTGTGAAGCTCTAATCCCATATGTTGACTTAGAACCAGAGTCAATACCTATTACACAAAACCATCGCCGCTTGACAGAGAACATAAAAGCTTCCTTAATTAAACCACAGGTGGGAGGCAGTAAATCAAGGTCTAAGACCCAATCTTCCAACCTCTGTTTTAATAAAGAATGCTCCTCAGCCAAACAACAACTCTTATTGGCCTTTAAGGCCAAAACATAATAAAGATTAGACATGAAAGAGCAGAATATAAAAAAGTGCAGAAGGCAGCACTAAGGAATTGGGAAGAAGCCAGCTGGGGCAACCTTATCACTGCCGTCAAACTTAAGGGCTAGTCCTTGTTCTGGCGCGTAATAGCTCATGGCAGTAAACTGGAAAAGACTGTCACAGATGATTTGTTGGACCCCTGTACTTGGCATAGACACTTTTCTGATTTGTACACCACCCCCAGTGAGTCTGGTTTAGATCCTACTGCCTTTACTGAGGGGTTTCCATTCTCTACACAAAATGCACCACTCTAGTTCAGCATCAAAGAAACTGCATTACCTATAGCAGCCATTAAGTCAGCAAAGGCGCCTGGCTCAGACAAGGTGCCAGGTCACCTCCTGAAACATGTCCCAGAAGTGTGGGTGCCTTATGTGAACCTTTTAAGTAACCCAGTAGCTAGGGGGGAGCCCATCACAGAATCCTGCAAGGGGGCAGAGATAGTTCCCATCACAAAAAAGGCAGAAGGGACGACCCTGCGAATTACAGGCCTATAAGCCTGATAGATACCCTTCAAAAAGTCTATGCAAAGCAAATCTTGGGCAGGTTAAATGACTGGATATTGGAGACTGACATACTTTCACCCTGCTAGGCTGGCTTCAGACTAAAAACAAGTACAATCAGCCAAGTTTTTAGACTCTTAAGCCGATCCTGGAAGTACACAAAGTTAAAACTTGGACATTTATACGTTGCTTTCATTGACTTGAAAGCAGCATTTGACTCAATCCCAAGAGATCTCTTATGGGGAACTTTACACGAGGAGGGAGTCCCAGAGGAGATTCTAAAACAGATTATAAGGCTCCATGAAGGTAACTTTGCCAAGGTACGCTGGTGTTAGGTTTGAAAATCCCATTCTCGCTATATACTTGTTCTACGTTATATTAGGTTAGCAGTGTGCGGCTAAATTAGACACCATTCGTATCCACGTTATGCAACCCACTGAGTTATCCCTGCAATGTGCGAGCTTCAGTTAGCGAGTGTGACTCCATTTTGAATTTCGGAATCCCTATTAGGCTGTGTCTGTACTAGCCCTCATTATTTGTATTGCTTGCCTCAGCAGAATACTGTATTCAGTTATTATTTTCTCTTCTGTTCAAGGTTGCCTTCTGACTTACTAATGAATAGGCCATTCTGCCCTCGCATACCTATCCTTGTGTGTAGCTCTGCTCCCACGTTAGGAGACGCCGAAACCCAGCACGGCAACCTTGAGATAGTGATAGCGTGTACCCATCTAGCAGGTGGTAGTCCATCCTTCTGTGCCTCCTTTGTTCATGTTCGGCCTAAGCCGGTAACTTTCCATTGTGGGTGTGGTTGGGAGGCCCTTGGGAGGAATGATTATGCATTGCAGACTGTTGGGGGGCTAGTCCCTTGGCAGACATCTTAGGGTGCAGGTCAGATTGGACTCCTCTGCAGAGTATTGCTAATAAACAACTGTTTGTATTCTCTACTGTCTGACCGACTCTTCATTTGGTGGAAGGCGATTAGGAGGTTGTAGATAACCCGGCTGGCCCTTTTCGGGCCACTTCCTTCAGTTGGCACCCGAACAGGGACTCCGCCAGGTGACCCAACTCACCCGTAATCGGGTTGTAGGGTCGGGGTTGCGTCCGGTCGGTCGGGCGGATCGGGGATCCCCACACGATAAGAGCCCGGTTCTCTTGGCTGCCCCTCCTGTCTGATCGGACGACTCCTCGTCTAGTGGTCACCGGCTGGGGTCCTGAGAATGCGGAACCTTGGATTTGACCGTTTGGTCCAAAGAGTCGGCAGTGGAGAATAATATTGCTCGACCTGAGTGCACCAGGTGAGTGATTTGAATTCTTGGAAAATGTGGACCATGATTGAACGGCACAAGCCTACGGGCTGTCTGGTGCAGTCTCCGGACTGTCTTGTCTTGATCTTGGTGGGTTTGCGGACCCTTAAAAGACACAGAGTGTTTGTGAACAGTCTACCAGGCCAACTGGAAATTTGGCCCACTCTTGAAAAGGTCTGGGGCGGTTTGCGAACAACCTGCCAGGCCAACTGGAAATTCGGCTTGTTCTTGAAAAGGTCTGGGGCTAGAGCCTGTCTTCTTGTTTTGGTACAGTCTTTGGACTGTCTTGTCTTGGTACAGTCTGCGGACTGTAGGGTGCGGTTTTTGGACTGCTTCGATTTGGTTTTGGACCGTTTTGTTGGTTGGTGTTATATTTGTCCATTGGGGACAGTGCATGTGTCTTATATTAGGATGCCTTGTCTAAGCAAGTTAGTGTCTTTTGGATGTCGGTGTTGTTCCACTGAAGCTCGATTGGAAGAGAGGCAGCCTGCGCCTCCAGAGGGTACCCCAAATTTTGATGTATACGTCATGCATGGCATTGGCCCTATTATGTTTAGCATGTTGTGGAATAAATATACGAGGGACAATGCTGAGTAACAGTGGCCACTTCCTGGCACATTTGATGAACAAAAGTTGAATTACTTGCAGGACAAATTGTTTGCCAAAAAGACCAGGCAGTCAATGTTTGATTCTCTGAGGACATGGCAGAAGGAAGCTAAGCAACGACGTATGAGAGAAGAGAAGCAAGCCCGGAGGGGAAAGATGCAAACGATAACGCAGAAAGCAATAGCCTAGGAAAGAGAAAAGATCGAGAAAGGCATAGAGTGTGCAGATAGGAAGTTTCAATTGCAGAGTGATAAATGTTATATTGCTAGAGAGGAAGGTGATGTTTTCGTTGAGGAGTTATTGGATTCTTGACCCCCACCTCCTTATGCCCCCGAACGGATATATCCCATAATCCCAACACCTCAGTCTTCGGCCTCTGGTTCTGCTATTCCTACTCTTTCTGTTTCTAGCTCTACTGCTTCGGCCCTGGCCCCACCTGCTTCTTCCCCACTTTCGCAAGTTACAGGGGTGTGAGCCGTCAGTTCCCCAATTCTGTCTCCCGACTCTGTACCTGTGGTCATGCCTTCTCTTACTCCTGCAACACAGTCTTTGTGAGCGATGGTACCTGTTTCTTCATCTGCCCTTTCCCCTTTGAGTGTGTTACCTCAGGCATTGCAAAATGCTGAGATGCCTGTGCGTGGAGTGCATGAAGTGAATTGGGCAGCGGCACGTGAACGCATGTATAAAGTGTTGGTGCGCTCTGCTGTGGGTGATGAGGAAAAGAGAATGGTGGCTGACCAGGCTGCACAGTGGGCCCGGAATCCGATTTATAGTGTGGAAGATGTGTGGAGCGTGATGAAAGATTATGAGCCATTTATACAGCAACATGCTCTTAAGCATATGTCGGCTACGCTGATAGGATTGTGGGAACAGTGTTTCAAGGGTATTGTACCGCAGATAATTTATGACATCCGGGATAGGGTATATGCTACAGATATGGCCCCCAATGACGTTTTCAGTAATGTGACGACATTGGTGGGTTATCGGGGTAGATTGCTTCAGAAGGTCCCGAGGACAGTGTCATAGGTTCCCATGAGGGAAGTTCATCCCATTTACCACCCCGAAATACCGGAGTTGCGAGATGGGAATAATGTTGTTACTCACCCACGAGTGGCGGCCCGTTTCCAGGAACAGTGGATCTACACTCCTTGGAAGAGGAGTGAGGTAATATCCCTAAAAGGACAGTTGTCGGACCCTCGGAAAAATCCAACTGCGTACTATAAAGAATTGACGGAGGCGGCCTCCTCCACAGTGATGACATTAGCTGATATAGAGTTGGTTTTCAGTCTGTTGGTACCGGTAGAAATATGGAGACAGGTGCATACGCAGGATCATGTGGTGGAATTGGGTGGAACATGGGATGAGATCAGGGAATGGGATAAGGAGCACAAGCCTGGCGAGAAGCCGAAGGCGGAGCTATTAGCTTTGCCGGGGTGTATTATCACTTACATGCATTCCCTTATCCCGCCGAGATGAGTGGATTGGGACAAGTTGACTGCGTGTCTTCAGAAGAAGGATGAAAGTGTGTCCGATTTCTTTACTAGGTTTGAAGGGGTGTTTCTGGATTTTAGTGGCCAAGATCTGTGGCTGGAGGGTGGTGTTCATTTGTTCGTCAACAGGTTTGTCACTAATTTGCTTCCCGAGATTGCAACTAGGTTGCAGGCTTCGGAAAGTACTTGGAACACCTCATCCCCGTCAGTAATATTGAGTATGGCACAGTACTACGAGCATAGAGAGAGAGAATGAGGACAAAGAGAAGGTGGAGAAAAAGTCAAAGGAGTTGAAGACGAGGGTGTTGATGCAGCAAGTGGCGAGGGGGAATGGAAGAGGAAGGGGTTCGGGTCCAGCCTAGCGGTGGTCCCGGTCTGACCGGAACAGTACACTGGGTGTGCCCGTGGGGTACAACCAATGTGCTTACTGTAAAAAGGAGGAGCATTGGCGAAGTGAGTGTCCGGAGTTGCTGCAGAAAGTTGAGGCCCCGAGAGGTAGGGGTTTTAGAGGACGTGGAAGAGGGGGAGGGGGCCGAGGAGAGGGGCAGTCTGAGGATACATCGTATGCTCATCGGAACAAGAACTATTTCGACGAACACAGGGGAAGGCAGTACTATCATGACAACTATGACATGGACGAAGTGACGGGGATGTCCCACAGCTAGGACAGCCAGGGACGGGGTAAGGGACCGGTTCCGGTGCATGTAGATCAGAGGGGACCTTATGTCACTGCGGATTTGCAAGGCATGCCCAAGACATTCTTACTTGACACAGGTGCTATGAATAGCTCTGTTTCTCGTTTGCTGGCCCCAGGGCCAGCTCTGTCTGGCTAATACTATGTTTCGGTAGGTTTCTCAGGCATGCCGGTTGTTAGCCCCATTTCCAAACCTCTTGCTCTGACTATTGGTCCCTTTACGGTGGATTAGCCGTTCCTGTTAATGACAAATTGTGGGTAGAATTTTATGGGATTGTATTTGTTGAAGAGATTACATGCCACCATCTTTTGTTCTCCAGATGGTGTTTACATGACCTTTGGGACACAAGTGGCTCATGCAAAACAATGCTTTGTAAAGGACCCACCCCTCCCCGCTAAATTCAAAGAGGTGCCCCGTAGCTTATGGGCAGCAGGAGACACGGATGTGGGGTTACTCCAGATCCCGCCGGTCTCTATTCAGATCAAAGACAATGCTGTATTTCCACGTATTCCCCAGTATAAGATTTCACATGCAGAAGAAAAGGCCTTGTTGAAAATAATACAGGATTTAATTAAGTCTGGTGTGGTTGAGGAGGCAGTGGCGAATGTGTGTAATAGCCCTATTCTTCCAATTCTCAAGAAGACACCCATGGACTCTTCTGATGCTCATCCTGATGTTTATCGCTTTGTAATTGACCTCAGAGAGGTTAATAAAATAGTAGTGCCCCAATATCCTGTAGTCCCAGACATTACCACGATATTGACAATGATTCCCCCATCAGCAAAATTCTTTTCCGTGATTGATTTGAAGAATGCTTTCTTTAGCATTCCAATTCATACAGATAGCAGATATCTGTTTGGATTCGCCCTAGCCGGCAGGAGCTTTAGATTCTGTTGTGCTCCTCAAGGCTATACAGAAAGTCCTAGTATCTATAGTCAAGCTTTAAAAACTCAATTGAATTCTTTAGTACTTACCACTGGTAATGTGCTATTGCAGTACGTTGACGACGTCCTTGTGGCCTCTGATACTGAGGATGGCTGTAAAGATGCCACTGTTAAATTGCTGTTGCATTTGGCGCGCCATGGCTATAAGGTGTCCCTTTCCAAATTTCAATATTGTTCACAGGAGGTCACCTAATTAGGTCACCTACTGTCGAAGGAGGGTCGCAGACTAACACCTGAGCGCATAGCTGCTATCAATAATATGCCTGTTCCTAAGACACAACGTGAAGTATGTGCATTTATTGGTATTACCTCGTATTGTCGACACTGGATCCCCAATTATTCCTTACTAACAAAACCCCTCCTTTACCTGACCACCAAAGAAGTGCATGAACCCCTGCCTTGGACATCTGCATGCCAGCAAGCTTTTGAGCAATTAAAGGTTGCGCTTGCTCTGCTCCTGTGCTTGGTACTCCTGATTACCAGAAGCCTTTTGTGCTTTACGTACATGAGGCGGATGGTTGTGCGCTTTCTGTTTTAACACAGGGTTTTGGTGGTAAGCAAAGACACTGCGCTTATTTTTCTGCTATACTAGATAACGTCGCCAGAGCTCTCCCGAGCTACCTAAGAGCTGCCGCGGCAGTGGCAGTTTCTATCAGGCAATCGCCGGGGCTCGTTGTTGATAC
Source organism: Calotriton arnoldi (assembly GCA_963921515.1). Classification (NCBI taxonomy): domain Eukaryota; kingdom Metazoa; phylum Chordata; class Amphibia; order Caudata; family Salamandridae; genus Calotriton; species Calotriton arnoldi. The sequence continues at coordinate 1,532,192 of CAWUFW010003635.1, forward strand.
TGATCTCACGGTAATGGTACCTCATGCTGTGGATACGCTTTTGAATAAGAAAAGTCACAGCACCTTACTAGTGCACATCTGACTGAATATGAACTAACCTTGTTTGCTCCGCACATTACTATCAAAAGATGTGCCACTCTGAACCCAGCCACGCTACTACCCCTCCCTTCGATGAGTAATGACACAGATGCACATGATTGTGTGTACAGAACGGAAGAGGAGACGAAAGGACGGGTAGACCTGACTGATGTTCCCCTATCTGAACCCCAAGGGGAACTATATGTCTATGGCTCTTGTTTCAAACTACCAGGTGGCGCCACCACTGCAGCACATGCAATTACTACGTTGCACACTATAGTTGAGACATGCCGTGACCCATTCCAATCATCCCAAGCTGCAGAGCTGGTTGCCCTTCTTCGGGCTTGTGAGTTGAGTGAGGGACTGACTGTCAATATTTATACTGACAGCCAGTACGCCTTTGGAGTCGCCCATAATTTTGGACGCCTCTGGGTGGAGAGAGGGTTCTTAAAATCACATGGATTACAAATACAGAATGGCCCATTGATACATAGACTCTTGTCAGCTCTAACACTTCCCGATAAGTTAGCAATAATAAAATGTAGTGCCCACAAAGCAATAACAGATGATGTTGGGAGAGGAAATGCGTTTGGAGATCAAACAGCTAAAGAGACAGCTAGATCAAAGATGAAAAAGATGTTTGTGGCAGGTCCTGCTAGGTGGGTCCCAGACAATGGAACGTTTGAGGACACATTAGAAAATGTCAAGGAGATACAAAGCGAGGCGACCCTAGACGAATTGGCAACATGGCAGGAGAGTACAGGGCGTCTGGATGAGGATGGGTGCTGGACTGATAAGTCAGAGAAACAGCGATGGATGTTACCTAATGCCTATGTACTTCCTGTGGTTACCATTACGCATGGCCCAGCCCACATTAGCGCCAATGGAATATGTAAGGTGTTGGACCCAGTGTGGCAGAACAACAATATTTCCAAGGTAGTCACTCATTTTGTGAAACACTGTAGGATTTGTATGACACATAATCCTGGGAAAGGTACTCCTACATATAGTGCCGCAAGCCAATTCTGCCCCACACCTGAAGCATGAAACCCTCATGTAGGCCCCACCAGTCAGCACACAGGAATCTGTTAAGTGGACCATACTGTCTCAATGTCTTTTTTTTAGTTTAGTAGGCCCAGTGCCTCTCAAATAGCATTGCAGGATATTTCTTCTGCAATACACACGAAGCTTCAGCTCTGTCCCTTCTGATAAGCAACAGCCCAAAGCCCCCACTCCTTCGCTGTCCTCGACCTGCTCTTCTCACAACCACAATACCACAAGAACACGGAACATCCTAAGATAAGAGGAGGACGTTAGGGCGGGGGCCACTTGCAATCTCTCAATTTATTATATTTTTTGCTTGCTTTAATGAACCTAAAACAGCACAATGGCGTGAGAATATGATCTGTAACCTTTTTCACTGTTCTGTTTTTTGATAAATGTCCACATTGTGGTATGATTGACGATCAGACACCTGTCACATGATGGACTTGTGGTCATGCTGTTCCTCATTTAATCAATATAAAAGAGCTGCCCACAGTCCATTCGTCAGACTACCTCACACAATTGATCCCATGGGTCATGACGCGTGTGTTTGTGCCCCCTCAGCCATCCTCTTTAGCATCTTTGGCTGAGGCTATAATGCTTATTGTATTTTGAAATTCATCTTCTCTCTCTTCTCTGCATTGCCATTGATTTAGAAGTATATTTGCATTGCATGAGTTTGTTCTCTATTTTAAAATGTGTTTTAGATGCCAAGTCTTTGCTAAGACTGCATAACCATTGATCAAAGTGTGCCTTTACGTTTCTTGTTGAAACGGGTTTTTTGGAATAAATTCTAAACAATCTTGATTCAGTTCCTGTCTCTCACACGTGTATTTTCTTGTTTAAGATACAGCACCCCTGCAAATTAAGGTGGTGCATTGCCCCCCCAAAGAGAGGAAAATCTCACCCTTTAACACTCTCTGGTAACTTTGCACCGCCTTCCTTCCCTTTCGAGGTTCTCCAGATGGATTTCATCGAAATGGAACGAGTCAACAATTTGAAGTTTGTGCTGGTAGTGATTTGTGCATTCAGTAAATGGATTGAAGCTTACCCCACTAAAGAGAATACGGCTATGGCGACGGCGAAGGCACTCATAAAAGAGTTCTTCCCGCGCTTCGGATTGTCGCGTTTGATCTGGAGTGACAACGGAAGTCACTTCAATTCAAAGGTCATCCAACTGGTGTGCGAAGGTTTGCACATCAAGCAGAAGTTTCATGCAGCTAACCACCCCCAGTCAGCAGGTCCTCGTCAAGAACTTCCAGAGGAAGAGCTGCCTGGAGCCTCGTTGGAAAGGCCCGCTGTTGGTCCTCCTTGCCACTAGAACGGTGGTGAAACTCGACGGCCGGAAGAACTGGGTGCATGGTACCCACTGCAAGAAGGTTCCTCTCCCACTTCCCTACGACAAGTGGGTGCTCAACGGCATTGCTGACCAAGAAGGGGAAAGGGTTCCCCGCTTTATTCCCTTCTCTGACGCCCGGTTAAGGTGGGCGCAGACGGAAGCAGAGAGTGATGCCGCCCTGCTTGAGGCAGTCCCTCCGGAGATAAGGGCAGCCCCAGCTTCTTCCCCATCTGATCCACAGGCACCTGAGTCTCCATGCCTTTCTGAGCCTGAGTTTCACCCCCTTTTTGTTGATGAAATAGTGCCTGGAGTTGACAGGTACAACTTGCGCCCCCGAAAGAAGGACAGTGCGCCAGAGGGACAGTCCAAGAGTTAGGGAAGGATTTGAGATTAGGGTGTAGGTACTATGTCTACAGTGCCTGCGTCAGATTAGGGTGAACTACACTGGTGCACTGCCCTAGACACTGGATAGGATGGTTGAGGGTACTTGCCCTGGAGGGAGGTTGCCCTATCCTGAAAGAAGAAGGATTTGTTTCCAGCAAGGGCCGCGGTCATGCAGCCCCCTCGAGGGAGTGCTTCAGAGCACCATCGTTGATGAACGATAGTAGCCTACCAGCAAGGCTCTAGACGGACGCTGGGTAAATTGTGCCCCTCTGGTCGGTTGTATTCTTGTGGCTCCAGTTCATAAGGCTCTTCACATGTACCCATTTGACCGTGCTGCCATGGAGGAGGAACAGCCCCTAGCGGCACCACCACCAGGGCAGGGTAGTCCTGTGGGGTCTAGCTGGCCTATTAGGAGTAAGATAGTAGTGGTAGTGTTCCTTCTCATAATAATGATAATACTATTTTGGGGTAGTATGGTATTTAGTAGAACAGCATCCCGTACACACTTTGAGAGGGACTACCCCGTCTCCACCTGAGCATCTGATTGTTACGTTGACCCCACATAAAGAGAGACATAGACAGACATATGTTGAAAACGCCTTCCTGCAAATGCTTCACCAAGTACACAATATGACGAATGCCATGAATTGCTCGGTGTGTGGACTACTCCCCTCAGTTATGCACCAGAATGATTTACAGGTGTCTGTACCCCTGTCGTACCTAAGTAGTTGTGAGGCATGGTTCCTGTTGCTTTCCATGGTGTATATACATTATCATACGGATGCTATGAATATGACGAAGTCTGATTATGAAGCAGTGTTGGAATATATAGTAGCACACCAGGGTTATGCACCTGGGACAGGAGGAAAGGAGGTTACCTTACATCCACATGCTTGCATGAATGTTTACGAGGGTAACAAGAATGCCACATGGCTGCAAAATGAAATGTTGGATTTTCAGGGATTCAATGTTACCGAATACTTTGTTTCCATGCACGAAATATCACTGAAGATAAAGCCATGCCCGTACCTGTGGTTCATACAGCAGCTAGTTTCTGTGTCGAAGGTTCTGGGAATATTCCAGTGGGACAGAGCAGTTGCAACTACACCTATCGATTGCACACTACTAGTAGCCCACCTTTGCTCACTCCCCCAAATGTATACTTTGTTTGTGGGGAACAGGCTTAAACATGGCTCCCCAGGGGATGGTCTGGCCGGTGTTATGTCTCTTTTCTTTTACCTCCCGTTTACATTGCACCGTCCAACTATCACAAAAACCGTAGGCTGCAGCGGAGAAGTGTATACTTGTTCCGGGTAAGGAGAGTTATTGACACAGCAGATATCGAGCAAACAGATACTACTCTACAGCAATTCACGGATGCCATGAAGGGTATTGTGCCTTTCTGGGGACCTATGTATAACAGTGTTAGCATTTGTCGTCTCACCAGGGTTATTGAAGGGGTTATCAACACTACAGCAGGCATACTCACTAACATCACAGCTGAGCTCCAGGCTACCAGACTCGTTGCTCTTCAAAATCGGATGGTTTTAGACGTCATCCTTGCAGATAGGGGTGGAGCTTGTCGCGTCATAGGCAGCAGTTGCTGCATCTACATCCCAGACCACGCCCCTAATGTATAATCAGCTATCTAGAAGTTGCATAGGTTTGCATCCGATATTCATCAGGACAATGGTTCATGGTCCTTGACAGGGTGTTTTGGGCTCTGATATCCTCCTGGGGTTGGAAGATACTTATTTTCCTAGTAGCTATTGCAGGTGTCCTCTTCACGTGCTGCCTATGTGTGAATTGCCTTCCAGCATGCTGCACCTATTGTGTGAGTAAACTCACCCCTACCCCTAAATTGACAGGCCGTAATGACAAAGTCTCTCCTGATGCAAGAAATACAGGATATGATGCAGATAGATGAGGGTATCCTTGAGTACTAAAAATATCTTGTTATACATGTGTTGCTTTATTTTCCTTTGATATTAGAGTGACTATGCATTTTCTTTTTTTTCCCTGCTTAGAATTGTAAAGACTCTTACCTGATAGCGTCAATAAAGCATTTGGCCTCCACTGCTAAAAGGAGGGTCTGTTAGGTTTGAAAATCCCATTCTCGCTATACACTTGTTCTACGTTATATTAGGTTAGCAGTGTGCGGCTAAATTAGACACCATTCGTATCCACGTTATGCAACCCACTGAGTTATCCCTGCAATGTGCGAGCTTCAGTTAGTGAGTGTGACTCCATTTTGAATTTCATAATCCCTATTAGGCTGTGTCTGTACTAGGCCTCATTATTTGTATTGCTTGCCTCAGCAGAACACTGTATTCAGTTATTATTTTCTCTTCTGTTCAAGGTTGCCTTCTGACTTACTAATGAATAGGCCATTCTGCCCTCGCATACCTATCCTTGTGTGTAGCTCTGCTCCCATGTTAGGAGACGCCGAAACCCAGCACGGCAACCTTGAGATAGTGATAGCGTGTACCCATCTAGCAGGTGGTAGCCCATCCTTCTGTGCCTCCTTTGTTCATGTTGGGCCTAAGCCGGTAACTTTCCATTGTGGGCGTGGTGGGGAGGCCCTTAGGAGGAATGATTATGCATTGCAGACTGTTGGGGGGCTAGTCCCTTGGCAGACATCTTAGGGTGCAGGTCAGATTGGACTCCTCTGCAGAGTATTGCTAATAAACAACTGTTTGTATTCTCTACTGTCTGACCGACTCTTCATTTGGTGGAAGGCGATTAGGAGGTTGTAGATAACTCGGGTGGCCCTTTTCGGGCCACTTCCTTCACTGGGGTATAGGGGGGGGCAGCTTACAGAGGAGATCCCTGTCAGGAGGGGCGTGCTCCAAGGGGGAAACAGCGTTTATAACGCTGTCAACACCACGCGGTAGGTAACAACGCGGACGTTACATCGTCCGCGTTGTTACCACGCATGGCATTACATCGCAAGTCGTTTCTACGACTTGCGCTAGAATGTGTACGCAACAACAAGGAATGTGTTGGATTTTAAATCCAACACATTCCCTACTGTTGCGCTAACTGGAGTAGGAATAGTAATTTATACTATTCCTAAGTCCAGCGCGCCATCTAGTGCAAGTCGTAGAAACGACTTGCGATGTAAACCATGCATGGTAACAACGCGGACGATGTAACATCCGCGTTGTAACCTTCTGCGTGGGATTGTATGTCGTAGTAACGTCATACATTCGCTCCAAGGCTGCGTCCTGGCACCAACCCTGTTTTTTTACTATATGTGAATGACCTGGTCCAGCACTTACAAAAATCCTTTCATGATTCACTTAAGCTTGGAGGGGCTCATATTTCTGCCCTAACGTTTGCTGATGATACAATCTTACTGTCCCAGACCCCTAAGTGGTTACAAAATTTACTTGACAGTCTCAGCCATTATTGCACACTAAAGGGCCTTGAAATAAACCCCACTAAGACTAAATATATGGCTATTAGACCACATAAATGTTTACAAAATAAAATAGTCAAGAACCAAGTGCCACTGGAGTGTGTTTCCAATTTCATATATTTGGGGGGTTAAACTTGATTCAAAACTGTCGTGGAAGCCACAAAGAAACAACGCTAGGACAATTCTATTACAAAATTATATCCCTATAGTAAAGAAGCAACAATCCACCATGTCAAAGGCCATCACTCCGGCTCTGGAGGTCTACAAATTCAGGGCTTAAACTGCTGCCCTTTATGGATCAGAGCTATGGGGTGGCTAAAATCCTTTAATAGTTGGGGAAAATAAAATTATGAGGATGTTTAAGTCACTCCCCCAAAATAACCCAGTAATCCCTTTAACATATGATATTGGCATTAAAAGATTGGAACACTTGGCTATATGGAGATCTTTGTCCTACTGGGTTAGAATCTGGACCACTGAGGAATTAAAAACATTTATGGCGACTTTGCCTGAACTGTTGGAACTTGATGTCCATCTTACTTTCCCCTGGCTCACCCATGTGCGAAAAAGGCTCCTAGAGTTGGGTCTGAGTAGGTTTTGGGCGAACCCCAGCCTATTGACGCCAGATTCAAAGAGTGAGATTAAGCACATTTATTGGAATTTTATCTTGCACAGAGTCACTTTAGGTTGTACATCAGGGAGACTTACCGCACCATTTTTGTCTATCAAAATGGTCCCGAGCTTTGAGCAATTTTTGGCTGAGATCGAACCTCAGTTAGCAAAGACACTTTACCTGACATTTAGATATGAGACATTGCAGGTACACTCCTTTACAGCCAAGTGGGCTATGCCACAGACTACGGGAAGGGACCCCAAGTGCACCTTATGCTTTCAGGCTCAAATGAAGATATTGCACATATTTTATTTTTTTGTCCTGTATATGCAATTCCCAGAAGAAAATGGATCAAGCCGCTGTGTCAGAACTTGAATACCAGGAAATATATAGAGGCGTTGAGAATATTAAAATCAGACAGCTCACAACCCATTGTATTTGGTCCTAGTAAATTCCTCTTGGCTTCTAGTTATCTAAGGAAAAAGAGAGGGCTACAATTTTATTGTAACCATATTATAATCAAGCTCTAGCAATTGATTCCTAATAGAGATCACGTTTTAATTTAAATAATATTTGCCTCCATCTTTTAGTATAATTTAAATGAATGTAAATTATTTAGATTGAAATTCATTGGCATTAGTAGTTGTTTTGCTGTATTTTTTATTTCTTAGTACATTTTTAATTAAATGTCTTGTTGGTCTATATTAACTGAGTCCGCACTTGCATTTTATATTTATTAAACTAAGATGTTCAATACGCTACAGTCCCTTGTCAAATTGGAAAATGTAAACTGTATAATTTTTATGTATCTCACTTTTTAGTGATATTATAATTTATGTCTGTGCTTGATTGGAATTTATAGTGACATGTTCTTTTATGATTCTTTGAATCGAAATAAAGATTGACTTGAATTGATACTACTTCGATGACCTGAGTCGTCGTCATCATCTTCCTGCTTTGCTACTTCAGGTATGGTGTAACCGGGTGGTATAAAGTGCTAATTCATTTTGATCATGGTTAACCTCTCCACATTTCGGGGTGAGAGACTGGTCCTTCTCACTGTCAGAACAGCACCAGCAACACTAAAAACACGCTCAGCAGAGACCCTTGCTACGGGGCAAGCCAGATAGTTTATCACCAGCCTGCTGAGCACTGGCCGTTGACGCCTTTTCCCATACCAATACAGCAATGGGTTTTGATCAAAGTAGACCTCTGTTGGGTCATCCAGATAGGCTTGGACCATCCGCTCAATGGTCATGGGTACTCTGCTTTGCTCGGCCTCTTTTGCCTTTGCATCAGCACTGGACTTAAGCCCTGCCTGTAGAAGCCATTCCTTTGCCGATTTTGGGGCTGGTGCTCCTGTTCTTGTTGTTGTTGATGTTGTTCTTGGTGTGGTTGGCGGTTTCGGCTGCTGTGAGCCAACCACACTGCCCTGAGGCTCTGAAGTTGAACTTGAAGCTGGCTGCCCTTCAGTACTTGTTGTGCCCTGGAGGAGCAGGCCTCTTATTCCCAGCCGATCTTTTTCTAGCTGACTAGCTTGCACATCTATCTGAATTTTGTAGCTGGCAACATCCCCGTCTAAAAAAGGAATGAAAGTGTCCAGTAATGATTTGTACCGTGGATCAAGAATTGTGGCCCAAATGTAATGGTTGGATGACACAATGTCTCTTGGCACCCTTGTATTGTCGGATAAGTGAAGGATTTAGCTCTCCACCAACTCATATGCTTCTTTTTTTCCTTCACACCTGCGTACATTGCAGACACCTCCTTTAGCTGTTCCTGTATCATGTGCAACAATGGAATAGCTTGGCCCATGGTACAGTCATCCTTTCTGACTTCACGTGTGAACACCTCGAAATGAAGCAGCACCTCAGTCAGGCATTTAACTAGGCCTCATTAGTCCATCTAAATGATCATGCCTTTCACAGTTGCATCCCCTCCATGCATGACATATTCATTGATTGGTCTGTACTGCTCAAACAGACGTTCAAGGATGTAATAAGTCCAGTTCCAACGTGTTGGCACCTCCTGCATGAGTGCTTTAACAGGCATTCTATTATCACGTTGAATGACCCTCAGCTGCTTCCGGGCTTTAAAAGAATAGCTGATATGTTTGCAGATTCTTCTGCAGGTGGTCAGTAAGTTCCTGACTCAGTCTTCTTTTTTCGCAAAGTCTTGAACAATGATGGTAATGCTGTAACGTCAAACACAAGCCCCTGAAACAGCCACCATTGGTCATGGCCTTAACTATATTACTGAAATTGTCCGTGGCAACAAAACCAATGTTAAGACCTCTTGGTCGCAGCCATTCAAAGACCTTAGTGTTAAAGCCTTCCAAAATGTTTGCAGCAGTATGGGATTTCTCCATGGCGAAAATGGCTACTGTAGCATGCTTGTGAGCGCCATTTAAAATGTCAGCAGTGTCAACACCTGCAGATATATTTTCTCTAACCCCCACAAAAGAGATCCAGTGTGCAGTGAGGAACATGTAATCAGTGGCTTGGCAACTGGTCCTCATGTCTGTTGTCCGGTGTATAGTGTTAACAGCAATCTCTTGCAAAGAAACTCCAGCAAAAGACACACAGATGATGGACGGAATGCAGAGAAAATCAAACATGCACCCCCAGTCAAAAGATCTGGGTTAAATGCATTGTTCTTTTGCTCACCATGCCACTCCAGTTTAGACCCAGTCATATGCAAATCAGTCTTGACCCTGTGCCTAATGGGAACAGTCCAGCCCAAACTGCCAAGCCAGGTCCTCCCTGGACCGGAAACAAGCATCCTGGGACCGGTTTCAGGGCATCACCTCTCATTAGCCAGGCTAGCTTGAATCCAGTGGCCACAGTGAGCCCGGGACCCACGTCTGGGCATACCCGGCGCACTTAGGGTGAGAAAGCAAAAGACACACAGAGGATGTGCGATGTAGTGCTGGAAGAGCAAATCTGGTGAAATTGGACCGGCTGGGAACCTTTCATATTGGGCAGATAGCTGCCACAAATTCAAGAAAACTCACCCCTTCCACAAAAGAAAAAGGGAGGAGATCCAGCGCTAACATTTTAGCCTGCTTCGCATTGTGCAAACGTGCCGTTGGGTGGTTGCATTCATACTGCCCCCTCGGCCTAAACATGCTGAGAATGGTAGCCTGGATTTTTTTCTTTTCTGGTGCCGCTGATGGAGGTGACTTCTAGAGACCAGATACTGTTAGGCTCAATGCACGTTTTTTCATTGTGGTACTCTCTTGTCTTGGACCCCCTGGTGTCTTGGCTTGACTCTTGTGCCATTGGGATGTTGCTGATGATGATGTGGGCGGTACCACTGCACTACTGGGGATAGGGCTGCTTTGTGTACTGGAGAAAATGTCTCCCTCTTGTTCACCTTCCACCGTGATCAGTACTTCATCCCCTCCACCAACACTTGCAGTTTTTTGGCCGCTAAGGTGCGTCTCCCACTGGATCAAGTGCTGTTTTCTCAGTTGGGTTGTTTGGCCTCCGGTACCATAGTTTGTACCAAGCTTGCCCCGACAAACAGCTACTCCACAAATGGAGCATATAGCAATGTTCACCTCCTTCTGGCTCACTGAAAAGAAGTCACAAACCGGGGAGGTCAACTTTCTGACACTGCTGGTGCCACTTACAATGTCGGATGAACTGGTAGGTGGGCGTGACATTTCACTCTCTGCAGTACCTACTTCTATTAAGGTGGTTGTGGTGGATGTAGGTCGCTGCCGGGACTTTGTAAATATGGCAGCTGAAGGTGGTGTTGGTGGTATCTGTGTTGGTGGTATCCGTGCCACATCCCTCACAGCAATTTGGGATAGGGTAATGTTGGTCTCCACTGGGACGGGGCTAATGTCCATGATGACTGGCTCGTCATCATCCTCCTCTCCTACATCTACCTCCAAAACTCTTAGGCTTTCTGGAACCTTCCTTTTCCCTAGCCTTGTCTCGTGGCGTGTCTCACTCTCAGACTGACGTGGGATCCAAGTGACATCTAGATCATCAGAAGGGGGGCTTGCAAAAGAAGTTGATGGACTAACCCTCCTATTCCTTGCTAGGGATCTGGAAGACAATGGATCTTCTGAAAGAGTGGCTTGCTCTTCTTCCTCAGCAGGAAGCTCAATCTCCTGAACTGCCCCTACTTTGGGAGAAACAACTAGTATTGGGGGTCAATTTCAACATCACTGCTCGTCGGCGTTGTCATGATTAGACTGGCTGCCTCTGCGACAGACATGGGCTTGGACCTAGGTTGGTGGGGTGGGTCCCCTGATGCAGGGGTGCTGCTCCCAACTTGCTCACTGGACACCGCTGCTGCAGGTGCAAATTTTGGTTTCCCAAAGAAGGTCTTGGGCGATGTACCGGTGGTGGTAAGTGGCAGTGCCTTCTTCTTACTGGCAACTTTGACTTTCTTGGTACTGGTACATTTCTTTGGGGCCATCGTGAAGATGTCAGATAGCATGCAGCAGCACTTGTCTTAGATTCACAAGTTGAAGAGATGTCTGTGGTCACACATCACATGACGTCACGCGCAGGGTGCAGCCTTCTGTCTGGCAGTAAAATGGGTGATGTTGTCTCCTCCTCTTTTGTGCACCTAAAAGCAAAGAAGCAAGAACAGCATCAGTGAAACGTGGCATTGCTGTGATTCAATTACCAGTACAAACAAATATAATATAATTTAGTGTTTGGTCACATGTGTTAGTGTCATTACCTCAGTTATTAAATCAAATAACAATACAGTGTAACCATTTGGGAGACTTTGACAACAACATGGGCTTTCATGGTGTGCTGTACAGTACACTCAGGAAGGATAGGAAAGAAGAACAACAACAAAAATACAAATGTAACGGTTTGGCATTGTGCATCACGTGGGTGATTCACTGGGTGCATGGTTTCAAGAGTGCATCTGTGATGGACTCTATGGGTGGGTGAGTGTGTGTATGGGTGTGTTAGTGAGTGAATGTATATCTCAGTGGTACATGTGTGAGTAACTACATATGTGAAAGGCAGTATATATGTGTGTTGGAGTATATAAATGGCTATAAGTGAGAGTGTGTGATTGTGAGAGTGGCTGTATGGATGAGTGTGTACTTGTAACAGTGATTGTATAAGAGCGTAAGAATGTGTTAGTATTTGTATGAGTAAGTGAGCTGGTGTGTGTATAACTGTATAGGTGAGTACATGGCAGTGTGATTAATTATTTGCATGACTGACTAGGTGTGTGAGTACCTCTATGGATGAGTGGCGGTGTGTGAGTGTCTATGTAGGTGTATGAGTGCATATGATAGTCCTGTACCGAGTGACCGTAAGTATTAGTGACTGTACGGGTGAGTGAGTGGATGTGTGTGTAGACCTAAGAATCAGTGAGTGGGTATGTAGTTATTGGTGTTGGAGTGTCTATGGTTTTGCGAATGGCAGTCTGTAATTTAGAGTGGGTGTATCACAGGTTATATTAGGGTGTGAGGAGGTGCATCAGATTATCACGTGGATGATGTCATCAGTGATGTCATTTGAGATGTCATCAGTGATGTCATCAGTGATGTCACTGACCATGTCATGAGTGATGTAATATGTGACATCAGCAGTGCATTGCGGGGGCGCGAGTTATAGTTAGCTGAACTAACTATAACGGGGGAATTTCACGGGTTTTGTACGAGTGCAATGTCCAACTAACTATAACTGTCCCTAAAACCTATGGTTTTTTCAGTGAATTTGTAAGGTTTTTTAAATGCTAATTTCTAACTATAACGTGCCTGAAACCTATGGTTTTTTCAGTGAATTTCAAAGGTTTTTTAAATGCTAATTCCTAACTATAACATGTCTGAAACCTATGGTTTTTTCCAGTGAATTTCAAAGGTTTTGTAAATGACAATTTTTAAATGTATTAACTGTTATATTTATTTTTTTATACTGATTTACTACATTTTTTTAAACTATTTTTTTTAGATATTTTATTTTTTAAATTACATTGTAATTACATAATACATTACATTACAAAATATACTTTCTCAGAATGAATTACTTTAGTTTAAATACTTTGCAAATAGGCAATAGACTTTTAAGTACAGTAGTTACAGTTGTTGCAATGGGCAACACAATTTCAAACACAATGCAACATTGAGCTCAATGTGAATTTCTAGCTAAATGCAATTAGTTACTTTATGGATTACTTTTCTAACCACAGGACTGGATCCTAGATTCAGTCCTGGGACATCTCCTGTAAACAGTTGAGTAAAAGCGTTTTGGTTACAGTAGTGATTTTTAAGGAATATTATTGTATTTTAAAAGTTGACACAAACTTTTTCACATAGAATCACCAATGTTATCCTATGGGAGGAAATTCACTTAGCAGGTAAGTAGTGTTATCGTTACTTTTTCTTACTCAGTGGTAGTTCCTGGATCCAGCACTGGTGCATCTCCTGTAAACAGTTGAAAGAATGCGTTTAAGTCATACAGGCGATTTTTAAGGAATATTTGTAGTTTGTGAAAATCGACACAAACTTTCCTGCTGAAAACCAGGCAATGGATTCCTATGGAAGAAAATACAAGTTACTGGTAAGTACGGTTAGAATTACTTTTCAGGGTCAGTGCTGGGCTAAAAGATGCAGCACTGGGTTCTCTCCTGATAACAGGTGAGTAAATCGGAATTCGTAGTTCGGCTGATTTTAGAGGAATATTATAAAGTTCCAAAACTCCACACTTAGAAGAATTTCCAAGTGAAACCAGTCAATGTTAGCCTATGGAAGGAAATTCAAGTTACTGGTAAGTACGGTTAGAATTACTTTTCAGGATCTGTACTGGGCTCAAAGATGCAGCACTGAGGTCTCTCCTGATAACAGGTGAGTAAATCGGAATTCGTAATTCGGCTATTTTAGAGGAATATTTGCACAATGGTGAAGGAAGGGGTGGGGCCTGAGGTGACATGTCTGCAAACACGCCCTGTGGCGCGTTTTAAGTTGGAGAATTAATTCCTCCTCAATCCCGAGGGTCCTTAGGGGCCAACTAGCCCACCAGGTACCTCCAGTATGCGCCAGAGAGCTGCATTGCAGAGAGGTGTTCAGAGGCCACGCCCCTTTTACAACACTCTGCAACGCAGCTCCGTGGCGCTTACTGGAGGTACCTGGTGGGCTATTTGGCCTCCAGGGACCCTCAAGATTGAAGAGGAATTAATTCCTGAACTTAAAACACATCACGGGGCCTGTTTGCAAACATGTCACCTGAAGCCCCGCCCCTCCCTTCACCACTGTGCAAACGCACCCCGTGGCGCGTTTTAAGTTGGGGGATTAACTCCTTGAATCCTGAGGGTCCCTGGACCCCAAGTAGCCCACCATGTACCTCCAAAAAGCGCCAAAGAGCTGCGTTGCAGAGAGGTGTAAAAGGGGCGTGGCCTCTGTACACCTCTCAGCAACGCAGCTCCCTAGCACATACTGGAGGTTCCTGGTGGGCTAGTTGGCCCCAGGCACCCCCAGTATTCAAGGGGAGTTCTTTCCCCATCTGCAAACGCGCCAAGGGGCGCGTTTGCAGACTGCTGCAGCGAGGGGCGGGGCCTCCGGCACGATGCCGGTCTTTTTTTAACTTTTTTTGTATGGTCAGAGGGCTGCGTGGCCCCTATTCCCTCGGCCACTTTTGGCCCCAGGGACCCCATCCCCCGGGGCCTGAGCATTTTCTTTTTTTTTTTTAAACGGGAAGGGGCCGCGTGGCCCCCTTCCCAGGGCCTCTATTGGCCCCGGCGACCCCATCCCCCGGGGCATTCCCTCTTTTTTTAAATAAAATATTCAGAGGGGGGCTGCATGGCCTCCCTCCTCAGGCCATTTAAGGCCCCGGGGACCCAATCCCCGGGGCCGGCCTTTGCGTCTTTTTTTATTATTCCTTTTTTTGGGAGGGGGCTGCGTGGCCCCCTCCCGGGCCACTAATGGCCCAGGGGACCCCATCCCCCGGGGCCTGGCCACTCGTTGGGGACCGTGGGGGTCCCCAATCCCTACACGGTCCCGCCGGCTCCCCGCGTCCTGCGGGAGCCGGCATGCTTTTCCATAAGGGAGCTGCTGACATGCAGCTCCCTATGGAAAAGCAATTCTGCTTTGCTTCATTGAAGTGAGAGCAGGTTTCCTGCTCTCGCTTCAATGAAGCAAAACAAGTTTGCAATGACAGGACGAGAGCCGCGAGGCTCCCGTCCTGCCATTGCAAACAGCAGTGTCCTGGGGGTAGGCACCCCGGGACACTGCGAGGAGCCGGCCCTGGGGGTGGCGGTCCCCAGGGCCATGGAGGGCTCCAGGAGGGGGCTGCACGGCCCCCTCCCCTTCATTAGTATAGCCCCGGGAGGTGGTGGTCCCCGGGGCTTCGAGGGTCCAAAACAGACCCCCACATTTCTTTCTAAGTGCCCCGGGGAGGTGGCGGTCCCCGGGGCATGTGGGGGCTGGAGCCCCCACACAGCTGATTACAATTTAAAAAAGAAGCCCCGGGGGTGGCGGTCCTCGGGGCTGCGGGAGGGCAGAGAGCCCTCCTGCACCATTTTTATAAAGCCCCGGGGGGTGGCGGTCCCCGGGGCTTGGGGGCCTTAGAGGCCCCCACATAAAACATAAACCCACCTCCCGCATGCCCCCGGGACTTGGCCCACCCGGGGGCAAAATTACATCGAAGCTTCCTGATTTGGAGTGTTGACAGCCAATTAGCATACAGCTCGTGATCGGGAGGGTGCGCGGACCCTACGCGGCCATAGATATATATGTGATTTTATTTTTGATTTTCTCAGGAACTACTGAACGGATTTACACCATTTAAGCAAAAGGCACGACCCTGAACCAAGGGCTACCTTTTGGCAAATTTGGTGTAATTCCGTTCAGCAGTTCGGGCTGTAGCTGCGACTAAAGTTTCCTATGGAAAATTGCATGGGGAAAACACGTTTTGGGACCCCCTTTTTTCTCGGCCCCCGCTTGCCGAATCACCCGAGACCTTCAGGATAGGAGCGGATCGGAGCGCCCCAACAAGTTGGAAACTTTCGCGAAGATTCGTCAACTGGCGCCAAAGTTATTTCAAATAGAATGTTGCGGATTTCCTATGGAAAATAGGTCCTAACTATAACTATCTACTGGCGACCGCCAGTAGATAATATATATATATATATATATATATATATATATATATATATATATTCACTGAAAAAAACATAGGTTTTAGGGACGTTTTAGTTAGAAATTAGCATTTAAAAAACCTTAGAAATTCACTGAAAAACCAAAAGTTGCAGTGACGTTATAGTTTGTTGGAT
The DNA here is from genome assembly GCA_963921515.1 of Calotriton arnoldi. Lineage (NCBI taxonomy): Eukaryota > Metazoa > Chordata > Amphibia > Caudata > Salamandridae > Calotriton > Calotriton arnoldi. Next base: position 1,548,326 of record CAWUFW010003635.1, read on the forward strand.
ATTTCACTTGTATCAAACCAGAGAAATTCGGCTGTTAAAGTTAGTAGAGCTAACTATAACTCACGCCCACGCAATGCACTGCTGATGACATCATCAGTGATGTCATTTGAGATGTCATCAGTGATATCATCAGTGATGTCACTGAGCATGTCATGAGTGATGTAATATGTGATGTCATCAGCAGTGCATTGCAGGGGCGCGAGTGATAGTTAGCTCTACTAACTATAACAGCCGAATTTCTCTGGTTTGATACGAGTGAAATATCCAACTAACTATAACATCCCTGCAACCTATGGTTTTTTCAATGAATTTCTAAGGTTTTTTAAATGCTAATTTCTAACTATAACGTCCCTAAAACCTATGTTTTTTCAGTGAATTTCTAAGGTTTTTTAAATGCTAATTTCTAACTGTAATGTCCCTGAAAACTATGTTTTTTTCTGTGAATTTCTAAGGTTTTTTAAATGTTAATTTCTAACTATAACATAGCAGTTGCGTTCGCAGAGTGGTGTAGAAAGGTGAGCGTGGCCTCTGTACACCTCTTAGCAATCCCACTGTGTGGGATTTACTGGAAGTAACAGGAGGGGTAGTTAGCCCTCAACGTCAACCTTGGGGCCAACTACCCCATCTATTATGTCCAGTAGGTCCCACACAGTAGGATTGCTAACGTCTTATACCAGGCCACGCCCCTTTCTCCACCACTCTGCAGATGCGCCTCCTGGTGCGTTCTGGGTTGGGGACTAACTCCCCTTGAATCCTGAGGGTCCCTGGGGCCAACTAGCCCAACCAGGTACCTCCAGTAAGCCCCACACAGCTGGATTGCTGAGAGTGGTCTGAGGCCACGCCCCCTTTTACACCACTCTGCAAAAGCACCTCCTGGTGCACTGCTGCTCGGGGGATGAAGTCTGCTTGTGTCCTGAGGTCCTCAGGACACAGGCGGACCTTATCACCCTACCAGCAGTGTGCCAAGAGGCGCGTTTGCAGAGTGGTGTAAAAAGGGGCGTGGCCTTGGACCACCTCTCTGAAAACCAGCTCTCTGGCGCTTACTGGGGATACCTGGTGGGCTAGTAGGCCCACAGGGACCCTCAGTATTCAAGGGGACTCAATTCCCCAACTTACAACGCGCCAGGGGGCGCGTTTGCAGAGTGTTGCAGGGAGGGGGCGGGGCCTCCGGCGAGATGCCATTTTAAAAAAATATTGTTTTAAAAGGGGGGCTGTGTGGCCCCCCTTCTTGTACCATTGTTGGGGCCCTGGGGACCCCATCCCCCAGGGCCTTACCCCTTTTTTATAAAAAACCCCAAAAATACGGAAAGGGGGCCGCGCGGCCCCCGTTCCGAGGCCAACTTCGGCCCGGGGACCCCATCCCCGGGGCATGGCCTCCTTTTCAAAATTTAACTATTGGGAAGGGGGGCCGCGTGGCCCCCCTTCCCTAGGCCACTATTGGCCCCGGGGACCCCATCCCCCGGGGCCGGCCTGCCGTTTTTTTATTTTATTACAGGGGAGGGGGCTTGCATGGCCCCCCTCCTGGGCAATTTCTGGGCCCGGGGACCCCATCCCCCGGGGCGGGCCCTTTGCATTGGGGACCGTGGGGGGAACCCCAATGCCCCCATGGTCCCGCCGGCTCGCCGCCTCCTGCGGGAGCCGGCATTGCTTTTGCACACAGGGAGCTGCTGACATGCGGCTCCCCTTGTGCAAAAGCAATCTGCTTTGGTTTTTGGAAGCGAGAGCAGGTTTCCTGCTCTTGGGGCCAAAAACCAAAGCAGTGTTTGCAATGAGAGGGCGGGAGCCGGCCCTGGGGGGTGGAGGTCCCCAGGGCCGTCAAGTGTTCCAGGAAGGGGGCTGCGCAGCCCCCCTCCCTTACTGTTTAAAGCCCGGGGGAGGTGGTGGTCCCCGGGGCAGCGTGGGTGGGGCAGGAGCCCCCCACACTTCATTTTTTTTATTTTAAACCCCAGGGAGGTAGCGTCACCGGGGCTTGGGGGGGCCCACGAGGCCCCCCGCTCATTAATAAGTATTGCCCCGGGAGGTGGCGGTCCCCAGGGCAGCATGGGGGGCAGGAGCCCTCGCCCACGCATTTTAAATATAAGCCCCGGGAGGTGGCAGTCCCTGGGGCTGCGTGGCCCCCACGGGTCCCGCGACATAAATAAGCATTGCCCCCGGGACCAGGCCCACCCGGGGGCTTTAAAAAACAAAGCGCGGGAGTCCGTGCTTCGTTTATTTTTCATTTTCTCCGGGTTCGCACACCCGGCGCGACTACGGCTGAAAATGAAAAAAAAAATGCTTTTATTGGGCATGGTCAATCAATCAATCAATCAATCACGGCATTTATAGAGCGCGCTACTCACCCGGGAGGGTCTCAAGGCGCTGGGGGAGGGGGTAAGTTACTGCTCGAACAGCCAGGTCTTGAGCTGCTTCCTGAAGGAGAGATGGTCCTGGGTTCGCCGAAGGTGAGTGGGGAGGGAGTTCCAGGTCTTGGCTGCCAGGTAGGAGAAGGATCTTCCTCCGGCGGTGGCTCTGCGGATGCGTGGTACGGTGGCGAGGGCGTGGCTGGTTGATCGTAGCTGGCGGGTGGGCGTGTAGAAGGTCATGCGGTCGTTGAGGTACTTGGGGCCCAGGTCGTGGAGGGCCTTGTGTGCGTGGGTGAGGAGTCTGAACGTGATTCTCTTGCTGACGGGGAGCCAGTGCATGGTGGTCCCTGTGGGACCCCTGAGCAGGCCTAGGGGGTCAGGGTGTTTTTACCCTTCCCCTTTTCTTCTTTTTAATGTTTTACTCACCTTTTTCCTTCTCCCTCGGTACAGGTCACAAGATGGCTGCCAACACTTCCAGGTTAGAAGTGTTGGCAGCCAATCAGAGGCAAACTCGCGCTCAGGAGAGCTCAGCCAATCAGATCTCACAATTCTCAAATATCGATATCTGTAAATATTTAAATATCTCAAAAACTACTGAACGGAATTACACCATTTAAAAAACAACGTGCTTCCTGGACCAAGAGCTATCTCTCTGCCCAATTTGGTGTAATTCCGTTCAGCAGTTCAGGCTGTAGCCGTGTCTAAAGTTTCCTATGGAAATTAACATGGAGAAAACACGTTTTGGGCCCCCTCTTTTTTCTCAGCCCCCCCTTGATGAATCACCCCGAAACTTTCAAGACAGAAGATGACCTCAGGGAACAATTAGTTTTGAAAATTTCGTGAAGGTTCAACAAACGGCAATAAAGTTATTGGCAAATCAAAAAATGCTTTTACTATGGAAACTAGGTTCTAACTATAACTACCTACTGGCGACCGCCAGTAGGAGGTATAATATATATATATATATATATATATATATATATATATATATATATATATATATATATATATATATATATATATATATATATATATATATTCATTAAAAAAGACAGATTAAAGTAACATTATAGATAGGTGAATATGTCGGTGAGGACTTTAACATTTTGAACAAAAATAATCATAGAAATTCACCAGTTACAATTAGCAAAGCTAACTATAACTTGCACCCCGCCATGCCCTGCTTATGAAATCACATATTACATTACTCATGACATGTTCTATGACATCCCTGATGACATCTCAAATTACATCATTGAAGATATCACTGATTACATCACTGATGACATCATCCAAGCTTCTTTTTCACGCATTGCTCTATAAGTGTGTATGGCATTAGAGGTATGGAAGTAAGTACAAAATAGGTCATAATAATATGAATCACCAATAATGCCATCATATTTACAGCCACCTTAGGTGAAACATGCTTGCGTTAAGTGCTACATTGACCCTAAACCACACACTCAATTGTTAGCCTCGTTTGTTGACTATCAACCACAGATAGAAGGGTAACTCTACTGCACATGGTATTCAATCTGTATACAACAGTTTTGAGAAAAATGTCCTCCAGATACTCAACTTCTGTTGCATAACTAATACCCTACTATGGACAGCCTTCATCTGTATCAAACTTCTCACAGTCACAGAACCTACATTGAGAAATTAAGTTGATATAAGTAGAAAAATTGAAACTGTAAACAATGTTTTCTCCATTGAAAGAGTTGTCTCTGTACCACACTGTTTGCAGACGTGAAACTCTCATGAGAAACATACCACAGATTATGAAAAAGTATCTACTAAGAACAGTTTATAGTTTCTATAAAACTTGTCAAAAGAGCTACTATTCACTTAAAAAAACCAAAGTCGGTGGCGTGGCTTGGCGCCAGCCAAGATGGCTGCACACTAGAGGAGCTCCGCAGCGGCCCTCCCGATCTGGAACTGTTCCGGCTATTATTCACCCGATTCCGTCACACGGGGAGCCATCGGGGTGTCTGAGAGTGCGGCGTGCACCTCTGGGCCAAAAATACACCTGCTGCGGCACTTGGTGGGAACGTGGGGAGCTGTGCCACACTGGGCCGGTGGCTGCCTGGCTCGGGCCTGTGGGGTGCGGTGCTTCTCTCCCACGGCCACGAGGCTTGTGATCCGGTGAGCCGGTGTGGCGACTGGCAGAAGACACCCACAGTGAGGGTGAAAGAGACCTGCGCTGGGCATAAACGTGCTGACCCTCCGGGAGGGGGTCACGGGAGATGGCCGGTCCGGGCCCCAGGAACTGGGCCCGCCCCTCTCAACACAGCATTGGAGCACGATCAGACGGAGTGGTGTCCGCTCCACAATGGTCGAGACAGAGACGGACGCTGACGAAGGCCGAGAGAGCAGCGCTGAGTCCCTGTGAGTGGACTGCAAGCAGCCTGACCTGGGAGGCATGAGGACTGCAATAATTCTGGCAAGGGCTGGGGAGAGGGGCCCCTGAACAGACAGCACTTGGTCACAGCCGGTGAGCGCCCATTCTGATTGACTGGCTGGGACCCCCTCCTCTCCCCCCCCGGTGGCCCGCATTGGAGTTGGGGGCACAGGGACCTGGGCTTGACCCAGTGGAGGTGCCCCGCCTGATGTGACTGCCATGCCAGTGAGGATTGAACCCCGAGTGGTGGGGGCTGGAGCCTCGGAGCATGGAGATTGTGTTCAGGCAAGTGTTGGAGCAGTCGGAGGGGGCCAGAATTTGAGTTGCGCAGAGACCAGACGGGCCTGCAGCGTGCATGTTAACACTGGACTAACCTGGGAGGGTCAGTGAGGGGTGGTTGGAATCATGCCACCCTGGACTTGTTGCCCCCCGGGGCCACTTGGTGCAGCTCACATGTTCTCTCTCTGGTGACACAGCAATTGGGTAGCGCGATAAATGCTGCACTTGGACGTGACCACCTAACCTCCTATACCTCACGGCGTGGAAGCGCACAATGCAACCTAAAGGGGCCCTGCCACCCCAATCCAACAAGTTGGATAAATACGCGATACCCAGGACAACAATGGCGGAGGGCGCAATGCCACAAGGGAATCCGGAAGCGACTGAGCCCTCCTTGGGGGTGATTATGGTGGCCATACAGACACTGGGCACGAATCTAGAGTCCAAAATTTACCAAATCAAGATCGAAGTCAACCTACTAAGAGCCGATATGAATAAAAACGCTGAAAAAGTAGCTACTGCTGAAACTAACATCAGAGACTTGCAAGCCACCACCAAGAAAATGGATGATCACATACAACGACTCAGCCACCAATGTGAGAACATGGCGGCCAGGCTGGAGGACCAGGAGGGGCAGGCCCGGAGGAACAATATTTGTGTGGTAGGTGTGCCGGAGGGGGCAGAGGGTATTTTTATATATTTTAAGCCATAGGTTGAAGTATAATATATAAATACAGTATTTACTATATGTTATTTATTTCATCTATCTGATCGAAGTTATTATCTGATGTGCTCTTCCCCCTCCCTATTTCTCTTTTTCCTTCCCCCTCCTCCACCTTCCTTCCCCCATATGATTACACTGGTCTTATATTTTATCCTGATGTCATACAACATTGATGTTTCACTCTATGTTTATATTTTAATAAACTTATTCTTAAAACTTAAAAAAATCCTTTCATGGAATGTAAATGAGCTGGGAGACAAGATCAAAGGAACTACGGTCCAGTACCTGCGTAGGCACTCCCTTGACCTTGTTCTCCTACAAGAGACGCATTTGCAAGGTCACCGCTACCTGGAACTGAATAGATTTGGATACACCCTCCGTGCACACGCAGGCTTCACATCGGGCTCCAGGGGGGTGGGGATCCTGGTAAAAAACTCAGTGCCCTTTATCGTGGGTCGCACTTGGCGGGACTCACTTGGGAGATTTGTGGCCCTGGCAGGGATGTGGGAGGGCCAAAATTTAAACATTTGCTCCACGTATATTCCGCCACAGCTGCACACAGGAACGTTCCCGAACTAAGTAGTATACTGCTGGACATGTCCCCCGGGGTGCTAGTACTGTGTGGAGCCATGAACGCGGTGATGTCCCAAGAAATGGATAGAGCGACATGACAGAATAGGGCAGGGTAGGCAGGACTACTGCGGGCATTCGTGGATGCGATGGGCCTATCTGACTTATGGAGACTGCACACCCTTCTTGTAGGCAGTATTCACACATATCCGCAGCACACAGTAGTGGGTCCCGGATCGACTATATCTTCACACAGTGTACACAAACAGGACACTTCCAGGAAGCCCACCACATGGCTAGGGGCATCTCCGACCACTCACCGGTGGAGATCCTGTTACATGGACCAACAAGGGACTACACTCTTCCTCCCCGCATATCCCCATGGCACCTCAAAGACAGGGACTTCCAGGAAAAGCCCAGAGAGCGTACGCAGCAGTATTTTGCTGAAAACACGGGGTCGGTCGACTCGCACTGTACACTCTGGGAGGCATACAAAGTGGTAGTTAGGGGGTACGTCCAGGCAGCGGTGGGTGGATTAAGGAAGCAGAGTCGTCCCAGGTGTGATGAACTTGAGAGTGAGATTATCGCTCTGGAGCGGGATCTGTGCCAGGAGGCAGCGGGCACCCCAGAGTTGCTCACAAGGCTAAGCCTTAAGCAAAAGGAGCTCAGGGACCTGGGGGAAGATGCGGCATGGCAGCACGCACTGGCCACGCAGAGGTGACTGTACGATATAGGGAACAAAGCGAATAAACTAATAGCGTGGTTAGAGACACGAGACCGTGAACGTGACTGGGTCGTGGTGATTAAGACAAGCAGTGGAGGGGCACTTAGCTCCGGGGCAGACATTGCAGAGGCATACTATGAGAACGTATATCAATCGGCATCTACTAGATCATTCGACGAATGTGCTGAGTTACTCGCGGAATTGTCCTTGCTGACCCTGTCGCAAGATGATGGGGAAGACATCGAACGGGACCTGACGGTGGAGGAGGTGGAAGGGGCCATCAGAGACCTGCAATCCGGGGAGGCGGCCGGCCCTAACGGGCTTCCCGCGGAGCTCTTTAAATGTTTGGCGTCTGATGCAGCAAAGCCCATGTTGGAAATGTTTGCCACTGCACTGCGTGAGGGCTATCTACCCACAGATTTGAGAGTTGCCACAATAGTGGTTATCCCAAAAAAGAATAAGCCCCTAGAGCTCTGCAACTTGTACCAGCCCATCTCCTTACTTAACTTTGAAACAAAAGTGCTGGCAAAGGTTCTGGCAAACCGGCTTGCCCCCTTAATATCCACGCTGGTGCATCCGGACCAAACGGGGTTTATGCCCCAGCGCAGCACCAGATTGAACCTTAAGCATCTGTATGGGGTGATGCAGACTGCAGCAACTACTCCGAGCGAGCCCACAGCTGTACTATCTCTGGATGCCTGAATGGCGTTCAACAGTATCTCTTGGCCCAATCTCTTGGCCGTACTGTCCAGGCTTGGCCTGGGCCCACGCTTCTGTGCATGGGTACGCCTCCCCTACCGAGACCCCAGAGCCCGTGTCTGGGTAAATGGGGCGATCTCTAGGTCCTTTGCGCTACACGGAGGCACACGTCAGGGGTGTCCTTTTTCTCACATGGTGTTTGCGTAGGAGCTTGAGCCGTTGGCGGCATGGATCAGGGGGGATCCCATAGTACAGGGCATAGCCATGGGAGGGGAATGGGAAGAAAGAATATTGTTGCATGCAGACAATATACTTCTGTATGCAAGCAGACCAAGATAAACGTTCCAAAGACTTATTAATATAATCTGACTATTCTGTACATATTCGGGTTACCAGATTAACTGGGATAAATCCCTCATTTTTGATCTCCCTGGAACACTACACCCACTCACTTCAGACTGTGCGTCTCTAACACAGCACAATAAATTCAAGTATTTGAGAACCTGTTGTGGGTTAGTGGGGCACCGCGAATTGCACTCCGTAAACTCCAATGAGGGGTATATGAGGGCAGACTGGCTATCCCAGATATTCGAAAATACTATCAGGCGGCCCAACTCATTAATATAAATGGCTGGGTCTTTGCCCCCCGCGACGACCCCACATATCGAGCAGACCATCTGGCTATGGGAACCACTGGTTACCTTAGGGCGTTGTACCACAAACCAAGGGGGGCATCGCTCCCTACACACACACAGGTGGTTATACGGGCATGGCACAACGCCAACAAAGCGCTGGGATGGAAAGACAGATAGACCCAGCAGACCCCACTGTGGCACAGCGGTGCGCTGAGAGAGGTGGGTCGCCTACGGGGATTCTGCAGCTGGAGCCTCATAGGCATTGACAGTCTCGGAGACGTATGACGTAAGGGTAGGATGTGCACATTTAAGGATCTACAGACAGAATCCCAACTGACAGAAAAGGAACAGTACAGATATCTACAGTTGAGTCACGCCCTGAGGTGCCACATCCCGGACGGGGAAACGCTACCTGAGTACTCCCCCCTTGAGGACTGACTATTACTGAACCCTATCCCTGACAAGGCGATTTCCCTTACATACAGGAAGTTAATTAATAACCTACAAGATCCTCTGGGTCCCCTCGGGGCAGCCTGGGAAACGGACTTAGGGCTGCTAGAGGATGACGACTGGCAGGAGGCAATTCAGAGCCCCAGAGAGATTGCCATACGAGCGAGATTTTGACTAATCCAACTCGAAATTCTTCACAGAGCGTACTATCCCCGTACCCTCCAGTACAGGATTGGGAGGGCGTCATCGGACCAGTGTGTTAGGGGATGTGGTGAATCCGGCACTTTCTTCCATATTATCTGGGGCTGCCCCAGAATTCAACGTTTCTGGGCGAGGGTTGCAGGGGTGATGTCAGAGGTACTGGGGTTAGATACACAACTGGAGGACCGATGGCCAATACATGCACAGACGTGGCTATGACTGGCCTCAGGGGTGGCAAAACGCAATATTGCACGGCTGTGGTGGGCACGAGATCTGCCAAAGCTCTCTGGTTGGATTACGGACATGGACTGGTGCTGGCTGGCAGAACAGGTAATTTACAAGAGTAGAGGCTGCCCAAAAAAAGTGGGAAAAGATATGGAGTCCATGGGAGAAATATAGAGCCTAGCAAAGACGGGGAGGTGGGAACATTGGGAACATTGAGTCGGAAATGTTACAGAATTGGATATGTGCAATGTATTGACTTTATTGACTTGATTGATGCATGTGCCCTCCAACACATATGTATATTGCTGTTCTACCCGAGATGGAAGCTATGTTACATATGATTGCTTGTTGCTCGCTATGCACCTGGATGGATTGATTTGTTTACCAATTTATTTATTTTTTTAAATGACCAAAGTCTGAAGGTGCTAAAGATCATACTACTGCAGCCTTCATACTGTGATGAAAACTTTAGAGATAGACCATCTTCTGAAGCAAACAAAGCACATTTACATAGGTTTGTACCTAGTGCACACATTCTTCTGTTATGTAGAAATTGTTATGATGAGATGATTCTGTCTAATAACTTAAGGCTGCTTACAATACCTAGTATGTAGTAATAAAAGATTTGCCATGTTGGAAACGTCTGTAGTATCAAAAACTTTTGTGGAAAAATAATTAACACAAGTCGTCAATGGTGCCTGCACAAAGATTTACTCATCAAAACAAAGATTTATAACATGTTCAATACCTCTGAACACCTATGATGCTTTAGGAGCACATAGGTTTTATATACACACACACATATCAGATGGCAAAGGCAGTACAAACTTAGGTAGACATGTAATATGATAGTTACCCGCCACTATGTAAACTATAAAACAAACTGACCCATTCATTGGATGATGTCATCAATGATTCTATTTGAGATGTCTTCAGTGTAAGAAAGTGCCCTCTTTCTGCATGGTTGCCCCTACTATTTGCTGAACTGCTGATGTACTTTGGCTGAGTGTGCCCTGGGGTCCTGCCAATCAGGTACCCAGGGCCTATGTTCTTTCCCTAAAACTGCATTGAAGACAAAAAACAATTGGCACCCTCTGGCCACAAGTCAGCCCCTTGTAAATGGTACCACAGGTGCCCATTGCACTGTGACCAGGGAAGGCCTCTAAGGGCTGATGCCAGTGTGGGATTTAATGAAAAATGCACACAGAGGGCATCTTAGAGATGCCCCCTATAAAATGACCTAACACTAGTGTCCAGGCTGAGTGGCTGCTCTCCAGCTGCCACCACCAGACATGTTTCTGGACCCCTGGGTCGAGAGCCTGCTGCTCTTGGGGGTCTGAAACAATGCACATCCTGGGACGAGGTGCCAAGCCTCCTCCCCCAGGATTGGCAGGGTCCACGAAGGGAAAGCTTCAAAGGCTTGCCACCTTTGTGAGCTTCCCCAGCCCTTTTGCTGATCCCAGCAACTGGTCACCACCGGTTCTGACCCCCACTTTGGGCGGGATAACCGGAGGGAAAACCAAGTGAGGAAGGGAGGTGTGCCCACCTCAGCCAACCCCACCCCTCAGGTGGGGGAGGCGAGGTGAAGCACATCTCCCAGTCCCCGCCATCTTGCAGATGGGGGACCTAGCCAACCAGAGTGAGGCATATGCCCCCCTCCCACTGCAGGGTGGCATAATAGGGGGTGTACCCACCCCAAGGAAGGGACCCATTGGTCCCAACCTTTTACTTACCTGTAACGCCCCTAAATCTACTATTTAGTGGCACCCCGAACCTTGCCTCCTCAGACAAGCAACGATAAGAAGAAAGGAAGAAGAAGGACTGAACAGCCATGCCGAAGCTAAGAAGAGGAGCACGCCCACTGACTTGGCCCCAGCCCTACCTGCCTGTCCCCACCTTGAACCTGCAGAAGCAAAACTCCAGTGTGTCCTGCAGCCAGCAACCTCAAGAACCCCGAGGACCTGCCCTGCCTTCCAAAGAACAGAATTTGTCTCCCTTGAAAACCGCATTTGTTCACACACAGACTCCAGCTCTGGCCAAATCCGTGAGTCCGTATCACTCTGCACCCATCACCCACGGGCCGAGTTTGAGTAGCCCAACACCATGAGGAGGTCTCCCCGGTGATTCTGACCCGAGATCTGGTGATCTCTGACCTGCCTCAAATCTCCCAGCGAAGCCTGCAGCCTCTTTCTGGAGACTCCCCCCAACCGTGACTGGAGCCAGTAAGAGAAACCTGATGCCTAAAGACACCCATTCACCCGAAGCCCCACGGCCTTGGGTGGCCCAACTGATGGTGTCCCAGCATCCCTATGCATCCCAACTTACCTCTCCAACCGGTGGTCACCTCCAGAAGATCTTCGTCCTCGAGCCTGCAGTCTTTGTTGAAACCAGAGACTCCCCATTGCAATCAACGGGGCACCCGACGCCAAACCAGCACCCTGCACCCAGCTGCCCCTGCACTGCTGCGGGTGCACTCTTTGTGCTAAACAGGATCCCTCTTTGCCCTGAGTCTAACACCAGGAGCTTTGCTTCCACAACCCAGTGGCCTGCTCGTAAGCAGCCACCAACCAGAGGCCTCCTATCCCCTATTGGATACCATTGGGCCTCAGCACTTTGCACCCGGCCGCCCTAGAGCCGCTGAGGGTGTAACGAGAGTGCATTCTTGACCCTAGGGGAACTCTTGTTCTTACCCCAGAAACTCAACCCCAAAGACCGAGTACTTACCTGGTAACCGTTCATATCTCTCCATAGGAACCTATTGACTGTTTTTCTCTGAAAAATGTGTGGAGTTGATTTGTACGGAAAACTGAAAAATAACAATTGTGCAAAACTGATTTTACTTACCTTTTCTCTAGGAAATGTCCCAGTGTGATATCTAGGCATATCACACTGAGTAGAAAAAGTAATCTAAAAAGTAATCTGAAAAGTAACGAAAAAGTAATCTGTACAGTAATTTCAATACCTTGACTTACCTGTATTTCAAACAACTGCATTTGAACTTGCATTCACTTCTAAACATTGCTTAATATTTTGCAAAACATTTATTTCACTTACCTGTGCCAGGCTTGGCTTGGTTCTAGAAATAAAATTACTGAGTACAGTCTTTCAGTGTGTGACATCATTTGCTGACTGAATGTGTACAACAAATGCTTAACACTACCCTCTGATACAGTCTTACTGCTCGCCGACACTACCGCAAATAGAGAGTAAGGTGCTATCTACTTTTACCTCTGCCTACCTTTGGGGGTTTCACTGGACTCTGTGCACACTATACCTCATTTTGGTATAGTATACACAGAGCCAGCTTCCTACATTCAGTGATGTCATAAATGATGTCATAGAACATGTCATGAATGATGTCATATATGAGGTCATGAGCAGTGCATGGCGGTAGTGCAAGTTATAGTTAGCTCTGCTAAATATATATGGTGAATTTCTGTGTTTTTTTAGTTCAAAACTTTAATATTGTCACTGACAAATTAACTAAATTAATAATAACTAAATTAATAAACCTAACTATAAAGTTGTTCAGTGAATACATATATTACCTACTGGCGGTCGCCAGTAGGTAGTTATAGTTTGGGCCTAGTTTCCATAGGAAGAAAGTTTTTTGATTTGTCAACATCTTTGGCGCCATTTGATGAATCTTCGCAAATTCTTCAAATCTAATGCCCTGCTCCGGTAAGCTGTTGTCTTAAAAGTTTTGGGGTGATTCATCAAGCGGGGGCCGAGAAAAAGGGGGGTCACAAAACACGTTTTCTCCATGTTAATTTCCATAGGAACTGCTGAACGGAATTACACGCACCAAATTTGGCAAAAAGGTAGCTCTTGGTTCAGAAAGCATTATTTTTTTAAATGATGTGTAAATCCATTCGGTAGTTCCTGAAATATTCATATTTAAAAATCTTTATATATCTGGTTACCGCAGTGGATTCGCGAACCCTCCCAAGCACGAGCTTGATTCTGATTGGCTTCCAACACTCCAAACCAAAAAGTGTTGGCAGCCACAAGAAAAAAGGTCATGAAACAAGAAAAGGGGGCAGGGTATCCTGACCCCCTTGGCCTGGTCAGAGGGTCCCACAGGGAACCCCAGGGCCCAAAAAGCATTTTTTTTTAATTTTCAGCAGTATTCGCGTAGGGTCTGCAAATCCAGCCGAAAAAAACAAAAGTGCGGTCTCCCGCACTTTGTTTTCTTGAAGCCCCTGGGTGGACCAGCTCCCGGGGGCAATATTTAATTATTATGCCCCCGCAGCCCTGGAGACCGCCACCTCCCCGGGGATTCAATTGAAATAAAGAAGTGTGTCCCCCCCACACTGCCCCTGGGACAACCACCTCCCCGGGGCATTGAGTAAATTAAATACTGGGGTTAGTAACGGACCCCCGGCTCCGGGGACCACCACCTCCCCGGGGCTTTAAATTTGTTGGAGGGGGGCCATGGGGCCCCCCTCCAGGAGCCCTCTTTGGCCCTGGGGACCACCACCCCCAGGGCCAGCTCTAGCAATGTTCCGGGGTGTCCACCCCGGGACATTGCAGTTTGCTATGACAGGGCGGGAGCACTGTTCCTGCCCTGTCATAGCAAACACAGCTTTGTTTCAAGCAGAATTGCTTTTGGGCAAAGGGAGCTGCATGTTAGCAGCTCCCTTTGCCCAAAAGCTATGCCAGCTCCTGCAGGAGGCGGGGAGCCGGCTGGGACCACAGGGGCAATGGGTCTTCCCCCATGGTCCCCAACACTGAGGCCAGGCCCGGAGGATGGGGTCCCCGGGGCCAAAAATGGCCCAGGAGTAGGGCCACTGGCCCCCTCCCCTTTTTAATTTAATTTTTTTTTAAATTTAAAAAATAAGGCCAGGCCCTGGGGGATGGGGTCTCCGGGGCCAAAATTGGCCTCAGAAGGGGGGCCACGTGGTTCCCTCTGAAATAAAAAAAAGGCTGGGCAGGCCCTAGGGATGTAATCCCCATGGCCAAAAGTGGCCCAGGAAAGGGGGGCCACACGGAGGCAAGGGGACTTCATCCCCCAACCAAGAGCGCGCCAGGAGATGTGTTTGCAGAGTGGTGGAGAAAGGGGGCGTGGCCTGTGTCCACCTCTCAGCAATCCCACTATTCGGGGCTTACTGGAGGTATCAGGTAGGCTAGTTGGCCCCTAAGGCCCACCAGCAGTGAAGGGGACTTTAATCCCCATCCAAGAGCATGCCAGGAGGCGCTCTTGCAGAGTGGTGGGCAAAGGGGGCGTGGCCTGCTATAAGAACTTAGCAATCCAGCTGTGTGGGACTTACTGGAGGTAATCGGAGGGGTAGTTGGCCGCCAAAGATGTCCTTGGGGCTAACTACCCCATCTGTTACCTCCAGTAAGTTCCACACAGTGGGATTGCTAACAGGTCTTTGGAAGCCACGTCCCCCTTTCTCCACCACTCAGCAAACGCGCCTCCTGGCACGCTACGGGTTGGGGGATGAAGTCCACTTTACTCCTGAGGGACTTTGGGAGCCAAGAAGCCCTCCTGGTACGTCCTGGAAGTCCTACGCAGAGTACTTCCTGAGCGCTGGTCGGAGGCCCAGCACACTTTCTCCACCACTCTGCAAACATGACTACTAGTTAAATAAGCATTTGCAATGTTTCACATTAGCGAGAGGTAGAGCTATTGGCACTGTAAATGTAAACATTTTTTACTAATGTTTTTTGGAGAGGAGTGGATATACATTGTGTGTAGTCGTATTATGTGGTATGTTGTGCAGTGAAATTATGTGGATAGAAAGCATGTGGTATTTAGTGTATAGGAATTATGTAGATTGGGATTATGTGTTATGGAGAGTAATCATGTGGTATGGTAGTCTGTGATGTGGAGTGGTAACCTCAGGTTTAGTCTTCCTCGTTTCCTTAGAAGATAAACTATAAACTCAATGAGACAAAAAAAAGAAGGAACTCCTGAGGAGCACTTCTGGACCTAGTCAGAGATATGAGCAGGGCCACATGCTTCTTTCTGTGCCTCTCTCCTGCCTCTTTTTGCATGTCTGTTGCTTCTTTCTGTGCCTTTCTTTCTTTTTCTGCACTTCTCCTGCCTCTTTCTGCAAATCTCTTCTACTTTCTGCACCTTTGTTGCTTCTTTCTGCACCTCTGTTGCCTCTTTCGGCACCTAACTTTCTTCTTTCTGCACCCCTCATGCCTCTTTCTGCACCCTTCTTCCCTCTTTCTGCATCTCTCTTGCCTCTTTCTGCACCCCTGTTCCCTCTTTGTGCACCTCTCCTGCCTCTTTCTGTACCTCTCTTGCCTCTTTCTCCACTTCTCTTGCCTCTTTCTGAACCTCTGTTGCTTCTTTCTGCACTTCTCTTGCCTCTTTCTGCACCTCTGTTGCTTCTATCTGCACTTATATTGCTTCTTTCTGCACCTCTCTTGATTCTTTCTGCACCCCTATTGTGTCTTTCTGCACCCTTCTTCCCTCTTTGTGCAACTCTCTTGCCTCTTTCTACACCTTTCTTCCCTATTTCTTCACGCCTCTTCCCTCTTTCTACACCTCTGTTCCTTCTTTCTGCACTTCTTTTGGTTCTTTCTGCACCTCTCTTGCTTCTTTTTGCACCCCTCGTGCCTCTTTCTGACCTCTTCTTCCCTCTCTCTGCACCTCTCTTGCCTCTTTCTGAACCCCTGTTCCCTCTTTCTGCACCTCTCCTGCCTGTTTCTGCACCTGTCTTGCCTTTTTCTGCACTTCTCTTACCTCTTTCTGCACCTCTCTTGCTTCATTCTGCACTTCTCTTGCCTCTTTCTGCACCCCTCTTGCCTCTTTCTGCACTTCTGTTACTTCTTTCTTCACTTCTATTGCCTCTTTCTTCACCTCTCTTGCTTCATTCTGTACTTCTCTTGCCTCTTTCTGCACCCCTCTTGCCTCTTTCTGCACTTCTGTTACTTCTTTCTGTACCTCTCTTCCCTCTTTCTGTACCCTTGTTCCCTCGTTATGCACCTCTCATACCTGATTCTGCACCTCTCTTGCCTAATTCTGCACCTCTCTTGCCTAATTCTGCACTTATCTTGCCTCTTTCTGCACCTCTGTTGCTTCTTTCTGCACATCGCTTGCACCTTTCTGCACCACACTTGCCTCTTTCTGCACCTCTGTTCCTTCTTTCTGCACTTCTTTTGTTTCCTTCTGCACCACTCTTGCTTCTTTATGCACCCCTTGTGCCTCTTTCTGCACCCCTCTTTGACCTTTCTGCACCCCTCTTGCCTCTTTCTGTGGCTCTTGTGCTTCTTTCTGCATTTCTCTTGCTTCTTTCTGCACCTCTCTGGCTTCTTTCTGCACCCCTCATGCCTCTTTCTGCACTCATCTTCCCTCTTCCTGCACCCCTCCTGCATCTTTCTGCACCTATGTTCCTTCTTTCTCCACTTCTTTTGTTTCTTTCTGCACCTCTCTTGCTTCTTACCGAACCCCTCTTGCCTCTTTCTCCACCCCTCTTCCCTCTTTCTGCATGTCTGTTGCTTCTTTCTGTACTTCTTTTGCCTCTTTCTCTTCCCCTCTTCCCTCTTTGTGCATCTCTGTTGCTTTTTTCGGCACTTCTCTTGCTTCTTTCTGCATTTCTCTTGCTTCTTTCTGCATCCCTCTTCCCTCTTTCTGCACTCCTCTTGCCTCTTTCTGCACCCCTCTATCCTCTTTATGCAACTATGTTGCTTCTTTCTGCACTTCTCTTGCTTCTTTCTGCACCTCTATTGCTTCTTTCTGCACCCCTCGTGCCTCTTTCTGCACCTCTCTTGCTTCTTTCTGCACCCCTCTTGCCTCTTTCTCTACCCCATTCCCCCTTTCTGCATCTCTGTTGCTTCTTTCTTCACTTCTATTGCATCTTTCTGCACCCCTCTTGCCTCTTTCTGCACCTCTGTTGCTTCTTTTTGCACTTCTCTTGCTTCTTTCTGCACCTCTCTTGCTTCTTTCTGCACCCCACTTGCCTCTTTCTGCACCCTTCTTCTCTCTCTCTGCACCTCCCTTGCCTCTTTCTGCACCCCTGTTCCCTTTTCCTACACCTCTCTTGCCTGTTTCTGAAACTCTCTTGCCTCTTTCTGCAGTTCTCTTGCCTCCTTCTGCACATCTGTTGCTTTTTTCTGCACTTCTCTTGCCTCTTTCTGCACCACTCTTATATGTTTCTGCACCTCTGTTGGTTCTTTCTGCACTGCTCTTGCTTCTTTTTGGACCTCTCTTGCAAATTTCTGCACTCCTCTTGCCTCTTTCTGCACCTCTGTTGGTTCTTTCTGCACTCTTCTTGCTTCTTTCTGCACCTCTTTTGCCTGTTTCTGCAACTCTCTTGTCTCTTTCTGCACTTCTCTTGCCTGCTTCTGCACCTCTGTTGCTTCTTTCAGTACTTCTCTTGCCTTTTTCTGCACCCCTCTTGCCTCTTTCTGTACCTCTGTTGCTGCTTTCTTTACCTCTCATGCTTCTTTCTCCATCCCTCCTGCCTCTTTCTCCACCGTTCCTCCCCCTCTCTGCACCTCTCTTGCCCTTTTCTGTATCCCTGTTTCCTTTTTCTGTACCTCTCTTGCCTGTTTCTGCAACTCTCTTGCCTCTTTCTGCAGTTCTCTTGCCTCATTCTGCACCTCTGTTGCTTCTTTCTGCACTTCTCTTGCCTCTTTCTCCACCCCTCGTCTCTGTTTCTGCACCTCTGTTGGTTCTTTCTGCACTGCTCTTGCTTCTTTCTACATCTCTCTTGTACATTTCTGCACCCCTTTTGCCTCTTTCTGCACCCCACTTTTCTCCTTCTGCACCTCTGTTGGTTCTTTCTGCACTGCTCGTTTCTTTCTGCACCTCTTTTGCCTGTTTCTGCAACTCTCTTGCATCTTTCTGCACTTCTATTGCCTCCTACTGCACCTCTGTTGCTTCTTTCTGCACTTCTATTGCCTTTTTCTGCACCACTCTTGCCTCTTTCTGCACCTCTGTTGCTTCTTTCTGCAGCTCTCTTGCTTCTTTCTGTACCTCTATTGCTTCTTTCTGCACCCCTCCTGCCTCCTTCTGCACCTCTGTTGGTTCTTTATGCACTGCTCTTGCCTTTTTCTGCACCCCTCCTGCCTCTTTCTGCACCTCTCTTGCTTCTTTCTGCACCTCACTTGCTTCTTTCTGCACCCCTCTTGCCTCTTTCTGCACTCTTCTTCCCTCTTTCAGTACCTCTCTTGCCTCTTTCTGCAACTTATTTCCCCTTTTCTGCCTGTTTCTGCAACTCTTTTGCCTCTTTCTTCAGTTCTCTTGCCTCTTTCTGCACTTCTGTTGTCTGTTTCTGCACCTCTTTTGCTTCTTTCTGTACTTCTCTTGCCCCTTTCTGCACCCCTGTTGCCTCTTTCTGCACCTCTGTTGCTTCTTTCTGCACTTCTCTTGCTTCTTTCTGCACCTCTCTTGCTTCTTTCTGCACCCATCTTCCATCTTTCTGTACCTCTCTTGCCTCTTACTGCACCCCTGTTACCTGTTTCTGCACCTCTCTTGTCTGTTCTGCAACTCGCTTGTCTCTTTCTGCAGTTCTCTTGCCTCCTTCTGCAACTCTCTTGCTTCTTTATGAACTTCTTACTTACTCTCTTATACAATCACTGACACAAGTATACACTCATCCATACAGTCACTCTCACAATCCTTACTCTCACATATAGTCACTTATATACTCCAATACTTACATATACTGCCTTTCACATATGTAGTTACTTGCACATATACCACTGAGATATCCACTCAATCACAAACACAGCCATATGCACACTCACTCACCCATACAGCCCTTCGCACATGTACTCATGAACCTATACACCCAGTGAATCACCCACTCACACATCTATGCACTGAGTCACCCACCCCCCACCCACTCACACAGACACTCAGGCACCCATACAGATACTCAGACAAACAATCAATAACCCATATAGACAGTCATGTAGCTACTCACCAACCCATGCAGCCGCTTATACACCAACTGACAGACTGATACAGACATTTACACAGTTTACTCACTAACCCATGCATTCAGTAAGATACGCTTAATCAGTCAGTTATACAATCAGTCACCCACCTACTAAATCATCCATTCAGACACTTATACACCCACTCATTCTTCAATACACCTTGGCATATATATATATAAAACATATTTAAACTTTAAAGAAACACACATTCACTGGATGATGTCATCAGTGATGTCATTTGAGATGTCATGAGTGATGTCATCAGTGATGTCACTGACCATGTCATGAGTGATGTGATATGTGATGTCATCAGCAGTGCATTGCGGGGGCGCGAGTTATAGTTAGCTCTACTGACTATAACGGCCGAATTTCTCTGGTTTTGTACGAGTGAAATGTCCAACTAACTATAACGTCCCTGAAACCTGTGGTTTTTTCAGTGAATTTCTAAGGTTTTTTAAATGCTAATTTCTAACTATAACGTCTCTGAAACCTGTGTTTTTTTCAGTGAATATATATATATATATATATATATATATATATATATATAACGCGTCATGGTGGTGGTGTAAGGGCTCCAGTAAATATTCTTTGCACCAACAAGTACGGGTCCGCATTCATTTGTTCCCCTTGGAAGACTGGGAATACTACAGGTGAAGTCTGCAGCAATAAGTATACCGAGTTGGCTTCCTCGGTAATTGCGGAACCCCTCCCTAGTTTTGAGCGGTGCGGCAGGAAGCAATTTCTGGCGCAGACCGTAAAAACCATTTTCTTCTTGTGAAGGAGTAGCCGCGGTTGCCCCCGGACAGTGAAACACTCCCACCATCTGTGTGGACGACGGAACCCATGTCGAAGGACTCGAGCGATGCCAGCAACACACGAAGGTAGGGATCCACTGAGAGTCTGGTGAGGGAGTGTGTACGAGACAAACACCGGCATTCATCCAATTGTTTGTACCAATATTGACATTGCCCAGAATAATACACAATGACCACCGACGCGCTGCGGAGTAGAGAGGCAGCAGCCAATGAAATGTTAGATGACTCCCCATGCAGGGATTTATCTGGCAGCTTACAAGCAAGCGCCGTTCAAGGAGGGAACTCTAATGCAAAGGATTTATTTAAACGTCTAGAAAAGCTCATGAAGTGCGAACAATCAAAGTGGTGGGAGTATAAATCACTATCAAGATACCTAGAGGTGGGCAGGATACCCAGGGGGTTGAGAATTATGTTGGCACCAAGCTACGAAAACCCCAATCCCAGAATGTTATCTGAATGGGCTGAATGCAACTTGGATTCATCTCGTAAGTTGGTTCAAATCCTAGTTAAATATGCCGAAAGCGACCGTGTTGATTTAAAAACTAAAATAGATGACCTTAATGAAGAAATAAGTAAATTGGAAGTCACCAATGTGATTAAAAATTACCGTGTGGACATGCTGATAAGGCTGCAGAGGGAGGAGGAAGTCATCAAAAAACGTAAAGCCTTCAAGTTCCAACGAGACAAGTTGTATTATGAAAATGGGCAGGTTTTTACGTTCTCTAAAAAGTATGACTCTGTAAAAGCCTTGAGAAAGGAAGATCCTCGTCAGATTTCTGTAGCAAGCATGAGTGCTAATATGCAACTGTCCACTTCAGCGTCGGATATTAGTTTCGTCATAGAAAGTGAATCGGATAATGAACAGGGCAGAGGTGGTCTAATGCTGGGGTTTCCAAAACTTTCCCTGACTCAGGAAGTGAATTGCCTTCGGCGAGAGAGAAGACAAACTCTTCGACCCCGTGTCCCCAATGTAAAATCCAACAAAGACGCAATCAAAAGCATCGGGAGAGACGCCAACATTGCCGGAAATGACAAGCAAACCAGCAAGAAATCCACAAACAACAGGTGGAGGCGCAAGTAATCAGGAACAATAGCAACAGTGACTCCCAAACGGTCATCAATTTATCCACCATAACCCTGAGTGAGGCGGAGAGACAACTACTAGCCCTAGGGTTATCATATTGCCCAGAGAGCAATTTTAACTATTCACAGACGCGCAATGACATATACAGGTTTATACGCAAACTCAAACTGCACAAATATCATCTTATGCAGGAAACTCACAAGAAAATTCTGGCAGCAGAGGGGCCATCCATGACAAAAAGTTCAGCTATGTTAACAGCAGCAGATGTTGATTTACTTAAAGATCTCCAGCAACTACAAAACGAAGATAACAGCGCTAGAATTGGAACTATGGCAAGCTTGCCTGAAATTAGGGGACGATACTTACCAAGTTCAAACCAAAATCTACGTTTCACCCTATTATGTTGCATGATAGTCTTGTATTTTCAATGAGCAGGTGACCTATGAACTTAAGAAACTATACTATAAAATATCTCGAGCTCGCAAAAAACAAACTTATCACAACAACCTGTACTTTCAATTGATGAAAAAATTGCAATCCCACGATCAAATCATTATTCGTCAATCTGATAAAGGAGGGAACGTTGTGATATGGCCGTGCGACCTGTACATGGAGGAAGCTCTTAAACCACTTAATGACAGGGAGTGTTACAGGAGAAGCAACATTCAAGCAGTAAAAAATTATTGGAATGATTTTTACGCTAAACTTCTTGCCTGGAAGAGCGCTGGTCTGTTGAGTAATGATGAGCTTAAGTTCTTAAAGAACGATCACCCAGTAATTCTGGTGATTTACTTCATTCCGAAGAGTCACAAGCTTGCATCAAGACCACCCGGCAGGCCAATCATCTCTGCTCACAATAGCTTGTTGGAAAATACTTCACGCTACGTAGATTTTTTTCTTCAGGAGCACGTACTACAACTACCGTCTTTTATACAGGACACTAGTGACTTTTTAAGAAACATCAATGATCATAAATGGGACTCAGATTGTGTACTGATTTCTCTTGATGTATCATCACTTTACACTAGTATCCATCATCAAGATGGAGTAAAGGCGGTAGAGCACTATTTGGGTACTAGACCAATGTACTTGTACCAACACAACAAAATGCTGGTAAACATGATTACGACATGTTTGGAAAATAACTACTTTCTATTCCAGAATCAGATCTTTCACCAGACCAGAGACGTAGCAATGGGGGCATGTTTTTCGCCCAGTTATGCCTGCCTCCACATGGGACTATGGGAGGAACAAGTTCATAAGGCTAAATATGGTGATGTTCTGAGAATACAGGTATATTGACGATTTGTTCGTGATTTGGAAAGGCACGGAGGAGAATGCCCTCCATTTCATTGAACAAACCAATGTAAATAGCCTAAATTTGCATTTTACAGCTCACATTAGTTAGCAGTCAGTATGTTTTCTGGATGTTGAGATCTTTGTAGCTAATGACAGGTTAGAAACCAAATTGCATAGAAAGCCAACAGCAGGTAACACACTATTGGATGCCACCAGCCACCATCCCCGACATCTCATTCACAGCATTCCTTTTGGAGAAATGTTGAGAATTAAGCAAATTTGTAGTAGGGACAGTGACTGCACTAAGGCACAATATGAGAGCAAATACAGATTCCTGGCCAGGGGTTATGTTGAAACCACAATTGACAATGCAATCAGAAAAACAAGAAGACTCTACAGATCTGAATTGTTGAGCAATCGAGCTAGCTCCAGTAAACTGACTAGTAATCAGTCAGACCAACCCACCAGATTAATCTTAACGTTCAATAGTCAACACCAGACATTATGTAGGGATTATGAATAACAATTGGCCCCTAGTCCTAAGTGATCCTGTCCTTGGAGATAAAATGCGCAAAAATCCTAACATCACTTTTAGGAAAGCAAGATCGATGAGTGATACCCTGGTTAGCAGTAGCCCAGAGATAAGACCTGTTAAAACTTGGTTAAATTCTAGAAAAGGGTTTGTAAAATGTACTTCGTGTCGGGCTTGCAGATTTGGGGTTAATAAAACTACCTATAAAACCCCATTCAAGGCAGAACCCGTGCCTATAACAAAAATGCTTACCTGCAAAACAGAATATGCAGTGTATGTGCTGGAGTGCTCGTGTGGCCTGCAGTATGTAGGGAGTACAAAGCTGCAGGTCCACAAAAGAATACTCCAGCACATTAGGGCAATTACTAACTTTGATGTAACATACCCGGTAGCGAGACACTTTAAGGACTTCCACAACAATAACTTGGAACAGCTGAAATACTTTGTTGTGGATGCAGTCCCAGCGCTCAGGCGGGGTGGTAACCGGGAAGCCCTATTGCGCAAACTAGAAACCAAGTATATTATAGAGCTGGATACTAAAACGCCACAGGGCCACAACTCTAGTGAAGACTTCTTTACTTGCCTTTGATTCTTTTCCTTCTAACTGTTTTGTAATTTCATATGCTGAACCTCTCTAGTATTTTAGTCTTTACATATATTTTTTCACTCATGCACTTTATGAACCATTTAAGTTTTTTGTGTTGGCACTTATTTAGCACAAACACTTTTTTCATAGACATATCAGTATATTCAAGGCCCACTTGGGCTGAATTGTCCAACATTGCACACAGGTACAAGCAAATGACCTGCAAACTTTTGAACACATAGTTTATGTCACTTAAAGGCATGGAGCTATGTTGACTGAATTATGACTTCGTTTTAGGTATGTATTATGCCATGCATGCACTTGTCGATATTCATTGTTTTATAATTTGGCTCTTTTTAAACGCATTTTTTATTTATATGTGTATTGCCTTTTAATATTTATAGTAATTTCTAATATTTAGAGATTCTAGCTTTTTACCTACCTCAATCATGAAGAATTATAATTTATATATATTCAAAATCATGGTTTTTCAATGACTCTTTTATGTCTATGATGTTTTTGTCACATGTTTATGCACTAGCACTTTAAATTGTGAAGGCACTCCGCATGCGCGTCATGTGATCAAGGCCTCTTCAGGCTGAAATGCGTCATGGCGGTGGTGTAAGGGCTCCAATAAATATTCTTTGCACCAACAAGTACGGGTCCGCATTTGTTTGTTCCCCTTGGAAGACTGGGAACACTACAAGCGAAGTCTGCAGCAATATATATATATATATATATATTCACTGAAAAAACCACAGGTTTCAGGGACGTTATAGTTAGTTGGACATTTCACTTGTACAAAACCAGAGAAATTCAGCTGTTATAGTTAGTTAAGCTAACTATAACTCGCGCCCCCGCAATGCACTGCTGATGATGTCACATATTACATCATTCATGACATGGTCAGTGACATCACTGATGACATCACTGATGACATCTCAAATGACATCACTGATGACATCACTGATGACATCATCCACGTGATAATCTGATGCACCTTCTCACACCCTAATATAACCTTTGATACTCCCACTCTAAAATACAGACTACCATTTTCGAAATCATAGACATACCAATACCAGTTACTACATACCCACTCACTGATTCCTAGGTCTACATACACATCCACTCATTCACCCATACAGTCACTCATACATGCAGTCACTCATCAATACAGCACTATCATTTGCACTCATACACCTATACAGACACTCACACACCACCGTTCATCCATAGAGTTACTCACACACCTAGTCAGTCATGCAGAGAATCAATCACACTCCCATTTACTCACCTATACAGTTATACACACACCACCTCACTTATTCATACAGATACTAACACATACTTACTCTCTTATACAATCACTGATACAAGCACACACTCATCTATACAGCCACTCTCACAATCACTCACTCTCACATATAGTCATGTATATACTCCAACACTCACATATACTGCCTTTCACATATGTAGTTACTCACACATGTACCACTGAGACATCCATTCACTCACTAACACACCCATACACACACTCACCCATCCATACAGCCCTTCACAGATGCACTCTTGAACCCATACACCCAGTGAATCACCCACTCACACATCTATGCAGAGAGTCACACACCCCCACCCACCCACACAGACACTCAGGCACCCATACAGATACTCAGACAACCAATCAATAACCCATAAAGACACTCATGTAGCTACTCACCAACCCATGCAGCCGCTTACACAGCAACTGACAGACTGATACAGACATTCACACAGATAAGTCACTAACCCATGCATTCAGTAAGACACGTTTAATCACTCACTTATACAGTCAGTCACACACCTACTAAATCATCCATTCAGACACTTATACACCCACTCATTCTTCAATACACCTTGGCATATATATATATAAAACATATTTAAACTTTACAGAAACACATAGTCACTGGATGATGTCATCAGTGATGTCATCTGTGATGTCATCAGTATGTCATTTGAGATGTCATCAGTGATGTCACTGACCATGTCGTGAATGATGTAATATGTGACGTCATCAGCAGTGCATTGCGGGGGCGTGGGTTATAGTTAGCTTAACTAACTATAACAGCTGAATTTTTCTGGTTTTGTACGAGTGAAATGTCCAACTAACTATAACGTCCCTGAAACCTGTGGTTTTTTCAGTGAATTTCTAAGGTTTTTTAAATGCTAATTTCTAACTATAACGTCCCTGAAACCTATGTTTTTTCAGTGAATATATATATATATATATATATATATATATATATATATATATATATATATATATATATATATATATATTCACTGAAAAAACCATAGGTTTCAGGGCGTTATAGTTAGTTGACGTTTCACTCGTACAAAACCATAGAAATTCCCCGTTATAGTTAGTTCAGCTAACTATAACTCGCGCGCCCGCAATGTACTGCTGATGACGTCACATATTACATCACTTATGACATGGTCAGTGACATCACTCATGACATCTCAAATGACATCACTGATGACATCACTGATGACATCATCCTTGTGATAGAGTGGCAGACCTCCTCTCACCCTAATATAACCTTTGATACACACACTCAAAAATACAAACTAACATTTTCAAAACAATGGACATACCAATACCAGTTACAACACACCTATTCAGTAATTCCAAGATCTACACACACATCCACTCATTCACCAACAGTCCCTATACAGTCACTCATACATGTACTCACTCATCATATGTACTCATACACCTATACATCCTGTTACACACCGCCACTCATCCATAGAGTTACTCACACACATAGTCACACATGCAAACAAAGCATCAAACATCCATTTACTTGCATATACAGTTATACACACACTACCACACTTACTTCTACAGAAACTTACACATACTTACTCTCTTAAACAATCACTTATAGAAACACCTACTTATTTGTACAGGAACTCTTCCAATCTCTCACTCTCACATATACTCACTTATATACACCAATACTCACATATACTAGTTTAAAACATATGTAGTTACTCATAAAGACAGTATTGAGACAGTCATTCACTCACTAACACACCCATACACATACTCATCCACCTATACAGTCCAGCACACATGCTGTCTTCAACACATACAAACAGTGAGTCACTCATTCATGCATCTATGCACTAAGTAATACCCCCCACCGAACCATACAGACACTCAGACACTCATACTGATACTCAAAAAACCAACTAATAACCCATATAGACACTCATGTAGCTACTCACCAACCCATGCAGCCACTTATACACAAAGTGAGAGACTGATACAGATATTTTCATATTTAAACATTACTCACTAACCCATGTATTCACTAAGATACACTTAGTCAGTTATACAATAAATTTTACAAAACAAAATCATCCATTTAGACACTTATATACCCATTTATTCTTCCATCGACCTTGAGATATACATATATAAAACATATTTAATTTTCAGAAAAACACACATTCACTGGATGATGTCATGAGTGATGTCATGAGTGATGTCATGAGTGATGTCACTGACCATGTCATGAGTGATGTAATATGTGACGTCATCAGCAGTGCATTGCGGGCACGCGAGTTATAGTTAGCTGAACTAACTATAACGGGGGAATTTCTATGGTTTTGTACGAGTGAAATGTCCAACTAACTATAACGCCCTGAAACCTATGGTTTTTTCTATGAATTTCTAAGGTTTTTTAAATGCTAATTTCTAACTATAACGTGCCTGAAACCTATGGTTTTTTCAGTGAATTTCTAAGGTTTTTTAAATGCTAATTTCTAACTATAACGTGCCTGAAACCTATGGTTTTTTCAGTGAATATATATATATTTATTATACTATGTATACATGTGAAAATGTCTCGGTCCCCTGTTTGCCTCGGTGGCACGGAAAAAATGGGTGGAACTGACATCAGCACGCCGACGAGGTCCTCTTATGGCTCCGATGACGTCATACGGTGTCGCGAGCGGAGTGTGCTGGTTGACGTGGGAGAGCTATGAAAGAATTTCAGTGGAATGCTGGTGCAGGGGATATTCACCTAAGTTTTCAGGCTAGTCCTTTGGGAGCAACTGTTTATGTTGCCACTCCAGAAACCGAAACCAGTGATCCGAGGGCAGAGGCCCTGCAGATGGCACACGAGGTGGGGTGCCCAGTCGTGTGCACCGGCGGGGCAGCGAAGTGACAAGCACCACAACCCACAAAAAAGGTAACGAGGGCACTGAATAACACAGGATCTTCTCTTTGAATCTGGCAGGAACAACGAAGTTAAAATGCCCTAGTACCAAAATGTAGAATTAGTGCTACAATGGTCTTCAAGAGGACCTGCGATGCCGCTTCTGCCTCCCGTACCCTGGAGGCGGCACATGGGTCACGCGGTATGGTCATACTGCAGTGGGACGCACACTCGTTGACCTCTCATGGCACTGCTCCACACTTCAGGAGGACGCTTTCCATTAGCTATGTTTTCTGATGACATGTCGCGCCGGCCCCGTCCAACAACAGAACTCCTTTAGATCCAAACAGACTCTTCCACTCTCTCACCGGAAGTGAAACCAGGCCACGCGGACACTTTCACAATACAACAGCCGGGAATGCACTTTTCGGTAAAAAAAACACATTCCTTCCTCCTAATTAATCAAATAAAGGTCTCACTGAAGAACAGGGGCCAGCTTCGGTCGGTAAACAGCCGTTACAACAACTTTTTTACTTTGCTATACCATTACAACGCATGCATTACCACGCATGCGTTGTACATCACGAAGTCATTACTACACATTTTTTAGAACGCATGGTCATTTACCACGCATGCCTTTACAATGAATTTTGTTGTAAAGGTATGTATGGTAAATGACAATGCATTCTAAAAACATGTAGACGATCCATGTCGTTGTAAGGAAACAGAGGCTGTTCCGTTTCCTCACAACGACGTGCACCGCCCTCAGAGATGACGTGAAGCAGGAACCACGCGGAGAGAGGAACCACGAGGAGTGAGAGGTAAGGGGGATTGAGCATGGGGTGGGGGTTTCTTTTCTAGGGTTTAGGGTAGTGCAGTGGTGTTTGGGTGGTGTAGGGGGTCGTGCTGGGGGTAGTGCTTTAGGGTTTAGGGTAGTGCAGTGGTGTTTGGGTAGTGTAGGGGGTCGTGCTGGGGGTAGTGTTGTAGGGTTTAGGGTAGTGCAGTAGTGTAGGGGGTCATGCTGGGGGTAGTGTTTTAGGGTTTAGGGTAGTGCAGTGGTGTATGGGTAGTGTAGGGGGTCGTGCTGGGGTTGTGTTTTAGGGTTTAGGGTAGTGCAGTGGTGTTTGAGTAGTGTAGGGGGTCAGGCTGGTGGTAGTGTTTTAGGGTTTAGGGTAATGCAGTGGTGTTTGTGTAGTGTAGGGGGTCATGCTGGGGTAGTGTTTTAGGGTTTAGGGCAGTGCAGTGGTGTTTGTGTAGTGAAGGGGTCATGCTGTGGGTAGTGTTTTATGGTTTAGGGTAGTGCAGTCGTGTTTGTGTAGTGTAGGGGGTAGTGTTTTAGGGTTTAGGGTAGTGCAGTTATGTTTGGGTAGTGTAGGGTGTCGTGCTGGGGGTAGTGTTTTAGGGTTTAGGGTAGTGCAGTGGTGTTTGGGTAGTGGAGGGGGGAGTGTTTTAGGGTTTAGGGTAGTGCGCCCAACCAGCCACAATATCCGTGGACAAAGGGGATCCTGACTCTTTGGAAAGCTCCGTCAATTGAATAATTTGGGTGAAGGGCCCTACCACGTCCAAGACCTATCAATTCCTTTCTTGGGATCCCTCATATACTTGGAGAAAAAGGTACATAGTTTCTCATCAATTTCAGGCATGTGTGCCACCTTCCCCTTCAGTGAGGGCCTGGGGCATTCTCCCCTCATCCTATTCCTGACCTCAATTTCAAGGGGTTGATGGATTTTCCCACCACATACTCTGCCACTTTGGCATCAGGTGTCCACTCTGCCGACCTAGGATGGTAAATTTGGGTAGGCTCGAACATGTCCGAGTGGACCCCATCCCCAACCGGGGACTGAGAGGAGTGGGACTCTGGACGCCAGGGACGCCCGAGTCCTTATCCTCATTGGAGGAGAAATCGTCCTCCGATACACCCTCTCCCTCTAAGGAAACCCACCGTCGGGGTCTACAATAGTGGTGACAGTGTCGCAATTTTCTCCGGGCCCCTCCTCCTCCCGGCAGGGTGCATGTTTTAGCGTTCGCGCACTCTTGAGGAAGGTCTCCGTAAGTTTATCAAATCCTTCCAAGTGCCCCGCGTTATGCTTAACGGCCCTTTTATTCCCCATCTGGGAGCTACTTGGACCCGCCACCACCAGATCTGGGTCACTGAACACCCCAGGGATGCTTTTCGCTAGCTTATCAACCTGATCCCTAAGAGGAGCCAGCGCCCTAGAAATAGCCAGAGAGAGGGCTTGGTCCACTGCTGGAGGGAGAAGTTGGGGAGCCATTCCTCCTCCACTTCCTGGTAGGAGGAGTAAAAATGGTCTTCTGGAGAAGACATGATAGCAGAGGGTGTGAGCACAGAACAAATGCCCTTAAAATCCTTAAGACAGCCCCCTCACCGGTGCTCCAACAGCTGGGCTTTCCCCGAAGCTGTTATAAGAATAGACTGAGGCGCAATACCAATTACCACCACCAGGTGGTGCTGGTCACTAACGTGGCCGTGTGGCGAAATCACCGCATAGCGGTGTCAAAATTAGGCGAGGGTTGGTCGGGAATCAAGCGGACACTAAAGGAGTGACCGGATTCCCAAATGCGCGTAAAGACCAGCGGGAGAGCTCGACGGAGCTGCCTCGCTCGGACCAGACGCACCTGACAGGATCTCACCGCGCACAGAGCACACAGCGGGAGAAACTGCGAGGGGAGAACGCGCTCGGGCAAGAGCCTGCTGCGCAGGGAATATGAAACAATACCAAGGCAATAATGCTAATAACGTGCACAAGAAACCGCTATACAAACAGCAACAACGTCAGATTAAGCCAAGAATGTAAGGAATGCACTTAACTGACAAGCAGTGAAAGAAAGAGGAAGCGGAAGGGACATCACGATATTATATACGATGGACTGTGATATGATTGGACTATAGTTGCCTTGGAGACTACCCCCTAATGGTTCATGGGTTGTGTAGTCTTTTGTTTAATGATTGTTGTGTTACGTTTTCTTTGAACTGCTATGCAAATAAAGTGAGGAAAGATATGCATAGTCCTCGCCTCCGTCCTACCATAGAATTCATTAAACTTTATTTGATCTGATTTAGAAACATAGATCATAAAAGTGTACATAAAAACAGTAAATCCTCTTTCCTAATACAATACAGTGAGAATTAATTAAAACCAGTAGGTAAAAACGGGTGTTACAAAGCCCGGTTCAGAGCAACTTCAGGTTAACAGAATCGTAAAGTTCAATGTTTCATAAGATCAATCTCATGTACTTCGTGCAAAATATGCAATAAGGGGTCCAAGTAAGATTTAACGCTCCAATACCTGACCAGTTTGCACTATATAAAACTGCAGAAAAACTAAAAATAAAAAGTGTTTTGCACACTTCTGTCATTGGGCTATATGTGGGCTACGTCTGGGTGATATTTGTGCTACATTTGGGCTCTTTTTTCTCTGGTGGCCATCTTGGGAGACTTATTTGTTATGAAGTTTCCTAATTTCGTCATTTACTGCAGTCTCCTCAGTAGGAAATGCTTTCAGTTTTTACTTTGATTCCATCAAGAAGGCATTCAGATGTGTCACACATTTGCCATAAATTCAGAATGTTAGCACTCTAGTTGTTCATTAGATCACTGTAGTAAAGCTACTGCTCACCAGGGAGTTAACTGGAATTCTACTGCTGGTATTGAAAGTAATTGTTTCAGTCTGCATGTCAGAATTTTCTAATGAAATAGAAGAGGATTTGAGATCTCACTTAAAACATGCCCTAAATTTTCTTTCTGCAGCACTAACCATAATTTCTATGGCAAAATGAACCCCCTCATTTTGTTCCTTTTTAAAATAAATGTTTTAAGTGTTACCAGTTTATTCCAATCAAGATGGCTTCAGGTGTGCCATACTTTTGTCATAAGTAAGGCTGTTAGCACTCTAGTTGTTCTTTAGAACACTCTGGGAAGCTGCAGTAGAACACAAAGGAATCAACTGACAGTCTCTGCCCTTGTTGGATGTACATGTTTTACTGAGAATGTCAGACTTCATTCTCACATGACTGAGAAAGATAATGTGAATTTACAGAAAATATGCTCTCATTTTAGCTTCTGGAGCACCTTCCAAAACTGTATGGGACAAGCATGTGAAAATAGTTTTCTCTCAAACATGATTCATGATATCCCAGCAGAAAGTTTTTCACAGGGTAAAATCACCTTAGAACACACCACAATTCCTGAAATTAGTATGGTACCATCAACAAATGAATTCTAATGTAACTAAAGTCTGTTATCACCCTTTATAGTTCTCCTTTTGGTAACCCTCAAAATCTTCGATTCACTACAATGCATTTCAATGGGGTACTATCATTTATATTGGTCCCAAGATGGCTGCCAGCAATTCCAGGATGAAGTGCTGACAGCCAATCAGATCTCACGATGTCATGTGTGGTTAGGCTCCGCCCAGATATATATGTGTTTTCTTTTTCAAATTTCTCAGGAACTACTGAACGGATTTACACCATTTAACCAAAAGGCACGACTCTGAACCAAGGGCTACCTTTTTGCCAAATTTGGTGTAATTCCGTTCAGCAGTTCGGGCTGTAGCTGCGACTAAAGGTTCCTATGGAAAATTGCATGGGGAAAACACGTTTTGGGGCCCCCTTTTTTATCGGCCCCCACTTGATGAATCACCCCGAGACTTTCAGGATAGGAGCGGACCGGAGCGGGCCATAAGTTTTGAAATTTTCGCGAAGATTCGTCAACCGGCGCCAAAGTTATTTCAAATAGAATGTTGTGGATTTCCTATGGAAAATAGGTCCTAACTATAACTATCTACTGGCGACCGCCAGTAGATAATATATATATATATATATATATATATATATCACACACAGACGCTCCAACTAGGATCCTTTGGCCCAAGGTAGGTGGCGCGGAAGAGTCGACAGAGCAGTCCGACAATATCAGCACACAGAACAGAACAATTGTCCGCTCTCTCAGGTAGTGCTAAATGTAGTTTATTGCACCAGGTAACGCGTTTCGACAGACACGCTGTCTTGGTCACACAAAGGTTGAAAGGAAAAGTTCCATTACATACTCTGATATTGCCACAAAAGACGGACTAAATCACATGTTAGACATCACAGTGTTACTGTGGCGGCCATATTGGAGTAGTACAATGTTAAATACAAATAATACTAAAAAACAATAGTGTTTCACAAATATTCATTTTAGAGCAATGTTGTATGCTAGAATATTAATGCAATTGCTATGTAGCAGAATAATAAGATCCAAATAGTGGAATGTCCTATTACATATAGGTAACGTAAGGGTACTCCGTAAATACATGAGAAACATATGGCAGCCATATTGGAATGGGTAACCCACACTAGGTACCTGAAAGTATATACGCACATTGAATAATGAAGTGTATACAGTACAGCGAAAAAGGGAAAGGAGGGACCCTCGGTGATGTTAATGTCGAAGGAGGATAATTATACCTCAAACCATTTTTTTTTACATGACATAGTGTCTATAAATCATAAAGTAAACAGAGCGAGTATAAATAATTATATAGTCACAAATGCATCTGTAAATCAGATGCAAAATAAGCGGATCATTCCACTATTTGGATCTTATTATTCTGCTACATAGCAATTGCATTAATATTCTAGCATACAACATTGCTCTAAAATGAATATTTATGAAACTCTATTGTTTTTTAGTATTATTTGTATTTAACATTGTACTACTCCAATATGGCTGCCACAGTAACACTGTGATGTCTAACATGTGATTTAGTCCGTCTTTTGTGGCAATATCAGATTATGTAATGGAACTTTTCCTTTCGACCTTTGTGTGACCAAGACAGCGTGTCTGTCGAAACGCGTTACCTGGTGCAATAAACTACAATTTGCACTACCTGAGAGCGTGGACAATTGTTCTGTTCTGTGTGGTGATATATATATATATATCTTTAAGGATTTCCAAAGTAACATCTCCCAAAATGAAGAAAACAAAGGAGCGGCACACCAGGAGACTGCACAATTCCTTTATTGTGCACCAAGACGACGCGTTTCGGCGTTTACCCTTTATCGAGGGATTTGTGCCAGCAAATTCCATTCAAAATAAGTGTGACAGTTCATGAACATAGTGAACATACTACGCATGGTAAATATGTATGTACATTCAAATCAAGGAAATCATATTGATGAGAGTAAAAATCAAATAAATATAATTGATACAATCTCATAAAACGACTCCATTAGTTTGAGTATCAGAAATAGCCACATTATATAATGTTGTGACTTCGTCGTTTACGGTGTCTCAATAAAGTTGATTAAAAAATGTTCGGCATGGAACCACTACATAAATCGAGTACCATTACGTAATTGATTCAACATGATTCTCTCAGAATTACAATTATATATATATGTGATTAAGAATATCACCTCAATTCCTAAGTGGTCCCAATGTGGTCCGTATTCGCCACTATTAACATAATATGTCAATAAATTTACGATACTATATATATCTTGGACAAATACAACCCAAATCATCAAAATGTGGCGATTATTCTGAGCATATAAACATAATCGATTTCCACAATTGATCACACCATTTAATAGTGAAGTATCCAGGCATATAATTATGTGTAACCCACTATTCCGGAAACAACATATGGCAGTGGACATATATCACATACAATGTATGTTAGAAATTTTCCAAGTAATGTACTCATTGCCTTAACAATGATCTCGCCAAGTGTGGAAATTTTCACCCAATCCTGAGTCATGTACTCATTATAACGAGAACCACTGCTCTATTTGCCCCATACCAACTGAACTAATGAAAAAGGCTGTATATTGGTGCCCTTACTCTGTGAACGTGAATGGGAAAACCAGTACCAGTGTTCCTCCTAAAAATAAATAAACCGTGAGAATTACCGTGAGAGTTACTAGGAACTGATGGGACCTGCCAAATCATCCACTGTATGTAACATGGACGATAGCCAACCATGAAGATAGGTCGCGGTATGTACCTTTGCCCTATAATACTGCAGTAAATACTGTTCATATAGGCCTGGGGGGTTGGGTTTCACAGGGTTACCCATCTATCCTGATTTAAAACCTGTGATAATAAGAAAATGGAGATTAAAATAACAATAATGATGAGGGAAAAGGACTGCTGCTAATAGATAAATTACTGGAATCTGCGTCCTATGTGAGTTGCCAATTCTTCTCTGCTATTTAATCCATTGGGACTTTTAGTATGAAGGTCAATTATATATCTGGACTCCAAAACATGGAGATTCCTCTCCCTGTCGCCTCCTCGTATTAGTGGCAAGACCCTATCTATTCCATAGAATTGTAATAGGTTACTATCACTTTGGTGTTTATCAGCGAAGTGTCTCGCTACTGGGTAACTGAAATCACATTTAGTCACTGCTCGAAAATGTTGTAAAAGTCTTACTTTCAGTTGTAATTTTGTGCTGCCGACGTACTGGAGGCCACAAGGGCACTCCAGCACGTAGACAACAAAATCACTGGTGCAGTTGATAGATTTCATGATGGTTTTTTTCAGTACAGAACCTGTGATGTATGTTCTACGACTCTTGCTTTTTCTGCAAGCTTTGCAGGAATTACAAATTGTAAACCCCTTGGCAGGTGTTAGCCATTGGGTTTTAATACTCTCCTGTGGGTAACTATGGACCAGCCGGTCCTTAAGTGATCTGGGACGTCTATATGTGAATTTGGGTGATTTGCCCACATGTTTCCCTATTATTGGATCTGCCAATAACAGGCTCCAGTGGGCTTTCATAGCTTTCCTTAAGTTATTAGCACCCCTACTGTACGTTGTGATCATTTTAGGTGCTTCATTGGCATAACCGGTAGACCTTGGATCTGGCCTTAATGGCTGATTGAACAGTAAATCCCTCTGTGTTTTATCTTTCACTTTGATTTTTGCTCTCTGCAGAACTTTCTCGCTATACCCCCTTTGTTTGAACCTTTGTTCCATTCTAGTTTGTTCCATAAAGAAGGCTTCATTAGTGCAGCAATTACGGCGTGCCCGCAACATTTCCCCATAGGGGATACTGTGTACTAGGGGAGTCGGATGATTACTGGCGGCATGCAAAACAGTGTTACCTGCTGTATCTATTCTAAATAAACTGGTTGTCATTTTACCTCCCACAGTTTGTATGCTGACATCCAAGAATTCACAGTAGTTATAGCTAATTTTATGGGTAAACCTCAGATTCAAATCATTCACATCTAGTTCCTGGATGAATTCCAATGCCAATGATTGTGGTCCGTCCCAAATAAGAAAAAGATCATCGATATACCTGATCCAGATGGGTATATGATCGGTATATCTCTCATTAATTTCTGTCCAGACTATTTGTTCCTCCCACCAGCCTAGGAACAAGTTCGCTAGGCTGGGGGCGAAACATGTACCCATGGCGGTACCTGACTTCTGGCGATACAATGTTTTTTCAAAAAGAAAAATATTCTGCTCTAAACAGTATAGCATCATTTCTTCCAGCATTTTGTTGTGCTCCCACAGTGTAATATGTCTGCTTCTGAAAAAATACATACACGCTTCTACACCTCTTTTCTGTTCTATACATGTATACAAGGAGCATACATCAAGTGCTATCATCAAATCATTTTCTTCCCATTGTATATCATGAATATGTCTTAGAAAATCCGAACTATCTTGACAATAAGACCTTAAGTTGGTAACATATTGGGCAAGAAACAAATCGAGAAAAATGGATGTATTTTCAAGTAGTCCCCCATTCGAGGAGACTATTGGGCACCCTGGTGGATTAGTGGGATCTTTATGAATTTTCGGTAAGAGGTATAAACACGGGATGCGTGGATTGTCAGTATAAGCATAAGATTAGCTAGTGAAATCCACTCCAAGCTGTAAAATGACAAAAGGCGTTTACCACTCCAGTTGGGCAGATTCAGAGTCTCACTGGTGTTGTAGGGTGCTGTAGATAGGAGCTACTCTCCACCTACACTTGGAAACAAGCCAGTTTTCCCTGCTGCCTATTTCGAAATTATATATATATATATATATATATATATATATATATATATATATATATACACACATATATATATACACATATGTGTATATATATATATATATATATATATATATATATATATTCACTGAAAAAACCATAGGTTTCAGGGAGGTTATAGTTACAAATTAGCATTTAAAAAACCTTTGAAATTCACTGAAAAAACCATAGGTTTTAGGGACAGTTATAGTTAGTTGGACATTGCACTCGTACAAAACCCGTGAAATTCCCCCGTTATAGTTAGTCCAGCTAACTATAACTCGCGCCCCGCAATGCACTGCTGATGACGTCACATATTACATCACTCATGACATGGTCAGTGACATCACTGATGACATCACTGATGACATCTCAAATGACATCACTGATGACATCACTGATGACATCATCCAGTGACTGTGTGTTTCTGTAAAGTTTAAATATTTTTAATATATATAGGAAAAGACGTATTGAAGAATGAGTGGGTGTGTAAGTGTCTGTATGGATGATTTAGTAGGTGCGTGACTGACTCTATAAGTGAGTGATTTAACGTATCTTACTGAATGCATGGGTTAGTGACTAAACTGGGTGAATGTCTGTATCCGTCTGTCTGTTGCTGTGTAAGTGGCTGCATGTGTTTGTGAATAGCTACATGAGTGTCTATATGAGTTATTGAATGCTTGTCTGAGTATCTGTATGGGTGCCTGAGTGTTTGTGTGGGAGGGGTGTGTGCAACTCTGTGCATAGATGTGTGAGTGGGTGATTCACTGGGTGGATGGTTTCAAGAGTGCAACTGTGATAGACTGTATGGGTGGGTAAGTGTGTGTAAGAGTGTGTTAGTGAGTGAATGTATGTCCCAGTGGTACATGTGTGAGTAACTACATATGTGAAAGGCAGTATATATGTGTGTTGGAGTATATAAATAGCTATAAGCGAGAGTGAGTGATTGTGATAGTGGCTGTATGGATGAGTGTGTGCTTGTATCAGTGATTGTATAAGAGCGTAAGAATGTGCTACTATTTGTATGAGTAAGTGAGCTGGTGTGTGTATAACTGTATAGGTGAGTAAATGGTAGTGTGTTTAATTATTTGCATGACTGACTAGGTGTGTGAGTTCCTCTATGGATGAGTGGCGGTGTTTGAGTGTCTATATAGGAGTATGAGTGCATATGATAGTCCTGTACTGAGTGACCGTAAGTATGAGTGACTGTACGGGTGAGTGAGTGGATGTGTGCGTAGACCTAAGAATCAGTGAGTGGGTATGTAGTTATTGGTGTTGGAGTGTCTATGGTTTTGCGAATGGCAGTCTGTAATTTAGAGTGGGTGTATCAAAGGTTATATTAGAGTGTGAGGAGGTGCATCAGATTATCACGTGGATGATGTCATCAGTGATGTCATTTGAGATGTCATCAGTGATGTCATCAGTGATGTCACTGACCATGTCATGAGTGATGTAATATGTGATGTCATCAGAAGTGCATTGCGGGGCGCGAGTTATAGTTAGCTGGACTAACTATAACGGGGGAATTTCACGGGTTTTGTACGAGTGCAATGTCCAACTAACTATAACTGTCCCTAAAACCTATGGTTTTTTCAGTGAATTTCAAAGGTTTTTTAAATGCTAATTTGTAACTATAACCTCCCTGAAACCTATGGTTTTTTCAGTGAATTTCAAAGGTTTTTTAAATGCTAATTTGTAACTATAACATGTCTGAAACCTACAGTTTTTTCAGTGAATTTCAAAGGTTTTTTAAATGCTAATTTGTAACTATAACATGTCTGAAACCTACAGTTTTTTCAGTGAATTTCAAAGGTTTTGTAAATGACAATTTTTAAATGTATTAATTGTTATATAAATTTTTTTCATACTGATTTCCAAATTTTTTAGAAACAATTTTTTTTACATATTTTATTTTTTAAATTACATTGTAATTACATTATACATTACATTACAAAAATACTTTCTCAGAATGAATTACTTTAGTTTAATTACTTTGCACATAGGCAATAGACTTTTAAGTACAGTAGTTACAGTTGTTGCAATGGGCAACACATTTTCAAACACAATGCAACATTCAGCTCAATGTGAATTTCTAGTTAAATGCAATTAGTTACTTTATGGATTACTTTTCTAACCACATTACTGGTTCCTAGATTCAGTCCTGGGACATCTCCTGTAAACAGTTGAGTAAAAGCGTTTTGGTTACAGTCGTGATTTTTAAGGAATATTATTGTACTTTAAAAGTTCACACTTAGAAACTTTTTCTCATAGAATCACCAATGTTATCCTATGGAAGGAAATTCACTTAGAAGTTAAAAACTGTTATCGTTACTTTTTCTTACTCAGTGTTGGATCCTGGATCCAGCACTGGTGCATCTCCTGTAAACAGTTGAAAGAATGCGTTTAAGTCATACAGGCGATTTTTTAGGAATATTTGTAGTTTGTGAAAATCGACACTTTTAAACTTTTCTGCTGAAAACCAGACAATGGATTCCTATGGAAGGAAATTCAAGTTACTGGTAAGTACGGTTAAAATTACTTTTGAGGATCAGTACTGGGCTAAAAGATGCAGCACTGGGTTCTCTCCTGATAACAGGTGAGTAAATCGGAATTCGTAGTTCGGCTGATTTTAGAGGAATATTTTAAAGTTCCAAAACTCCACACTTAGAAGAATTTCCAAGTGAAACCAGTCAATGTTAGCCTATGAAGGAAATTCAAGTTACCGGTAAGTACGGTTAAAATTACTTTTGAGGATCAGTACTGGGCTGAAAGATGCAGCACTGAGGTCTCTCCTGATAACAGGTGAGTAAATCGGAATTCGTATTTCGGCTGATTTTAGAGGAATATTTTAAAGTTCCAAAACTCCACACTTAGAAGAATTTCCAAGTGAAACCAGTCAATGTTAGCCTATGAAGGAAATTCAAGTTACCGGTAAGTACGGTTAAAATTACTTTTCAGGACCAGTACTGGGCTGAATGATGCAGCACTGAGGTCTCTCCTGATAACAGGTGAGTAAATCAGAATTCGGATTTCGGCTGATTTTAGAGGAATATTTGTATGTTTCAAAAATCAACACTTAGAAACTTTTTCAGCAAAAAGCAGGCAATGATATCCTATGGAAGGAAATTCAAGTTACTGGTAAGTACGGTTAAAATTACTTTTGAGGATCAGTACTGGGCTGAAAGATGCAGCACTGAGGTCTCTCCTGATAACAGGTGAGTAAATCGGAATTCGTAGTTCGGCTGATTTTAGAGGAATATTTTAAAGTTCCAAAACTCCACACACAGAAGAATTTCAAAGTGAAACCAGTCAATGTTAGCCTATGAAGGAAATTCAAGTTACCGGTAAGTACGGTTAAAATTACTT
This sequence comes from Calotriton arnoldi, assembly GCA_963921515.1. NCBI lineage: Eukaryota > Metazoa > Chordata > Amphibia > Caudata > Salamandridae > Calotriton > Calotriton arnoldi. The sequence continues at coordinate 1,588,419 of CAWUFW010003635.1, forward strand.
TTGAGGATCAGTACTGGGCTGAAAGATGCAGCACTGAGGTCTCTCCTGATAACAGGTGAGTAAATCGGAATTCGTATTTCGGCTGATTTTAGAGGAATATTTTAAAGTTCCAAAACTCCACACTTAGAAGAATTTCCAAGTGAAACCAGTCAATGTTAGCCTATGAAGGAAATTCAAGTTACCGGTAAGTACGGTTAAAATTACTTTTCAGGACCAGTACTGGGCTGAAAGATGCAGCACTGAGGTCTCTCCTGATAACAGGTGAGTAAATCGGAATTCGTATTTCGGCTGATTTTAGAGGAATATTTTAAAGTTCCAAAACTCCACACTTAGAAGAATTTCCAAGTGAAACCAGTCAATGTTAGCCTATGAAGGAAATTCAAGTTACCGGTAAGTACGGTTAAAATTACTTTTGAGGATCAGTACTGGGCTGAAAGATGCAGCACTGAGGTCTCTCCTGATAACAGGTGAGTAAATCGGAATTCGGATTTCGGCTGATTTTAGAGGAATATTTGTATGTTTCAAAAATCAACACAGAAACTTTTTCAGCAAAAAGCAGGCAATGATATCCTATGGAAGGAAATTCAAGTTACTGGTAAGTACGGTTAAAATTACTTTTGAGGATCAGTACTGGGCTGAAAGATGCAGCACTGAGGTCTCTCCTGATAACAGGTGAGTAAATCGGAATTCGTATTTCGGCTGATTTTAGAGTAATATTTGCACATTGGTGATGGGTGGGGGCGGGGCCTGAGGTGGCATCTGTGCAAACGCGCCCCGTGGCGCGTTTTAAGTTGGCGGATTAAGTCCCCTTGAATCATGAGGGTCCCTACGGGCCAACTAGCCCACCAGGAACCTCCAGTATGCGCCAGGGGCTGCGTTGCAGAGACATGTACAGAGGCCACACCCCTTTTTACACCTCTCTGCAACGCAGCTCTGTGGCGCTTTCTGGACGTACCTGTTGGGCTAGTTGGCCCCCAGGGACCCTCAGGATTGCAGAGGATTTAATTCCCCATCTTAAAACGCGCCACGGGGCCTGTTTGCACACATGTCACCTGAAGCCCCGCCCCCTCCCTTCACCACTGTGCAAAGCGCCCCGTGGCGCGTTTTAAGTCGGGGGATTAACTCCCCTTGAATCCTGAGGGTCCCTGGAGTCCAACTAGCCCACCATGTTCCTCCAAAAGCGCCACAGAGCTGCGTTGCAGAGAGGTGTAAAAGGGCGTGGCCTCTGTACACCTCTCTGCAAGGCAACCCCTGGCGCATACTGGAGGTTCCTGGTGGGCTAGTTGGCCCCAGGGACCCCCAGTATTCAAGGGAATTCGTTCCCCTCTGCAAACGCACCAGGGGCGCGTTTGCAGAGTGGTGAAGGAAGGGGCGGGGCCTGCGGGCCCGATCGTTTTTTTTTTTCCCTGAAGGGGAGCCGTGTGGCCCCCTTCCTTTCCTATTTTTAGGCCCCGGGGGATGCCTGGCCTCTCGTTGGGGACTGTGGGGGTCCCCAAACCCCCCACAGTCCCGCCGGCTCCCGTGTCCTACGGGAGCCGGCATTGCTTTACACATGGGGAGCAGCTAACATGCTGCTCCCCATGTGGAAAAGCAATCGGCTTTGGATATTGGAAGAGAGAGCAGGTTTCCTGCTCTCTCTTCCAATATCCAAAGCAGTTTGCAATGACAGGACGGGAGCCGCGAGGCTCCGTCCTGTCATTGCAAACAGCAGTGTCCCGGGGTAGGCACCCCGGGACACTGCAGGAGCAGGCCCTGGGGGTGGCGGTCCCCAGGGCCATCAAGGGCTCCAGGAGGGGGCCGCGCGGCCCCCTACATCGAGAAAGCCCCGGGAGGTGGTGGTCCCCGGGGCTTGGGAGTCAAAACGGACCCCCATTTTCATTTTCTTAGTGCCCGGGGAGGTGGTGGTCCCCGGGGCATGTGGGGGCTGGAGCCCCCCACACAGGTTTTTAAATATAAAAGAAGCCCCGGGAGGTGGTGGTCCCCGGGGCTGCGGGAGGCTCAGAGCCCTCCTGCACCATTATCCATAAAGCCCCGGGGGGTGGTGGTCCCCGGGGCTTGGGGGACCCTTAGAGGCCTCCACACATAAAATTAACCCCCCCAGCATGCCCCCGGGACTTGGCCCACCCGGGGCCAATTAACTATCGAGCGCGGGAGACCGCGCTTCGATTTTTCTTTTCGGCAGGGTTCGCGCTCCCTGAGCGCATCCTGCCGATTTTTAAAAAAATGTTTTGGTTTTTTGCCCAGGGGGTCCTTGTGGGACCCCTGAGCAGACCTAGGGGTCAGGGTGTTTCTACCCTGCCCCCTTTGTGCGCTTTGCGCACTTGTTTCTGTCCCTCGGTTCTACCGAGGACAAAATAGCTGCCAACACTTCCTGATTTGGAGTGTTGACAGCCAATTAACATAAAGCTCGTGCTCGGGAGGATCCGCGGCCCTAGATATACCTATCTTTTTTTCTTTTGATTTTCTCAGCAACTACTGAACGGATTTACACCATTTAACAAAAGGGTTCTTTCTGAACCAAGAACTACCTCTTTGCCAAATTTGGTGTAATTCCGTTCAGCAGTTCGAGGCTGTAGCCGTGTCTAAAGTATCCTATGGAAAATTGCATGGGGAAAACGCATTTTGGGACCCCCCTTTTTCTCGGCCCCCGCTTGACGAATCCCCCGAGACTTTCAGGGTAGGAGCGGACCGGAGCGGGCCACAAAGTTTGAAAATTTTGCGAAGATACGTCAACCGGCAAGAGAGTTATTTCAAATAGAATGTCGCGGATTTCCTATGGATAATAGGTTGTAACTATAACTATCTACTGGCGACCGCCAGTAGATATATATATATATATATATATATATATATATATATATATATATATATATATATATATATATATATATATATATATATATATATATATATATATATATATATTATATATATATTATTTCGAAATAGGCAGCAGGGAAAACTGGGTTGTTTCCAAGCTTAGGTGGAGAGTAGCTCCTATCTACAGCACCCTACAACACCAGTGACTCTCTGAATCTGCCCAACTGGAGTGGTAAACGCCTTTTGTCATGTTACAGTTTGCACTAGCTAATCTTATGCTTAAAGAATTTACTGGGAAAATTACAAAAGGCTTAGGCCCTGAATAAACCTCCCTTTAAGGTACAATTTCAAATTATATATTTTGCTTTGTGGTTTCTGTAGTACCAGCCCTCATATGTGATTTCTAGAGAGGTTACCACTGTGGTACGGTGTTATCAGTGCTGGTACCATAGTTCTTTTGGCCGTGCACAGCAGGAGGTGAATACCTAACTATATTTTCATATTAGCCTCTGTTTCTTTTTCAGTGATGCTCTGGTCGTTTTAATGTAAGAATGTTTGGTAAAACCTAACTATAACGTTATTTTAACCTTTTGTTTTTCAAGATAGATAGATAGATAGACAGATGCGCAATTTCCCAAGACTGTAAAAACACTTTGGGGCAGATCTACAAGAAAGTGCTGCAGCGTGGCGCTGCAAGCCCTTTGGCTGCGCCACGCTGCGGCACTTTCAGAGCACAGGAATGCGACATATTTACAAGAATATGTCGCATTCCTGTGCTCTCCCCTGCGCTGGCGCACAAACAGCTGCCAAGCGCCGGCGCAGGCACCCTTGCACCATGGTGCAAGGATGCCTGCGCCATGGGAGATTGTTTCTGTGCAGGAAGGGGCACCTTTCTGCACAAAAACAATCAGTACAGGCTTTTCCTCTTTCAATGCGTGCTGCAGAATGCAGCACGCATTGAAAGAGGAAAACGAGGAGAAATGAAAACATTTCTCCTCGGTGCGCTCGCTACGCCACCTCTAGGGTGGCGTAGCTTTCAGACGCATCTCCAGAGTTACGATTTCTCGTAATTCTGGAGATGTGTCTTGTTCCATGGGTGTTGCGTGGGAACACCCACAGCAACACCCATGGAACGCCCCTTCACCGCAAAGTGCTGCGTGTGAAGGGACGGTATTTACAAGGAGAGGAAAAGTCACGCATGGTGGCTTTTCCTCTCCTTGTAAATATCGAGGAGCCCCTGCGCCACCAGTACGTCACAAAAAGTGACGTACTGGTGGCGCAGAGAACTGTAAATCTGCCCCTTTGATCGTGGTAGCATATCATTAATCATTGAAGTCGCACATTCAGAAGAACAATGCTTAGATTTAAAACACATCTAATGGCATTCACTCTTAATGAGGAAAGCTTTCCAGTGGGATTGCTAAAGCTGTTTGATTTAATTAGAATTATTCAAGTATACAACAAATGTTTGTGTACCCCCTAAGGTAAAATGGGCTTTATTCTTTGAGGAGTAACTGCTATTTAGATGGTTTCAGCGTAGCTCATAAATCATTGTTATCAATTTTACGTTGTTTAACACTGCTTGCCTATCCCGTTCCAAATTAGTATTTTAATGTTGTAAGCACAACTGTCCAGTGCTTGAAGACATGTTTTATCACATACATTTATAATCAATTTACAATAGAACATGATTACTAAAGGCATGCCTAAGAATTGCCTTTTGGTAGGCTGATGGCATGAAGGTGGTGTTGAGTCTATTTCAAAGACACAGGTAACTCAGTGGTCTGCTCATAGTTCTGTATTTTTTAACAGTGCTACACTTTGCATACCACATTTCTCAGAATACAACACAAACCAACCTGGAAACTCCCACAGGTGGTGCCTGATGTTTTGTAACATGGCTCCTCACAGACAGAGGTCTATGAGGGCCATTTATGGAAAGATTAAGCAATGTATTCAGGAACATTCACAGAGTTACTGGCCTCGTAGGAGGAACGGATGGTCAGCGCAAGTGTCAGTTAATAAACGTTGTCATGGAAAGGATGTGGGGCGGAACTTGATTTATTACATTGTGAATAATGGATATTTTTACATGTGTGCAAGCCTCACCCCTGACCACAGTCCCTAAACCAATTTGTGCACATAGACATATTCATGTGTGCACCGTATGTTGCACACATTCAATGTAATTTGGACAAAGGCAAATGTGCTTTATATGAATTTGGTCATGCAAGAAATCCATTTATATGCATCTGTGCATGAGCGTATTTATAAATGAAAAAAAAAACATCTTTCTTAATCGAGATCAAACCATTCATCTTTAATCGAGATCTATACCAAGAGGCCCACTTTGCAGCTTCCGTTTACTAAAGAGTTAGTAGAAAGGATCTTATTCGGTTTTTTCTATGATACTGCTGCTGGCGAGATGTGCATGTAGGCTGGGTGTAAAGGTGGGCCACTCCAGCTGGATCAGCTCTTTAGTGATGCTGAGGTTGGACATTTGGATGTGCTTTACTAGGTGGTAGTAAGACATAATATTACACCATTAGATTTCCAAGGACATTCAGCATTTTATAAACAACATGAGCATGATAAGCGATGGTAAGCTACACCAAGTGCAAACAGAATGTACCTCTGCCGAAAGCAGCCCGATTCTGGGCGCCTTGCTTTATTTTACGCATTCATTTATTTGTTCTCTAAGTGCCACAGATGCTTCAGAGCATTGAGGGAGGAAAAGGGTAAAGAGATAGGGCTGTGTCACGATGGGCTTTGCTAGCGCATGCAGAGCCGAGTTCCTCCTCGTTTAAGCATCTGCTGAGCGTAATGTAAATTAATTTAACCGACATTTATCTGAGTTAATGCTTTACTTTTAGCGCGGCCCAGAAACAGAAAGAGGACAACCTTCCTCACAGTTTTTGAACTATACTATCAGAAAAGAACGCACGGACTCCGAGAAATATCGGCTTAAATGAATTCACTTTATGCCTCGCCTGCACATGAAATAGGCACTCAGTCTGCCCTGCGGGGCGGCGCCGTCCATCATGATACTGCCCATAGTGTTCGAGCAATTCCCTGGCATAACTGTTTACCAGCTACATCCAGATTCATCACAAATCTTTCAGTCAACTATTTACAGAGTTGGTCGAAATTCTCAGACGCCAAGCACAGCGTTAAGCATGATTTGTGAGTATTTCCCACCTGCGTTTCAGAATTGTGGATACATAGCTGCTCTGTGGGTGGAAAAAAACCAAAAAGAACATTTGCTTTTTGAAACATTGTGAGTGGTTGGGCAATGCCTCTAATTTGAGATTAACTTCACGAAGGAAGATATATTGCCCGGAAACAGAGCTTCTCTGTGCATGCCAGTGTATGAGGCAACATCTAAATAGAGACACTGCATCTGTTCACCTAATTGGTGAAATCAGGCACATTAATTCGGAATCCATTCTTAAAAGGCACGTCAAGCAATGCAAAAGTGGTCAGCATGCCATAAGTGATAAACAATTATGGTTTTCAGGCGACTGACTGAGGTGGGCAGAGAAAGACGTCTGTGGAAGGTTGCCTGGGATAATAACGGACATACTGCAGAGGAGGATGCAGATAGTTTTCTGAGCCATGGAATTCATGTGATAGGGGCGCATAGACGGGCCACCAGGAAGCATGCCTGAGGGAAACATTGTGGGAAAGTATGGCATTCATAGTGACATGGACAGTGATATCAACATGCAGCTAAGACACGGAAGAGCAATGGAGCCATAGTGTGGTGTCTTCCTTCATTACTTCTATGTTATGCAAGTTCTATGGAACATAAAACTTGGAATGTACTTGGTTTTTCATCTGACAGTTGCTGCCCAGCTGCTGATGGATGAGGTGCTATGAATAAACCCTCTATCGTGAAACTCCTTCGTGTGTCCTGATAATTTGAAGATCCTTTACTGGCGACGAGCGAGGGACGTGAAAACGGAAGCAGCACCTCAACATCAGGCTGAATAATCATAGAAAATTAAAGTCGCTGTTGTAAAAGTGACATTCGTAAGGAACCTACATAAAACAGTGAGCCAAGGTTTTGTGGTTCCCACTTGAAGAATGTGGGTGGATCGGACCCGCAAGGTACTGTAAACTGCAATTTTCTTTAAGTGGTTGTGTGGCATTTTAGAGAGGCACGGCGGTTTGGTAAAGCAGTGCGTGGATGTCGCGAGCTCTCTTTTTAAGCCAACGCAACGCGAGGATTCTGTGTGCGATCAGTGTATGAGTGTTCGTCACAAGAGAAGCAGAGTGGTTTGAGGCATTGCTCACCGGGCGCGTGACCAGCACGAGGAAAGTTCAACGCACACTCGTATTAAAGAAAATTATCCTCTTAAGCGCTGGGTGAGTGTAACGAATATTGAAAGAGAGGAGTAATCGCTCTGGAATATTATTAGTCTACAATACATAAAGCAGTTTACAACACAAAGGAAAGATTACCGCATCGCTTGACGTTTGAGCTTGAAGCACTGGTTACCTCTTGAACTCTGGCAGAGTTACACAAGTCGACAGGAAACTGCGAGCTCGCATAAGTAACCAATCAGGAACGCGTGTGTGTCACGTGGGTACTGTACTGTAAAACAACGGTGACACGCACACCAGGAAGTGTTTCTTCAATAAAACTTTATTAATACTCAAGGCATAAACACAAGTGGAGAAATTTGTGTCAAGTGTGCAGAGAGAGAAATTCAACCTTAGTTTAAAAATTTTTTTTTATTATGTGCACACCAAGCAGTCTCTAACGTATAAATTTACAACAAGTTGCCTACGGTGATAGGCACACCTGTGACTTCTTCGGTGAAAGTCACACCATATTAATAGTTTATTATATAATATTGTTAAAAAAATATTGTTGGAGTGGTACGGGTGATTTTGATCAGACAGTGCATGATTTCTTTTTTCACTACTTTTTTATTTTTTTTATTTCACAATATTGTGTCAATACTGCTTAACTTTAAAGGGAAAGGTAGGGAGTCATGCAAAATGTACCTGCACCGACGCTTTTTTTTTTAGCAATCCAGGAGAGCCACTTGTTAAATGGAACAAGTGGAAAAAGATTTTTGCACATTATGCTAGCGTTTGTGGAACGAATTTGAGTGCAGAAAGGAAGCATTCATTACTTTTACACTGTCTTGGTGGCGAAGGTCAGAAAGTATTAGAAAATGTACCTGATCTATCTGCGGAAGAACAACGAGGGCTAAATGAATAGGAGATATGTATTTTGCAATTGGACAAGCATTATTTGCCCAGAGTCAGCACAATTATGGAAAGATACCATTTTGGGTTAAGGGAGCAAGGAAAAGAAGAAACAGAAGAAGATTATTTAACAGGGTTGAGAAAGTTGGCATCTAGTTGTAAGTTTGGGGCAACCAACGAAGAACGTATTCGTGATCAATTTGTTTTAAAGTGTAGAGAAGATAAAATTCGTGAAGAGTTATGGCTTAAGGATGAACCTCCTTTGGAGGAAGTAATTTGTATAGCGAAAAGGGTTGAACACATGTTGAAATGTGTTACTGAATTAAAGTGTGAGAAAAGTAAAACTCAACCTACTGTGGAAGAAGTACAAGAAAATGTATGTCTTGTTAAAAATGAAAAAGCACCCTCTAAAGAAATAGTGAAAGAGGAAGTTTTTAAGAATTCATCTGAATGTTTTCGTTGTGGAAGATCAGGTCACAAGGCCAATTCAAAATTCTGTCCTGCTTTGGGTGTTGTCTGCCATGGTTGTGGAAAAAAGGGCCATTTTATGAAATTTTGTAGATCTAAACAAAGAAAATTTCAAAACAAGGATATAAAAGAGATAATTTGTCAAGTCGGTGAGAATAAATGTACTCATCATCCTATAGGAAGGGTAAGGGTTTATGGGATTGATCTTGAGATAAAATTTGACTCATGCTCTCATCTCACAATCATTTCTAAAGAAACCTTCTGCAAGTGGTTCCAAAATAAAAACAGCCTACATAAGATGGATGTAAATCCAGGAGGATATGGCGGGCAACCCATTAGTATGTTGGGGTATTTTAATGCATGTATTGAGATGGAAAAGAAGTTGATTGTTGGCAAAATGTACATGTCCAAACAAGGCGATGGTTTACTTTGGTGGCCACAACAATGTTTGTTGGGGGTTAAGTTGAATCCTAATGCTGAACCGCAAGTACAAATTCAAGGGGTTGAAAGCAAGTTAAATGATTTTGTAGCAGAATTTCCATGTTTGTTCAAAGAAGACTTAGGTTGCTTGAAAGGGTACAATCATTGTATCAAATTAAAAAGTGGAGCTGTGGCCTCAGTGGCTAAAGTGAGGAGAGTTCCTATTGTGTTACAAGAGAAAGTTGAACAAGAATTAGATAAACTTCTCAAACAAGAGATTATTACTCCTGTGGAAGAATCTGAGTGGTTGGCACCAGTCGTTATTGCGAACAAACCTAATGGTGATATAAGACTTTGTGTGGACCTAAGGTCACTTAACAAGGAGGTGGTTGTTGATAAATTTCCCCTGCCAAATATAGATGAAATAATGTCAACATTAAGTGGTGCAAAAATGTTCACAACTCTCGATCTTACTCAGGCATACCATCAGTTAGAGCTGACGCAGAGCTCACAGGACCTGACGGCATTCATCACTCCCATGGGTGCTTTCAAGTATAAGAGAATGCCGTTTGGTCTGGTGTCTGCTGCCTCCGTTTTTCAGAGGGTAATGTCTTCTATTTTAAAAGGTGTGAAAGGGGTTAAGTGCTACCAAGATGACCTATTAATATTTGGTTTGACTCAACAGGAACATGATACCAGTGTGAGAATAGTTTTGGAGAAGCTTAAAAAAGCTGGTCTCACATTAAAATTTGAGAAATGTACGTTTTCTGTGCAAGAAGTGAACTATTTGGGACATCGTATCACTGCCAGAGGTATTGTTCCTAAGAAAGAATTCGTTGATACCATTCTAAAATTAGCCTCTCCCAAAACTAAAGAGGAAGTTGTTTCATTCTTAGGAATGATTGAATATTATGGTAAATTTGTACACAACTTGGCAAGCAAGTCCAGCAACATGAGGCAATTTCTGGGTAAGAACAAAGAGTTTATATGGTCAAATGAATGTCAAGATGAATTTATGGAGTTAAAAGAGAATTTGAAAAATGCCCCCAAATTACAGGCATTTATTCCAGGAGAGGAAACTACTGTAGTGACAGATGCAAGCTCTAAGGGTTTAGGAGCAGTTTTAAAGCAAACTAGAGATGGTAAGGAACATCTCATTGCTTGCGCATCAAGAAGCTTACGTGGAGCAGAATTAAACTACTCAGTAATCGAAAAAGAGGCGTTGGCCATTTACTGGGCGCTAAATAAGTTTCGCAATTTTGTTTGGGGAACTTATTTTAAAGTATGTTCTGATCACAAACCGTTAAAAGAAATCTTTTCAAAAAGGGTCTAGATTTCATTTCCTCTCGGATAAGACGTTGGGTGATTGGTCTTCAGGATTTTAATTTTGTGGTAGAACATCTTCCTGGTGTTGATAACGTAACTGCCGATTGTCTGTCCCGTTTAGTATGTGATGTGGAAGAAGAACAGATATTGGATGATGTCCTAGAAGAAGAAGTCAGTGTTTATGAAATAACCTCTGGTGTTATAAAAGAGGATGAGTGGAAAGAAGAAGTACAAAAAGATAGTGAGCTTATGAAAGTTATAAACATGATGCAATAGAAAGTTTTGTTTGACAAATCCTTGTCAAAAACTTGGCGAATGATTGATGACGATTTGTCTGTTGATAAAGGTATTCTATTAAGGGGCACCAAGTTGGTTCCTCCTTCGTCACTAAAGAAAAAATTAACGGAAGCAGCACATCAGGGCCATTTAGGTATAGTGAAAACTAAGGAAAGGATGAGAGCTTGTTTCTGGTGGCCTGGAATGGATTTGGAAATTGAGCAAGAAGTTAGAGAGTGCATGCAATGTAAGATTAGTGATAAAATTCTTACTCCTCGGACCATGCCTATGGTTTGTCGTAGGCTACGTAATAGTCCCTGGGAGGATATCGCCATTGATATTGTTGGCCCACATAGCGGTGAGCATCGTACACCTTATTCAATAGTTTTGATTGATCTATACTCCAGATGGGTGGAGGTTTCATGTGTGTCTGATGTTACTTCTGCATGTGTAATTTCCTTTTTACAAGATGTGTTTAAAAGATAAGGATTTCCAAAAACTCTATTGTTTGATAATGGTCCTCAATTCTGTTCCAGATAAATGAATGATTTCTTATTGTCATGTGGTATTCAACACAAAAAATGCTCAATGTATCATCCCGAGACTAATGGAGCTGTTGAAAGATTCAATAGGGTGATAAAAGAGAATATTCAACTGTCCAGAGTTAATTCCTTGAATTGGAAGGAGGAGTTGCAAAAATGTATTCTGGCTCATCATTTTACGCCTCACACCTCTACTCGGAAGTCTCCTTTTGAGGGCTCCTAACACAAGTTTGTGCCCAAGTTGGATGACTTGGAGTAAAGGTGTAAAAGATAATAGTGTTGGTATTTGGAGACAAAGAGAAGAAAGATTACAACTTAAAAATAAATTAAATTTTGATGAAAGAAAAAGGGTAAAGCAAGTTGCTGTAAAAGTAGGTGATTCGGTACGTGTGAAGGCTCCTGTAGGTGCTTTGTCCTGGTCCAAATACACGGTTCCTATTCGTGTAACGAAATGTTTTAGAAATGCTGTCAAATTAGAAGATGGAAGGATTTGGAATCTGAGTTGTGTTGTCATTCTCAAATCCAATCCTGAAATGAAAGTAATTGGAAATGACATACCTGATGACTCGGATAAGTCGTTTAACTTGGATTCAAGACAAAGTGGTCGAAAGACAACTGTGCCATTCTATCTGAAGGATTATGTTAATTAGTGCTTTTCTTAGTTTTGTGAAGCATTTATGTTATTCTTCTTTATGCATTCAATACTGTGTTTCCTGTGCACTTCATTATTGGAGGTGAGATTTGTGGTGTCTTCCTTCATTACTTCTATGTTATGCAAGTTCTATGGCACTCAAAGAACGACTGGACAACAACGCCCATGACAGCAAGGAACTTTTCAGCATCGTCAAAGAGTTCTCCAACCCCAGCGCCGGAAACAACGACATCACCCCCTCGCAAGACCTCTGCAACTCACTCTCCGCGTTCTTCCACCGCAAGATCACCGACATACACAACAGCTTCAACGCACAAACAACGCACCCTACCGCCGAACCAATGCCCGCCACCACCACCCTCTGCAACTGGACCCCGATCAACACCGAAGACACCACCCGCACGATGAACTCCATCCACTCCGGATCACCAACCGACCCCTGCCCACACCACGTCTTCAACAAAGCCGACGCCACCATCGCACCCCATCTCCGGGACATCATCAACTCCTCCTTCCGCACCGCCACCTTCCCGGAGAGCTGGAAGCACGCCGAGCTTACCGCCCTCCTGAAGAAACCAACGGCGGACCCCACCGACCTCAAGAACTACCGCCCCATCTTGCTCCTTCCGTTTCCGGCCAAAGTCATCGAGAAGACCGTCAACAGACAGCTTGCCGCCTTCCTCGAGACGAATGGATCCCTCGACCCCTCGCAGTCCGGGTTTCGGGCCAACCACAGCACCGAGACCGCCCTTATCGCAGCCACCGACGACATCAGAACCCTAACCGACAACGGGGAAACAGCTGCCCTCATCCTCCTGGACCTCTCCGCGGCGTTCGACACCGTCTGCCACCGCACCCTAGTGAAGCGCCTCAGCAACATCGGAATCCGAGAGAAAGCACTGGAATGGATCATCTCGTTCCTCGCCGGAAGAACCCAGAGAGTCCGCCTCTCCCCGTTCAGATCCGAAGCCACCGAAGTCATCTGCGGCGTTCCACAAGGATCCTCACTCAGCCCGACCCTCTTCAACGTCTACATGAGCCCCCTCGCAGCCATCGCACGCCGACACAACCTCAACATCATCTCCTATGCCGACGACACCCAGCTGATCCTCTCCCTCACCAACGACCCCACTACCGCCAGAGCCAACCTGCACGACGGGATGAGAGACGTCGCCGACTGGATGAGGAACAGCCGCCTTAAACTGAACTCAGACAAGACGGAAGTCCTCATCCTGGGCTCATCACCCTCCGCCTGGGACGACTCCTGGTGGCCCCCGGCCCTGGGCACCGCACCCAAGCCAACGGACCACGCACGCAACCTGGGCTTCATCCTGGACTCCTCCCTATCAATGACCAAACAAGTCAACGCCGTCTCATCTTCATGCTTCAACACCCTGCGCATGCTCCGCAAGATCTTCAGATGGATCCCCACTGAAACCAGGAAGACCGTCACCCAGGCACTCGTCACCAGCCGACTGGACTATGGGAACACCCTCTACGCCGGAACCACAGCCAAACTTCAAAAGAGACTCCAGCGCATCCAGAACGCCTCCGCACGACTCATCCTGGACATCCCCCGACACAGCCACATCACCGTACACCTGAAAGACCTGCACTGGCTCCCCGTCAGCAAGAGAATCACGTTCAGACTCCTCACCCACGCACACAAGGCCCTCCACGACCTGGGCCCAAAGTACCTCAACGACCGCATGTCCTTCTACACGCCCACACGCCAGCTACGATCAACCAGCCACGCCCTCGCCACCGTACCACGCATCCGCAGAACCACCGCCGGAGGAAGATCCTTCTCCTACCTGGCGGCCAAGACCTGGAACTCCCTCCCCACTCACCTTCGGCGAACCCAGGACCATCTCGCCTTCAGGAAGCAGCTCAAGACCTGGCTGTTCGAGCAGTAACTTACCCCCTCCCCCAGCGCCTTGAGACCCTCCCGGGTGAGTAGCGCGCTCTATAAATGCCGTGATTGATTGATTGATTGATTGGAACATAGAACTTGGAATGTACTTGGTTTCTCATCTGACAGTTGCTGCCCAGCTGCTGATGGATGAGGTGCTATGAATAAACCCTCTATCGTGAAACTACTACGTGTGTCCTGATAATTTGAAGATTCTTTACATAGGTGCAGCAACCCCATCTTGATTCTAGTGAGAAAGATGTTCAATGCAAGCCAGCATAGAAAGCTATACCTCAACAATTACTATATATATTGGATTGCACTATACTAGAGAAGAATATGGCAGAAGCATGAGTAAGGGGCAGCTCCTCCGCTAAGGTGGAGGAGCGTTGCCCCACCAGAAAAATAAAATGATAATAACAAAGTAAGTATCATTTTATTTTTCACTATTCTCTGGCGCTGTAAATGTGCAGCCGGGGCGGGGCTGTGCTGGACACATGGCAGGGGAAGGAGTTGTTTGCACACTTCAAAGTGGGCATGACTGCTCGGGGGGCCTGTCTGGCCCAGCCAAACAGTCATGCACACTTTGCATGTTCCCCACCAGGCTGCAATACACAGCCTGGTGGGAAACATGCCCAGGCCCCCAGTCCCTATCTGAGTGCCGATCCACGGTGCTCAGACTAATCACAATGCTGCATTTCAGCGTTGTAATTGGCTTAGGGGAGCCAATCACAACGCTGCAAATGTAGCGTTGTGATTCGCTATGGGGAGCCTGGGTGCTTGCTGTACCTGCATGACTCGTGGACAAAGAGGACGGAGGAGACCCAGCCGCCGAGAAGGTATGTGCATTTTTCTTTTTGTTTATTATTTTTCTCCCCCTTTCTTTTTTTTAACACCCCCCTCCACACCACTACTCCCCAGTAGCTGCCACTACTGTGAGAGATCCACAAAAGGACATGCAGTGCTTACTCAAGAGGTAGTTTGTTATAAAAAAAGCATGGTATTTATTTCAAAGGTGCTGGATTGTCTATTTTTTCTGTTGAGAGCTGAAATGGCATGCAGCTTTGGCTTGTAAAATTGGCCTGTAGCTGATAAGCAATTTTTACAACTAACCACAGTGACCTCAGTACTTCTAAGGACCTTAAATAATTGCTTTTAGAGGCATATTGTATTTAGTCACTCCTGCAGCATATCTACCTCTGTCTCTATTAGCCCACCCAACAACAAGATTGAAACTGGTAGAGATGTTAAGGTCTTTTGACACACCTCCACAACTGAGATGGACTACAGAATGCCAGTAACTTTCACCTCAATCCATCCCAGCTTGTTGTGATTCCTGCAAAAGTTGTGTGAAATGCAATGAGCAGTCTAACCAGAATTAACCCCATCCCATCCCAGGTTACAATGCATTCAAAGTGTTCTGTTGGCACTCAAAGACAGCATATAATTCCCAGTCGACACTAGCACAGACATAGTTGATGTAATTAATTGGGAGTATTAGTTGAGGGGGTGAGAACCCACCTCAAATAATAAACACAATCTTTATCAAGGTGAATCACAGAAGTCACTAAATAAATCTGTCTTTAACCCTCAGGTAGTTTGGCACAAAGCAGTCAGGCTTAACGTCTGAGGCAATGTGTAAAGTATTTATGCAGTACTCAAACAGTAACACAATGCAAAAAAAAATCCCAAACCTATGGAGAAAAATAGAGTACATTTTAATATCTAAAATGACACAAACATGACAAAATTCCAACCAGTAGAATGGGATATATGTATTTTTAAAAGTTTAATTAAAAATAGGGACAAAAACACAAAGTGCCAACCGCAGTTTTCTAGTCGTGCAAGACCAGGGTTAAGACAAACGTTAAGGCTGACCACAATGGAGCACGGGATTGTATACAGGGAGGAGGTATGTCGCTATGGAAATTTACCTTCTGATTTTTCTGGAGAAAAAGTGTTTATCAACGAGTCATCAGAAGGACAAGCTGCGAACTGAATTCGAAGCAAAGCTCAATGCTGGCATGCTGCTGAACAGCAAATGTTCGAAATTGGATTGTTGATTTAACTGAGGTGTGAGCCCTGGTCATACAGCAACCACAATCCCAGTCATGGCAAGGCACAAGCAAGCCCCAAATTACCCTGTTATCACCCCCAGGTAGCTTTGCAGAGAAAAGTCAGGCTTAACTTAGAGGCATGTGTAAAGTATTTTTGCAACACTGCAAACAGTAAAGCAGTGAAAACACCACAAAAAAGATCCCACACCAGGTTAGAAAAATAGAGCTTAATTTAATAAATAACACAAGACCAAAGCAACAAAAATGGATTCAGCAGAACTGGAGTAATGAATTTGTAAAGAATAAAGTGAAAAGTAATGCCTAAAAGCATAAAGTACCAAACAGGAATATCTGGTTGTGCTGGACTGTGTCAAAGTCAAAAGTTCAGACTGACCGTGATGGAAAATGGGTCAGATATAGTCCCAGATTAGTTGCGCAGAAGTTTTACCATTTTAAGTTTTGTGCCAAGAGTCCCTTTTGCGTTGGAGATCGTCTCAAGGAGCAAGGAAAGAGCTGCAGTTGGTGGTCAGTGTGGCGTGATGAGCAGGCTAGGCGTGTTGGACCGATGGGCTGGAGGTTTGAGTTGGTGGTCCCCCACGGGCTGTTGATGCTGCAGTGTGAAGAGATGCGCTGGTGGCAGCTCACACTGATTTTTGGTGCAAGGAGCACAGTTCTGGTGCAAACGGGCCCGTTCGCAGTTGCGAAGAGCCCAAAAACTTGGTTTCAAGAGCTCAAAAGACACACCAAGGGTCCAGGACCTGAGAGGCACCACTTGGGGGTCAGGAACTCACTGAAGATGGGTCCAGGATCTGTTGGAGAGCCTTTTATGCCCCTGATGCTGAGATCTGGAGGACAGCAGACTAGCCCTTTAATTCTCTCTGGAGTGCTGTTTCAAGATGAGTTGCTGGCAAGAGGGCAGCAGGCAGCGGCTCAACAGAGTGACTGTCCTTGTAGCAGCAAAGTGGTCCTTCTTCCTGACAGAGTATCCACAGGTTCATAAAGCCGTACACCACAATACCCCATACTACCTAGCAAATAAGCTTGATCTATCAGGCTCCAGCCGGAACCTCAGAAGTACATCCACCCTTCTCTTGAAACCTCCAAGATTCAAAAAGAAAAAATCATACAACTGTGCGTTCTCCAGTCTTGCTCCGAGAATCTGGAACTCCTTGCCATCCGAGATCAGATCCAATCCATCCACTACCTCCTTTAAAAAACTGGTCAAAAGGCTAATAATGAACGAACGTTAATGCGTTGATCATGCTCGTGTGTTTTGTCAATAACCAAAAACCATGAAGTAGTTTCACTGATATTCCATTATATCTTTTTACCTTATTTTTGTTTTAGTCCTAGATAGCTCCTTCAACTGCATTAACTGTTGATTTTACTCGTTTCCTCTTTCTGTTAAAATTCTTTGAGGCACAGCGCACATCTTGGTTCATTCTATTGTATGATGTTTTACTTGGAGCGCTCTATGGCACCTCTGAGACACAATACTTCTTAATTTTTGAATGTTTTCCCACAGGTTGTAACTTCACTTACTTTGTTTATGTTTTGTATACTTGCTGGTGCCAACTTTGTACAGCGCTCTGATACCCCTTTGGGTTTTGTTCGCGCTCTATAAAACTTTTCAAATAAATAAGTGTACTGAAGTGGTGGTGGTTGAGGTTCTTCTTTTATACATAGTTGTGCCTTTCAAGAGGGAGAAGCTCTAGAGGCATGCCTTTGTAGTGTTCAGAAGTCCTGCCTTCCCTGCCCTGGCTCCAGACTAACTACAGGGGGTATGCACCTCTATGTGTGGAGACAGGTCAGATGTTAGTGAGGCTGGGCCCACCTCCTCCCTCCCATCCTGCCAGATATGGCCCATCCAGCCACACCTAAGCGCCCTTTGTGTGTGGATTTCTAGAGGAATACACAAAGTCCAACTGCACCCAATCATGTGACCGGAGACAGGCTGCAGGCATGATAATGCCAACCTTCTAAAAGTAATGTCACACAACGGGGAGTGTTCCTGTTAAGGGAATAGGGGGAGGGATGCATACATTATACAAACAGAGAAGGCCCCCTACACCATAGATTCTTAAAACGTTGTATTTGCTACGTAATTGCTCTGAGCCTACGCTTATCAACAACGCAATTTATAATCTTCAAAGGTTTATTTCGAGATTATCACACACCTGTGAATGAGCCAAAAAATGTACTGAAAACACTTACTTGAACAACACAACTACATTAACATAGTTGAGACCCAAACATTATGCACAATTTTAAATACAGAACATTACTTAGACTTTTTCTTTGACATATAGCACATGCACAACAAACTTTTTGTGATGTATATGCATGAAAACCTAACATGTTCAAAAGAAAAGAACATACATTTAACATAAAATCACACTACTAACATTAATATGTACACATATATTATTTAACAAAGATA
Source organism: Calotriton arnoldi (assembly GCA_963921515.1). NCBI lineage: Eukaryota > Metazoa > Chordata > Amphibia > Caudata > Salamandridae > Calotriton > Calotriton arnoldi. Next base: position 1,606,552 of record CAWUFW010003635.1, read on the forward strand.
AGTGACCAACATGGATTTACTTAACGTAGTAGATACTCTTGTCTTCCTTATGTTAGTCATGTGTTCAAGAATTACCCTGTGGGTTTGGGGCACAATGTCCCACCCTTGATTGTTGCTTTAAGTGGCTTCAATTGTCACAATTTCAATTCACCGGGTACTATTAGCCTTTATAAAGGAGTGCCCTCAACTGTAATGAAGTATGCCGACATGTTTCAACCTTCTTTGGGTCTACTGATTAAGCATGAAGGTCTTTCTCAGGGCTTTCAAAGTTTATAAATAGACACTACATATGAGACAAAAATAAAAGCTATTTGTCACATGACTGAGGTGGAACCTCATTATTTAAAGACAGGAACTAGTGAGGGAGCCTTAAAACCCAAAGTGTTTACATACTAGTCTTGATGTGGTGAGTCACCACAACATGGTTATTATGGTGTGGCAGGTGTGCAATATTTGCACCAGGGTGGTGTGCGTTTCCACCTGGAGTAATAATCATGTATATGATTGGCAGGCACTACTTGTATATCAGACTTTCTTAAAAATCCTCCATTTATATGGGCCCATACCTGTGCGCTTATTGTGCGGATAAGACTCTCTGCCTCTGAGAGGTTGCAGTCTGGAACGGGGGTACACAAATGCATTTGATTAGCTATGAACTTTGTGCTCTATGGGAGCAGTATTCTAGTAGGTTTAGTGCTCTCTTGCTCTGCACAGATGTTGATGCTAGACCACTGCCACAAAGGGCTTTCCTCAGACTACACAGTGCCCTCTTGATACAGCCAGTTAGTAAATCAAATGGGTGCTTGACCACCACAATATCAGGAAGGTTTAATGAACAATTAAAACAAAAGAAGCTAGTCCAAAGAGTGGGCGTGCTTGCCAATCAAAATTAGCACTCATATCGATTGCACTAGCAGAAGTAGTTATTTTGGGCACCCCTCCTTTGGTTGGGGTAAAGTGGTCTTCACAGCCCTTGTTTATTTGGGAAATCCATGGGTTGATCGTGTTTCCACCTAGAAAAGACTAAGCCTGGGCGTAGTTCGCGAGTAGTGCTTCGCGAAGCTACGCAAAGTGCAGTTCGCACTACGCGAGCTATGCGTAGCACTACGCGAACTGCGTAGTGCACTGTTCGCAATGATTGCACAGTGCCGGATGCTTGTCCGCACTGTGCAATCATTGAAAACGGCATCTTGCACAGTGCGAGCTGTCTTTTACTGCCGCTCGAGTAGATTTTTACTCGAGCGGCAGCTTCTCAACGCGGACTGGTAGTTTCTCATTGCGAGCGGTCGCGAGCATACGCGACCACTCGCAATGAGAAACCTGACCTCCCCGCGTTGAAAATCTCGCCGGGAGGTTTATTTTCCACGCTCGCGATCGGCAACTTGATGTTGCTGATCGCGAACAAGGAAAAAGTCTTGCCGGGATGTCATTTTGCTTGCTCGCGGTCGCCAACTTGACGTTGAGGACCGCGAGCAAGCAAAAATGACTGCTGCACTACGCTACGCATGTTTGCACTGTGCTACGTGCAATTCGCGTTGTGCGAAGTAGCGCAAACTTCGCAAACTACGCGAGCGTAGCGTAGTGCTTTGCCCAGGGTTAGAAAAGACCCAAAGAGATATGGCAGGCTAGATGAGCATCAGCAGAGATCTTTAGGCTTATTCCTAGCCAGAAGAAACAGCTCCATATTCTTGATGAACCTGTAGCAGTGTGGTCCACGCACACCCAGATGCAGGATGTGCGCAATAATTTGGAGGTAAACTCCAGCCTATTTGTCTATCTTCGGGAAATTTGACTATGATGTGATTTAGCAAATCTTTTTAACTATATAAGTTTCAGCCTATCATGCAAGGGTAGAGTTCCCCTTCTCAAAGAGGGCATACTGATGGCCCTCTTTCCATAGGGTGTTTCAATGGTCACGGCCCACATTCACACATTCATGTGACCAGAAACACCTTCTAGGCTGCATTGGTGGGAAACCTTGTGCACTTCCTGTAAAGAGCAGAGGAAGACGATTTGGGGGGCAGGGTTATTCTCTATAGGAAGCATTACTCTTCAATCTTCCAACTATCTCACCAGCCACAGGATGGCGTGTAAGCGATCTTTGTAGTATGCCGCTTTACTCGCCCCACCCCCATGCAGACACTGCCAATGAGTGAGAGACACAGCTGCCATGCAGCAAACCAGTAGTGAGCCTCGACTGTGGCCCGCAGGGTTAATAACCTGAAGGTAGATCTGTGGCTGTAGCTACAATATACTTTTAGGGAAAAATTGCATATTGGAAGGCAGAAGGCTCCTGCTTGGTGATGCAGGAATTTGCTGAAAGTTCAGAAAGTAAGCAGGCTGTGCAAGTTGTGGTGAGTAGGTTCACCTGCAGGTTCTATCTTTGAGGGAAACAAAGTGTGACTATGCTGGTAAATTCTCGTAAAGGAGGTACCAAGGTAAATAGGGTAACCCACACTGGGAACTGTACAAGACAGATGGGAGGCGGCTTGACGGATTCCAGTATCAATCGACTAAATAGCACCAAAGGAAAAATGATAGAAGACCCTCAGGAGATGCTGTCGGTAAATTGGTTCGGGCCTGAGACGGTGGCCTCCAAGCTGGCAATACAGGGCTCTGCCTCTCAGTCACCAGAGGTCATGGGACCCCACAAAGACAGGCCAGATACCGGTAAGATTGGTGACTCTTTGCTTGAGACAGGGCAAAAACAAGGAACAATGAGAGAGAAGCACCCGCTTAGGGGGAATAGCGGATAAGGAGGCTAAAAATGGAGATACTGGTTTAGTACCCTTCAAGAGAGTAAAGGGACATGAAAGCTCTGCACCCTATCGCAATAAAAAGAGTCCGGTGGACCCATCTGGGTCATACCTTAAACAGAGACATATCCGAATAGCAGGCCCACAGAGTTTTTCCTGCTCTTTCTGAGTAAACCGAGTACTATGAGCAGCAGAAACATCCAGGGCTTGGAGTTTAGACTGGAGTCAGCTCCCCTTTGAAGTTTGATAGGCCAACCAGGACAAATAGAGATTGATGGACAGTCCCCTAATGCAGATCAGAGTTTGATAAGAGCAGAGGGCCCAATACATCTAAGCCCTGGGCAAAGTAGCACTCCAACTGAACTAACAAATCCAATTGAAGTTCCTGCACCCTACAAGGAGTTCATTGTGAAATTTTGAAGGAAATAAAATCAATGAAGGGTAAGCAAAAAATAATTGCTAAGCAGGTGGAAAACCGATTAGCCAGTTCAGAGGGGGGAACCTAACAGACTCTTCATAAAATGGAAGCGATGAAGCAACGCATTTCAGATTGTGAGGATAAGCTAACATCGACCTCCGGGTCTATGCTGCAAATTGACAAACAGTTAGCAGCATTAAGAATAAAGCAGGAGGAATTGGAAAATCATTCCCAAAAATCTAACCTTAGAATTACTGGCATTCCAGAACATAAAGAGGATATGAGGCTCCATTCACTTATGTGACTAATCTAATCAAGAAATATCTACTTCTGGAACAATGGTGCATGCACACCATGTTCCTGCCCAAGCTCCTGCTAATTCCAAATACCCTCGCAAGCTGTTGATAAATATTGTGGATTTTTGTAATAAAGAGAAGGTCGTGAGGAAGGCAATTCAGGAGAAAGCATTTGAGGTGAACAATGAATATTTGATGCATATCTTTTCAGATATGGCAGTGGAATCCGCCTGAGGAGAAAAGTCTTTAACCCCTTCGCTGCTAGGCCTTTTCCCCCCTTGTGCTAAGCCTTTTTTTGGCTATTTGGGGTAGTGCGCGCTTAGGCCCCTGTAACTTTTTGACCACATAAGGTATCCACGCCAAATTTGCGTCCTTTTTTTCTAACTTCATGGGGATTGTAAAGGTTCCCAGGGTTTGTGGATTCCCCTGGAGGGGACCCAGAAACTAGCCAAAATACAGCTAAATTTTGTTTTTTTGGGGAAAAATGTGAAAAAAGGGCTACAGATGAAAGCGTCTTGTTTTTCCCTGCAAATGGCATCAAAAAGGGGTTGTGGTGCTGAAATCACCATCTTCCCAGCTTTCAGAGACAAGCAGACTTTTGTCAGAAAACCAACTTTTTTGACACAGTTTTGGCATTTTTCTGGGACTTTGCCTATTTTTGCTATTTTTTTGTGCTTTCAACCTCCTTCCAGTTAATGGTAAAAATGGGTATGAAAGCAATAATGGATCCTGGAAAGCTATACATTTCTGAAAAGTAGATAAAATTCTGAATTCAGCAAGGGGTCATTTGTGTAGATCCTTAAAGTTTTCCTTATAGAAACTAACAGTTAAATGAAGGAAAAATTGAAAAGTAGTTGAAAAAAACAGCCATTTGTGTCAACGTTTTCACCTGTAACTTCTTCTAATTATGACAGCTATTTGAAAGCAATATACCGTTATATCCGCTGGACCTTTCTGGTTGTGGGGATATAAAGGACTTGTAGGTTCACCAAGAACCCGATGATCCCAGAGCCAATAACTGAGCAGCATCTTGCAATGGTTTTTTATTATGTACCGGGTATATAGCAATTATTTTGGGAAAATGTATACATGGAAAAATTGTTATGAAAGACACCTATGTATTTCTGAAATGGGAACAAAATGTAGATTTTAGAAACAGTAGCTATTTGCACATTTCCGAAATTACCCATACTAGCATGAGAATTATAGGATATTTTTCAAAGTGACTTCATTTTTACACATTGGGGCCGATTCCGATCTCGGCCGGTAGTGCTCCGAATCGGATTCGGATTTACCGGATCCGATTCGGAGCCCTGTTTCCCGACCGAATCGTACGCGGGTCCGGCCGAGCGAGTACGATGCAAGCACCCGCGAAATCGCCGACCGACTCGAACGCGGCTTCAACACGCTCTGACCGACTCGCATGGGCACGACTCGCACCGCGCTATGGAGACGTTTCCCGGCTGGGTAAGTACGATGCGCGCCGCGAGCAGTCCGACCGACTCGCGCCGTCCGGCTCGAAAAAGCTGTCGGAGCCGGACTTTGGGGGTCTGCGTCGGACCCCCTGTACGCGTAGGCGCGCGAGTCGCACACAGGGGGCACCAATGGGTCCCCCTACCTGTGCATGTATGCCGCGATGCGCGTGGACGCATACACGCTGTAGGGGGCGCCCTTGTCCGCCTCGCACCCATTGAGTCAATGGGAGCCCGCGTACGCGTTGAACAACTGGCTCCCATTGACTTCAATGGGAGTCCGACCGACTCGAGTCCGATAGCATGCGAATGCATCGTACTCGTCCGGTCGGACTGCTAAGGTCCGATTCGGTCGGAATTCTCTCCGGGTCCGGCTCGGTCGGAGAGATTTCCGGCCGGAATCGGTATCGGCCCCATTGTCTTTCATTTGGAAGGCAGAAATGCATCGAAAGTCAATGGGTAATAACAGTTGCTCTACAATTCTGTGTTACCCTAAGTCTCCCGATAAAAATGGTACCTCACTTGTGTGGGTAGGCCTTGTGCCCACAACAGGAAATGGCTCAAAATGCAACGTGGACGTACGACATTTGCACAATGAAAAATTACCCTTTTTTTGCAAAGTGCCTAGCTGTAGTTTTTGAACCCTAGCTCTGCGGGCACTTAGGGAAACCTAGCAAACCTATACATTTTTGAAAACTAGACACACAGGGGAATCCAGGATGGGGTGACTTGACTTCCTCCCACCAGGTTCTGTTACCCAGAATCCCTTGCAAACCTAAAAAATTGGTAAAAAAACACATTTTCCTCACTTTTCTGTGGTGGAAAGTTCTGGAATCTGCGCGGATCCACAAAATTCTACCCACCCCGCGTTCCCCAAGGTCTTCCAAAAACAATGGTTCCTCACTTGTGTGGGTCGGCCTAGTGCCTGCGACAGGAAACGGCGCAAAACGCAACGTGGTCACACCTCAATTTCGCAGTGAAAAATGACCCTTTTTTGGAAAAGTGCCTAGGTGTAGTTTTTGAACCCTAGCTGTGCCGGCACCTAGGGAAACCTAGCAAACCTATACATTTTTGAAAACTAGACACCCAGGGGAATACAGGATGGGGTGACGTGACTGCCTCCCACCAGGTTCTGTTACCCAGAATCCCTTGCAAACCTAAATAATTGTAAAAAAAAACACATTTTCCCTACATTTCTGTGGTGGAAAGTTCTGGAATCTGTGTGGATCCACAAATTTCCGCCCACCCCGCGTTCCCCAAAGTCTTACGAGAAAAATGGTACCTCACTTGTGTGGGTCGGCCCAGTGCCTACGACAGGAAACGGCGCAAAACGCAATGTGGTCACACCTCAATTTCGCAGTGAAAAATGACCCTTTTTTGGCAAAGTGCCTAGCTGTAGTTTTTGAACCCTAGCTCTGCCGGCACCTAGGGAAACCTAGCAAACCTATTCATTCTTCAAAACTAGACACCCAGGGGAATCCAGGATGGGGTGACTTGACTGCCTCCCACCAGGTTCTGTTACCCAGAATCCCTTGCAAACCTACAAAATTGTCAAAAAAACACATTTTCCCCACATTTCTGTGGTGGAAAGTTCTGGAATCTGTGTGGATCCACAAATTTCCACCCACCCCGCGTTCCCCAAAGTCTTATGAGAAAAATGGTACCTCACTTGTGTGGGTCGGCCTAGTGCCTGTGACAGGAAACGGCGCAAAACGCAACGTGGTCACACCTCAATTTCGCAGTGAAAAATGACCTTTTTTTGGCAAAGTGCCTAGCTGTAGTTTTTTAACCCTAGCTCTGCCGGCACCTAGGGAAACCGAGCAAACCTATACATTTTTGAAAACTAGACACCCAGGGGAATCCAGGATGGGGTGACTGGACTGCCTCCCACTAGGTTCTGTTACCCAGAATCCCTTGTAAACCTAAAAAATTGTCCAAAAAAAACAAATTTTCCCCACATTTCTGTGGTGGAAAGTTCTGGAATCTGCGGGGATCCACAAATTTCCGCCCACCCCGCGTTCCCCAAAGTCCTACGAGAAAAATGGTACCTCACTTGTGTGGGTCGGCCTAGTGCCCACGACAGGAAAAGGCGCAAAACGCAACGTGATCACACCTCAATTTCGCAGTGAAAAATGACCCTTTTTTGGCAAAGTGCCTAGCTGTAGTTTGTGAACCCTAGCTATGCCGGCACCTAGGGAAACCTACCAAACACACACATTTCTGAAAAGTAGACACCCGGGGGCTTCCAGGGAGGTATGGCTTGCATGGATCCCCCAACGTTTCCTTACCCAGAATCCCCTGCAAACCTCAATTTTAGCTGAAAAAATCACTTTTTCAAACATTTTTGTGTGGGAAAGTGTGGCATCACTGGCCTCACACAAATTTCCTACCACCCAGCATTCCCCCAGGTCTCCCGATAAAAATGGTGCCTCACTTGTGTGGGAGGCCCAAGTACCCGCGACAGGCAAGGGCCCAAAACGTAGTGAGGCGACATCAAAATTGCCTATCTCAAAAACACCTGGTTTTGCAAGGGGGTCACCTGGGTTTTTGGCCTTGTGCTCGGCGGCTATCTAGGGAAACCTACCAAACCCACACATTTCTGAAAAGTAGACACCCGGGGGCTTCCAGGGAGGTATGGCTTGCGTGGATCCCCCAACGTTTCCTTACCCAGAATCCCCTGCAAACCTCAATTTTAGCTGAAAAAAATCACTTTTTTCACACATTTTTGTGTGGGAAAGTGTGGCATCACTGGCCTCACACAAATTTCCTACCACCCAGCGTTCCCCCAGGTCTCCCGATAAAAATGGTGCCTCACTTGTGTGGGAGGCCCAAGTACCCGTGACAGGCAAGGGCCCAAAACGTAGTGAGGCGACATCAAAATTGCCTATCTCAAAACCACCTGGTTTTGCAAGGGGGGTCACCTGGGTTTTTGGCCCCGTGCTCGGCGGCCATCTAGGGAAACCTACCAAACCCACACATTTCTGAAAAGTAGACACCCGGGGGCTTCCAGGGAGGTATGGCTTGCGTGGATCCCCCAACGTTTCCTTACCCAGAATCCCCTGCAAACCTCAATTTTAGCTGAAAACATCACTTTTTTCACACATTTTTGTGTGGGAAAGTGTGGCATCACTGGCCTCACACAAATTTCCTACCACCCAGCGTTCCCCCAGGTCTCCCGATAAAAATGGTGCCTCACTTGTGTGGGAGGCCCAAGTACCCGCGACAGGCAAGGGCCCAAAATGTAGTGAGGCGACATCAAAATTGCCTATCTCAAAACCACCTGGTTTTGCAAGGGGGGTCACCTGGGTCTTTGGCCCCGTGCTCGGCGGCCATCTAGGGAAACCTACCAAACCCACACATTTCTGAAAAGTAGACACCCGGGGGCTTCCAGGGAGGTATGGCTTGCGTGGATCCCCCAACGTTTCCTTACCCAGAATCCCCTGCAAACCTCAATTTTAGCTGAAAAAATCACTTTTTTCTGAAATTTTTGTGTGGGAAAGTGTGGCATCACCGGGCTCACACAAAAGTTTTCAGTATACACTCTACACCCTGGAACACCAGTAAAGTCTGGCAATGCCGGCTGCACCATGCCTGGGGCAACCCAGAGGTCAGCACTTTCAACGGGAAGCCTTGCAGCCCCATGCTGCAGCCCAGGTGCCTCTTGCCGCACTATACCAACGGGAAGCCTTGCTGCCCCAGATGCCTCTTGCCGCACTATATCAACGGGAAGCCTTGCAGCCGCAGGCTGCAGCCCAGATGCCTCTTGCCGAACTACACCAACCGAAAGCCTTGTAGCCCCAGGCTGCAGCCCAGATGCCTCTTGCCGCACTATCGGCACATCAATCTCCTCCTCTAACACAGGCACTTCATCCGCATTAAGAGTATCTTCAGTATCCGATGATTCCATGTGGAGAGAAAACTCACTGCCTGAATCGTCCCATGCCTCCTCTGCCTCAGATGCAGAGTCAGTCTCTGAACCATGGTCAGAGGAAGACTCAAAAAGCATACCAACAACCTGCTGAGCAGTAATCCTGCAGCTAGCCATTATCCTTACTAAGAAAGGAGACTGCACAAACAAGTCAACAACAACCAACACTGTGCAAAGCAAGTAAGTAAAAAAATGTGTGCCTTTATCACAAAGATCTATATACTCAAAAACTATACAATTCACTTACAAGAGACAGCTACACTCACCAGCACCTACTCTGCAGAGACACAGCAAAAACGATATCCCACTAGAAAGAAAAAAACCAAAACCAATTACTCACAAGACAACAAAATACACATCGAGCACAAATGCAAAATGTTTTTGACACTCAAAAAACAGAAGCCAAACATACTGCTATTATTACACCATTTGCAAAAAACAAATTCATGCAGAGAAATGAAACTCATTTACATTGTACAAAAAAACTCTCTTACCAAACACGTGCAACTACACAAACAGAAGAGCCACCAGTAACGAAACCGCAACCTGGAACAGTCTAAAGAGCAAAAGCCTTCAACTAGAACAAAAAAGGAGAAATAAAGCATTACAATTGCAATTCACAAAAAATAAAACAATTAACATTATAACACGCTATGTTACTACCCAAATGGTCAATTGGCCAGATGGGCCTTCAAATAGGGCTGAGAAAAATAGGGGGTGATCTTGCCCAAGGGATCGGGTGAGGTTGTCTGCCAGGCCAATCTGCCCCCCAGGTGGGGCAGAAAACAGCAGACAGAAATTTGCCCCCTTGCAAAAGTAATAAATCCCTGGTGCCAAGTGGGGTTTCTGCCCCCCCGGGGGCAGAAAGGGCAAAAACTAGGCTGATCTGCCCCCTGTCGCTTCCATTTTTATTTAAACTACTTCCCTGGTGTCTAGTGGGGGTTTCTGCCCCCCCCGGGGGCAGAAAGGCAAAAAAACAGGCCGATCTATTACAAAATAAAATGGCGCCCTGGAAGTGACCCTTGCCCAAGGGGTCACTCCCATCAAAATTGAAATAAATCCCTGGTGCCTAGTGGGGTTTTCTGCCCCCCCCGGGGTCAGAAAGGGCAAAAAAACAGGCCGATCTGCCCCTAGGGGGGGGCAGAATGTCCAAACAAAGAAATATGCCCCCTGGAAGCGACCCTTGCCCAAGGGGTCGCTTCAATTTCATTTACAAAATGAATCCCTGGATCTAGTGGGCTTTTCTGCCCCCTGGATCCAAAAACGGCCGAAAAAACGGTCGATCTGTCCCCAGGGGCGGGCAGAAAAGTCTTAATAAAATGTTGGCCCCTAGGAAGCGACCCTTGCCCAAGGGGTCGCTTCCATTTCATTACAAAATGGATCCCTGGATCTAGTGGGCTTTTCTGCCCCCCTGGATCCAAAAACGGCCGAAAAAAACGGTCGATCTGTCCCCAGGGGGGCAGAAAAGTCTTCATTACATTGTCGCCTCCTAGGAAGCGACCCTTGCCCAAGCGGTCGCTTCCTTTATTTTAAAAGGACATCCCTGGTGTCTAGTGGGGCATTCCTGCTCCACGATCGCGACGCTGTGCGCGATCGTGAAGCAGGAATACCCTGCATTGAGACATCAGGGGAGAGGAAATACTCTTTCCTCTCCCCGATGCCTCAAGGCATCCTATTACGGCCCCCCGCCCCACCGCAACAACAAACACTTACCCTCCCTCTGGACGCGCTGGAAAGAAATGATTTCCAGCGCGTACAGCGCTTCCTAATGACGTCGGCGCGCGCTGTGCGCGCTGGCGTCATGGGGAAGCGTGGGGAGGCCGGGGTGGCAGCGGAAACTCTTCCGCTGCCATCCCCCTCTGTGGGGGCAAGATCGATGCCCCAGGGGGAGCGCCAGCGCTTCCCCAGGGGCTGTGCTCATGACGGAGCGGTTCCGTCATAAGCACAGCCCAACCGATCCTCATGATGGAACCGCTCCGTCATGAGCATCGAAGGGGTTAAAGCATCACTCCCAGAGCTTCACCAAGCGGGGATGAAGGCTACCATCATTAATCCATCCAAGATGAAAATGCTACACAAAGACCTGTTTAATCTGTGCTCCATGGTGGAATTTTTCATTATGATTATGTTGTGTTTAGATTCATCTTTGAATAATTGTATGTTGGGTTGTTTGGGTTTTGGGTTGTTTGGTAGACTGCTGAATTGTGAGTTGAGTGGTGGTATGTTTGATTAGAATGGTAGAGAGTTTGAAGGTGAAGTGAGGTGTGTGAGACAAGAGAGATTTTTTTGTAAACTTTGGACACTTTGTATTTGGTATGGTGTGTGAGTAAGTAGTTTGGTTTACTTATTGAAAATGCAAAAAAATGTGTGCGTCTAATTTTTATATGTGAATCTTTTGATTAAATTCTGATTAAATCATATGGAAAAAGAGGTGTTTGGCGACATTGTTTTAAGTCAATGCGCATGGACAAAAAAGTGTGATCTGTATATCAGCATTGGCAATTGTTTGTTCTCTTGGCCATGGTGGAAGAAGCACACAAACTCTTGAAGAAGTTCTCAGAAAATGTATACATTTTGCAGAATGTGGACTCATTTTTATATTTCATTTTCAGGAGGTGGTTGGTGAGGTGAGGGGGGGAGAGGAAACATGGCACAGATCTATGCTGCCAGATGGGGAAAGGCTGAAACTCAGGGGTCACACCATGGGGGTCTTCAGAGTGAGGGGAGATGTACAGGTTGTAGGGTGCAGAAGTTTACAAAATGAGAAGAGTTTGCACGATGAGAAAACTAAGAGATTGATCAATTATAGGTATAGTCTTTCGGGAAAGTTTATGTGCAGCTATGTACATTCCAGGACTATCTGATGGTCAGGTTTGGGAAAATGGCCCTTTAAGCACTTTTAATACTCTAACACTTTGCTACATTGCACTTTGTCTAATGGCACTTTACCTCTTGTTGAAAGAGGATGTGAATGATGAGAAATCGAAAAGATTGAGCATGAATAGGTGTATATTGCTGCTGGAGAGTTTTTTGGAGAGCACATGTGTTGTGGTGTATACCCAAAGTGAATGGCCTTTTAAGCACTTTAAATACTTTAGCACTTTTGCACATGCACTTTGTCTAAAAGCACTTTACCTTGTGCTGAAAAAGTATGTGAATGATGAGGAAGGTTCTTGTGCTGGCCGGGACTGGGTGAATGGCCTTTTAAGTACTCAAGTGTTTTTGCACATTGCACTTTGTCAAATGGCACTCAGCAGTCCGTGCTTCCTGAGTGAAGTATTTTTCTGGCTTCGCAATGCCATAGTGGGGACATCTCAGATTAATCGAAGACATTTAGGATGGCAGCTAGCACTTTGCACTTTAACAGTGTAGCACTTTTGTTTTTAGTGGCTGCTGTAGGGAAACATGACACACGGGTCAGTGATATATTAATGATGGATCCCTCCTTGTCCCTAATACAATATGATGTTCTGATAATTTTGTACAATGCCAATGGCCTAAACAACAAGCTAAAGAGCAAGGTAGTTGAGGACTGCATGAAAGGTCACTCTCCCCATATTATTTTACTCCAGGAGACCCATTTTAGGGAGGGTTGGAAGCCATGCCCTGCAATGTTTAGAAATTTAGCCAGTTTTGTATGTTTATCAAATGCCAGGCAGGCCATGGGCATGGATATTATGTAAACAAATTTCTGAAATATTGCATAAGCTCTTTCCAGACTGATAAAGTATGAAGGTGGGCTTTGGTAAGTAGAATCATAAATGATGTTAGGGTCTTGGTTGCCACAATCTTTGCCCCTATTGTGGCTGATCCAAACCCGTCGGTGAAACTTTTTCAGGCTCTGTCATATATTCCTAGTAATTTAATTTTGGAAGGAGAGTTCAATCTACTTCTGAATCGGACACTGGATTCATCCAATAGTACTCGAAAACAGAACAAACCACAATCTGCCAAATTTATACTTGGCTTGGAGATTCTGAATTTGGTGGATGGCTGGAGAGATAAATATCCATCTAGGTGAAAATTTACTTGTGTCTCAGAAATGGTATAATTCAGCAGCAAGGTTGGAATATTTTTTGCACTCTAGGGAAGTGACCTTCAGGGATTATACACATGTGCAAAATGTCTTTTTATACCACTTCCTAGTGTCAGTTTCAGTTATGGGGATGCTGCCTGACAAGTTAGGTGCTAGGTGGTCTTTTAGCAGGGTCAAATTAGAGGATGAGGATTGCTCTAAAGAGATTAAGATTGAGATTGACCACTTCTTCAAGGTTAACCAGCATGTAGCTAGCTTAGAAATTATATGGGATGCTTTTAAAACACTCATACGGTCTTGTGTAAAGTCTAAGAGTATTGCTGAAAAAAGGTGCCTCAAGAAGAATTGAACTAGAGCAGGGTTTGAAGAAAGCCAATGAAAAGGTTTTGCGGCATAACAGTCTTAATAATCAGCGAAAGTTTAGGAAAGTGAAACTGGTAATGCAGGTCTATTATTCTGGGAAAGCGTAGGCTGCTAATAGTGCCTATTTACAAAATGTATATGAAGAGATCGAGTATACTGAATCATTTTTGGCTTGACAGGGTCGAGAGGAGAGGGTCCAGAATAAAATTATGTCACTTTACAATGAGGAGACTAAGACTAGTTAGATTAATAATCAAAAGCAGATTCAGGCCGAGTTTCCGAAACATAATGAACAGATATATAGTATTAGTCAGGAGACTGATATTGAACACCTTGGATGATTCCTGAGTAGTCTTCTTATCCCCAGGCTAAAACAAAATCTAATACAGGGTTTGACGGCTGTTTTCACTTCAAAGGAGGTTGAGTAAGTCATCAAACCTTTAGCCAATGAGAAGGCCTATGGGAAAGATGGTTTACCGTTTTAATTTTACAAAAATTATCTGCCTCTTTTGAAGTTTAAAGTTGCACAACTTGCCAACTGTAATTTGAATTATGTTGAAATTCCATCATCATTTAACACTGCTATTGTGGTTAGCTTTGTGAAAAAAGATAAGAATCCAGAGAACATTAATTTTTACTGGCCCATTAGTCTTCTCAATACAGGTGAGAAAATAGTACTGAAGTTATTGGACAACCGAATGACTAAAGTAGTAGGGGTCCTTATCCACCCATGTCAGTGTGGTTCCTTTTTAGGTAGGCAACTGTCAACTAATACAAATATTTTGGTTGAAGCTTTAGATAATTTTAAACAAATAAAAATCTGGCACAGGTGCTTTTATTAGACACCGAGAAAGCTTTTGACCTGGTTTGTTGGAAGAGCCTCTTTTTTATTCTTGAGAAGTTCGGTTTTACTACAGATTTTATTCAGGCCATTTCTAAGATCTATGAGGGGCCAATGGTGTGATTAATTATAAACTCCAGTGATATACGCCCTTGTAACATAAATCAGGGCACCACATGGGGTATCCTCCTGTGTCAACCCATCTTATTTGCAATTTTTATAGAACCTTTACCGATTGTTATTAGAAATGATGGGGCATATTCTCAAGGAGACATCGGCGATTTATCGGACCTTTAGCGCCGCAAAAGTGGCGATAGACTTATCGCCCCATTCACAAGCTGGTGCAAACTGCCGACATCGCCAGTTTTCCTGCGATAGCTGCCGCAAAACACATCGCCACGGATGAGAGCGACAATTAACGCTAATGATATAAAGAGTAGGCGTTCCCATGCAAACACACACAAAAACACCACTTCGCGATATTCTCAACGACCAGTCACATCTGCGATGCCGGACAAAAACAGGCGATAAGGCGCGTTAGCAGCAGGGACTTAACACCTGCTTTTAACTGGTCTTAAGTAGGACGAAAACCTGCAGTACAAAGGGAGCCCAGGCCAGAGCCACATCTGAAGACCAACAGATGCCATGGAGCTACTAATCATGCAGCTTGGAGAACCAAGAGGGCCACAATACCCACCGCCACCACCCCCAGGACCACCCCCCCCGGACCACCACCGAGGCAGCGCAGAACAAGATAGCGGACCTTCCGAAAACGCATCAGCCTCACAGACTTAACGCCAGAGGATGTCATTGCCCACTACAGGCTCAAAAGGACAACCATCCTCCGCATCATGACCCACATTGCCCACAGGCTGACGGTACCAACACAGCGGACAACCAACATCCCTCCGCAGACAACGCTGCTGGCTGTGCTGCACCTGTTGGCCTCTAGTACCTTCCAACCAACAACTGCCAGAGTCAGAGGAGTCTCACAGCCAGCCCTATCAAAGGCCATCACACCTGTCCTGGATGCCATCATCAGTTTTATACCCCAGCACCTTCACTTCCCCCACACTGCGCAGGAACAGCTGGAGACCAAGCAAGGCTTCTACGCCATAGCTGGATTCGTGCACGTGTTGGGGGCAATCGACTGCACACATGTCCTACTTGTGCCCCCTGCTGACACTGCACACAATTACCGCAACAGGAAGCACACGCATTCCATCAATGTGCAGGCAATAGTGGACCACCGGGGACTGTTCACCAATATCATCGCCAACTACCCAGGCAGTGTGCATGATTCATACATCTTCCGACAGTCCATCATCAACCAGCGCTTTCAGGATGGCACCTATGGAAATGGACTGCTCGTTGGTAAGTACCAACGGAACACACCACACACCTCAATTCCACAATCAC
This sequence comes from Calotriton arnoldi, assembly GCA_963921515.1. Classification (NCBI taxonomy): domain Eukaryota; kingdom Metazoa; phylum Chordata; class Amphibia; order Caudata; family Salamandridae; genus Calotriton; species Calotriton arnoldi. The sequence goes on from CAWUFW010003635.1 coordinate 1,622,081, forward strand.
ATAACGCACAAATATGGGAATGGACACGTAACAAAATCACATTCAACATGCAAACCAACATGCACACCTGCCAGACACGACAACACAAGTAACTGTGGTAAGAGGGGCCAGAAATGTGGACAAACCATACACTAAGGCATAGCCCCTCTGCCACACATTTGCAGAATGTGGGGAGAGGTGGGAACCACGATTGTGCGAAGGAGGCAATGGACCTATGAATAACAATGTACACAATGCCAAGTGTGGCAGTGATGTGCTGGACAGTCTTGAGTATGCAGAGCACAGACATGTCCATGTGGACACATACTGCTGGAGTCTGTAGTGTCGTGGACAGTGGACACCACCATGTCATCACAGGCAGTGGGGAACACCTTGGACAAGTAGCCATGTCGGCCCCCCTGTAAGCGTAAGTGTAGTGGGTAGGGATGGCGCACACCAGTCCAGCGTAGGGGAGTGACTAAATAGGCCGGGGCTCAGGGAGTGGTTCACTTCCGGGACGGCCACCTAAGTAACTACTGCGTGTGGATCTGTGTCCGCCATATCCTGACCATAGGCCTACACACACGTGGCCGACCACCTACAATGGGCAAAGTCACACTGGCGACGAGGTGGCTACATTCCATGCCACCCGGCGCACATCTCGTCATCGCCTGCAGTGGCGTGTCTGCCAGGGCGGCGTCCCTCACCCTGCCATGAGGCTGCCGTTGTGACCGGTGGTGCCTGCGCGATCCTGTGCACCTGCCGCACCCCAGCCCGCTGATCCCCAGACCCGACCTGCACCCAGCGGTGAATGCCCGCCCCTGCGCACCCAGGCCTCACTGCTCACCTGCCGCCACCGGCGTTTCTCCAAGTGGGCCCACCACGTGCCGGTGCAATCTCCAAGGGCGGGCTCCACGAGCTTGGCAGCCTCCTCAGCCGATCGCTGGATTCTGCGCAACAGGCCCCCAGTGCACCCAGCGGCACCGCACCGCGGAGTTGCAAGTTGGCTACTGCTGCCTTCTGACCACACTGCGGTACAGCAAGTAACTGACACATCCTTTCCAGTCCGCCCCTCCAGGCCTGCTGCATCATCGCAGGCTGCACACTTGCTCAGCTCTTCCGGTGGGCCGAACTCAGTGCACCACAAGTCACCGTCCAGCCTCAAGCATTATAGCATGATGCACACCCGCTCAGCTCTTCCGGTGGGCCCACCTCAGTGCACCCCAAGTCATCGCCATGTGGCGGTTGGCCCATGCCGGACACAGGGCCTCAGGTGCCACTAACTCAGTGCACCACAAGTCACCGTCCAGCCACCAGGCCTGCTGCATCATCGCTGGCTGCACACCCGCTCAGCTCTTCCGGTGGGCCAAACTCAGTGCACCGCAAGTCATTGTCCCGAGGGGCTACCCCACAAGTCCACCACCAGTAGCCAACAGCATGTCCTCGGTAACGCCACTGGAGCCCTTCACAGTCATGGGGCCATCCCCGTCCCTTGCAGGCCGCCGGTAAGCCTGGGTAGATCGTCTGGAGACGTACTCCGAAGCGCACAACATCCCAGCGCCGCGGCGGCGGCGCACGCGTGTGAGGAGTGCGGAGAAATGGCCCGGGGCTCTGGGCGTGGTTCAGTTCTGGGCTCTGGGCATGGTTCAGTTCCGGCCTGGCCACAAAAGTGACTATGGCGTGTGTCTCCGTAATAGTGTCTGCGCCACCCGGCCTGTAATCGACAATGTTGCAATGTAGCATGCACCAGGAGGGCGGCCTCACCCAAATGGATTAATGAAGGAGCGCGAGACCGCTCGGGGTCTCAGCTCATACATGCCAACTGTTGTGTGTGTATCTACATTGCCGCAGCCTGAACCGAAGGCCTAGCCTCAATATCAGCGCGCGTTCAGCCAGGCCAGAACTCCACATCTGTGTCCGCCCTATCCTTACCATAGGCCTACACAGACGTGGCCACCCACCTTCAACGGCCAACACTACAGTCTTGCTGTCAGTCCTGCGGACATGCGCAGACAGGCATGACAATGGTGTGCCGTAGGAGTGCAAGTCATGCAACCACACAACACACACAAGTAAATAGGCTCAGTGGGAGGGAGGAGCAGCTGTGAGGCTACGTAATACACATTGTCCTACCACATTTGCCAGCAGCAATACATGGCTAACATGAATCCCAAGGTCGCACAAATCACACACCACGAAACCTGTATGTCTGCCAACACAGCATGCAGAATCACCAGTTAACACTAATCTCACTTACCTCTCACAGGTGATCAAGGATATGCACTCTGCCCGTGGATGATGACACCCCTCCGAGACCCGAACACCCCGGCCCAGAGGCAGTACAATGTGGCCCACAAACGCACCAGGGGCATTGTTGAACGCACATTTAGCGTGTTGAAATCACGTTTCAGGTACCTGGACATCACCGGTGGAAGACTCTTGTACAGCCCAGAAATAGTGTGCAGGATGATCACTGCATGTTGTGTATTGCACAACATATGTGTACGCACCAATGCCCCATGGCTCCAAGTCCCAGAAGCACCGGACGATGATGAGGAAGATGATGCAGGTGGACCACACCCCACTGCAGCCGCAGCAGGAATAGCCCGAAGGAACACAATCGTCAACAATTTCTTCGTATGATCACGTCACATTGTGTGTCAGGGTATGACCCTGTGCGCCTGCTCTACGGGCTGTTTTCCTGTTTTATTTCCGAGGGACTGCATTTCCCAGAATGCCATGGTGGGAGGAGTCACATGGTATATGAAGCAGGAGCACGCATCACGTAGCGCGCGTAATTCTGAATACGAGGGGAGGCATCAGGTGTGGAGAGAACCTGTCCGTCCTGAAGTAAGGAGCGGATTTAATCGACCCCCACGGCTGCCGTTTGGACTTAGCGAAGCCGTTCCTCGTTATGTGGCAGACTCGCAGTTTCCTTCCGAACCGGAGTCTGCAGTGTCCTGTTTGCGAGCGCCGAGGGAGGCGTTGCTAAGGGAGGGGCATCGAGGCTACCTACAGCTGATCCGGGTAAGACTGTGTCGAGGCTTCAACGGCTATTGAAGCAACAGTGTGACTCGGGCATGTGGAGCGCTGGGTAGCAGTTGAACGCGCTCCCGTTCATAACATTTTACTTTAACCGCTTTTGGCAGTGCTTGCTGAGGGTGCCTTTTTTTTCTTTCTTTGGATGCCTTAAATATTTAAGAAGGAGAGTGCTATACTGGATCCTATATCGGTAAAAGTGGATTAGGAATTCCCAGGATCTGGCGAATGATGCAATTGGCTTGATTCTTTTTTTCGAGACTGCATGGGTTAATGAAAACCCTGGGGACTTGAAAGTCGTACCTTTCTTTGGATCAGATGCTTTAACTCTTCTATCTATGCTGGTGGCATTTCTGTTTGTTTTGGCTCATATGTTATTTAAGGAAGGGAATTGAATAACAAGGGTGTATCCTCCTCCTGTGCGAGATGAATCGTGCCTGAGGTAGTGAGGTCCAAAAGAAACACAGAGGCTGGTGGAGCTTGTGTTACAGGTACTAGTTCCCCTCTAGTGAGACCTTTTGAGAGTAGCTATGATTTTAGGCATGTATTAATTGATGTGTTTTTTGATTACAGGTTTCCCTTTCCCGGCTGTTCCCACCCTAATTCCTTTCCCTCACTTGATCGCCCCAAAACTCTAACTCAGGTGTTGAAGTTGGGGATGTCGAGAGGTGGACCCCTTTGAGCATCGATCGGATCCTGAGGAGTTCCCGTGGTTTTGACATTGTGACTGTCCACAGCAATCATGGCACAGTACAAGATGACCACATGACCAGTATGTACAAATAAAATCTTAGCAACCCACATTCCCCATGTGCATGTCAGTCCTCTGCATTAGCACATTACTCTGACGGGTGTAAGTGCAACATTGAGTGCTAACATTCGCATATGTTGCAAGAAGAGATGGTGTATATGTCACCTCTGTACCGAGAGGCTGTTTAGGGCATCACGTATTAGATATGCCATATCAGGGTGTCACATGTAGTACGTCATGCCACTCATCAGCGTCCCACGTGTACATGAACATGACATGAAGGCCGTCATTGGTGTTCAGGAAAAGACAACAGGGTGTCATTTGTGGTCAGAGATGTACCTGCCTGATGCAAATATACACCCTGTGTGTCGAGTCCCACAACATGAACAAAAAAAAAAAACAACAAAAAAAAACATGGCCGTAAGGGGGATGTGGGCACAGCGGAAACCTCAGCAACATTGGGAGATGCACACCAGCCTAGAAGCCAGCAGGTCCACCTTGCGTGGAACACACCAAGGTGTCCCCAGGTCAAATGTGCCATGTACAGGTCACATGTGTACACGGACGTCATCCATCAAGAGTAGTGATCAGTGCCAGCTAATAGGTGCAAGGTGAGTGGCCAACCGCCTCCTCACAGCTACCTGCACCCATCACTGTCAGACTGCAGCAAAACAACACTGCTACATCAGAGCATGCAATACTGATTGTGAGGGCACGTACATGGCTGGTAAGGGTTCAACCATGCCGGAAGGCGAAGCAGTGACATCCCCCCCACCCAATCCCCATCACATTTCCAGAATGCAAGCAGATGACAAACTAACATTGTGGATGACAGCCCCTCTGTCTGAACTATAAGGGGGTAGCACATCTGCACCTCTGACCTTGTGAATGCATGCGCCTGGCACCCCCTGAGCGATACCATACCAGCTGCTGACGGCTCCCACACTACGCACAGCGCTAACCTGAGACCAACATATACACACCCCACACACAGGAGTCCTTGCTCTTAGTTCACTTGCATGGTATGACCTTCACACTTAAGCACCGACCATCCCAGGAGTCCAAGCGTTCCACACTCAAACCAATCATTGCTCCGAGCTGTGGCTTCCACGTAACTTTGACTTTGCCTTTGTGACACACAGCCCCATTTCATACGTTGACGTGGGGCTAAGTTTGGAAATAGCGAGATTGTTGTTTTGGAGCAATGAGGCCCCAGCTAGTTCACACATTCCCAGTCATCTCACTGCCTATCTGGGTCACGGACATACATGCGCATTGAAATCAGTTCCCAGGGAGCACCGTTGTTTGGAATCACTGCCCCTACATACATCCATACTTTCATACTTGCTTAATCATGGACATGGCTCATCTCTGTGAATTTGAATGTCTTAATCACATTCGGTGGAGTGGTGAAGGTGGACCAGTACCTGGCCATGCACACGCTACTTTACATTGTTGCCCCGTGGAGGGCCAGCCAGGGTCCTTTGGGGAGGCAAAAGTACATCATAGGAGAGGGAGTTCAGTCCGCAGTCTGATTTCTGGGTCATTGGTTGCCCAAACAAATGTAGCAGTACATGTCGGGGGCCAAGGTGAGTGTCGCAGAGTGTTAAGGGGGACAGTGGAGGGTGTTATTCCTGGGCATGATGCAGAGGGCAGAACCAAGCAGAAAGAGGCCATATGGCGGAGATGAATGCTACCGCTTCCTACTTAGCCCAACGGCAGATTCATCCTAATGTGTGATGTGCCTCACATGTGGGTGGTGGTGTTTTGTCTGCGGCACTGTGTGGCAGTGACACATCAGGGGCCAGAGGTGGATTGTCAGCCGCACTGTGAGGCACTGACACATCGGGGCGGTGATGTGGAGGGAGTAGTGGCAGCAGCATTCATCTGCGCCAGGCCTTGTAGCCGCACTGCCATGATGAGGATCTGCAGGGCATGGTAGATCCCTGCTACATCTCGCTGGTGTGCAGCCGTGGCAGCCATTCTTCCCGCCTGCATCTGCTCCATGTTCTCCATGTTCCTCCCCATGTTGGCCAACTCACGGCTGAGATCGCTGGAGCCACTCTGACTAGACAGTTGTTCTTGTCTATGAGTCATGACTCCGTCGATGTCAGCCATGGATTGTTGGAGACCATGGAGCGGACTGTGGGTGTCCGTTAGGACCTGTAGGTGGTCCCTGATGGGACTTGGACACCCACCTATGGCATCTAGTTTGGCTGCCATGAGGTCGCAGCCCACCTGCACCTGCTCTGCCATCCCCTTCTGGCCCTGCGACACACGGTGTTGGAATGCCATGTGTTGCTCGTGGGGATCCTGGGAGTCGGCCGTGGTGGTGGGTGCTTCCTGCTGAGTGGTCTGTGCAGGGGGTGGGTTCTCCTCGATGCAGCTGGGCTGCCCTGCTCCTGGGGGTGGTGTGCTGAGGGTGTCCATGAGCTGTTGGAGGGCGTTTGGGTCGATGGTGTGTAGGTCCTATTAATCATCGGTGATGAGGAGTATGGTCTGCTCTGCAGGAGATGTTGATTCTCCCTCTGCAATGTGAAGGGGAGATGCAGATTGACATTGTGTTCACATGTATGTTCACGCATTGTACAAGTTTACTTGCAGACTGCATGACAATGTACATTGTGACTGTTTGTGAGGAGATGCCAATTTAATGCGGGACAGTTGACATTTCTGCACCATCAGGGATGTGAGGGTGTACTTGTACATTATCATCTCACAGTTTCCTGCTATGCAACATGCGAATGGCCATTTTCTACACACAAGCGGCAGCAGTTGTGTCCTCTGTTCTGTTGTGTGGATTTTGCAGTTTGTACCACATTGTTGTCAATGTTGAGGTGCTCTGATTCTTGTGTGTGTGCTGCATTGTGGGTGAGTTGCCCCTTCAGCTCTGATTTGGCTGGCCCTTATCCCTTTCAGGCGGTGTGCCTTTCACTTCTGTGCTTATACAGTGCTGAGATGTTGCGGACTTGGGTAATTGGTCTCTTGTTCGGAGTTGTGACTATTGGGCATGGTTTGTCCACAGATGTGCTATACTTAATTGTGCATGTGTGCCACAGTGCCCATCTCCGCCCGTCCCTCCAGTCCCTGGTCGTTACTCACCCTGTTGCTGTTGGGTCAGGTCATGTTGTGCAGTGTCCGGTCCCCCAAATCCTGCCACTGTCTCCCCAATGATGGTCCCAGGCTGGTCCTCCGTGGGGCTTGTGGGATTCTGGTTGTCCTCTGTACTTGCTCCGGCTACCTCCATGGTACTTCGCGGTTGTTTGTGTCTTGGTTGTGTTTTTGTTTGCCGCTTTTATAGTGGTTTTTCACGCCTGACTTGTGTGACTTGCAGGCCTGGCGCTGCTTATCGCTGAATTTTTTATCGCAGTTGGGCACATCGCAACTTTTTTCACGTTTGGGTTTAGATTTTTATCGCTGTCCAGGTAATTTTATCGCCGACATTTGACGCGTTGTTGGGAGACTATCGCATGTTACCGCCGTGTTGGTAATACGACGTTAACACAGAGTAATTTTCCCGCGATAGACGGCGATATGAAAAATTGCGTTAGCCTATTTTGGCGATGTTTATCGCACGTTCTTGTGAATATCCCCCGATGAGTGTGTAGACCACCTTTGGGGGCAATGGCAGAAATTGCGTTATATGCTGATGATGTGGCATTGTTTTTAAAACCCAATGTGGTCACCCTGCAGTGGGTTTTGGATATTTTTCAGGAATTTCAGTCTGTGGGTGGCTATAAAATATATAGGTTAAAAACAAAGATTTTCTTATGCAATTGTAAGACTGATTCTTTACCCCCAGAGTTTAATCCATTGGTGAATTTGAAGCCCAAGAGATATCTGGGCATTTATACTACAGAAGATGTCAATGATTTATTTATATTCAATTATCTACCTCTTATCAAGAAGATTAAGGCACTCTTCTCTAGGTGGACATATTTGCCAAAACCTTTAATGGGCCGGGTCGCACTGATTCGCATGTCAATATTATCTCTGTTAATTGTCGTATTCATTGCACTGCCCTGTGCCCTGCAGATAGAGTTTTTTATGGAATTTGAGGGATTGTTTGCTACTTTTATTTGAGCTATCAAAACACCGCAGATTGCACTGAGCACCTTATATAGGCCAGCAACAGAAGGCGGCCTGGCACTGCCGAAAATAAAAGAACACTATTTTGCCAACTTTGCACATTTCTCATTTAAGTTTCTTATTCTCTAGGTCCTGGTAAACCAATAGATAATTATTTTTTTGATTTAATCAGGCAGGAATACAAAATTAACGATTTTTTACGCCTGACCATATCACTGAAAAAAGATTTTTATGAACATCTGCAATGGCTTTCAAAATGTAAAGAACAACTATTTAAATATTTTAACATACCATTTATCAATGGCTCTACTCGATACAATGATATTTTTAAAGGATCACATGCCATTCTTGATAGGAGTGCTGTCCACAAATGGGAGATAAATGGCTATCAGAATATTGGGGATTTTTTAAGAATAGATACCTGGAAAGAGTGGTTAGACGTAGAACCGGATGTCAGGCACAGAAAGACAGCCCTTCATTGGTCCTTTATCCGAATCAGATACTTGTGAAAAGAACTGTACTTGACAAAAATTAAGACAAGCTCTGAATTAATGGAAGAACTGATTGAATCTAGAACTCATAGACCCGTTAGTTACTGGATAGACACATTTAGAAAGTATAAGCAGGGGGATTTGTATATTGAAGCTAGACAGAAATGGCAGTCAAGGGAGGGAGTGTTACATTTGGCCGAGATTTGAAAAAAGATTAACATGTTCAATTTCTCTTTGTAAAAAGTCACCACCCTCACAGAATACAATGCTACACAAAGTGACTCCTATATAGAACACCGTATTTTCTGCATAGGACACAGGCAAAATGTTTCAGATGTTTAAAAGAGGATGAAGGGAGTTGTCATTATATTATAGGCGATTGTCATGAGATTACAGGTTACTGGGCCTCTATCAATGAATATTGTACATGTACATAGAATATTGATTTTGCTCAGGATGTTCAAGCCATCTTATTGGTGTATTTCTCAGACGTTAGTATTTGGATGGGGGATAAAAATACGTTGCTTTTGGTTACTTTGATAGCTAGATTTCCTATTTTACAAAATTGGAAATCTGAGGTACCCACTATTTCTGAACACTAGCAGGCTAACATTTTTAAGATAGTCGCTGGTATGCATTGCAATCAGGCTATTATATGAAATGGCTTAAGCTTTGGGAAGGGATTTAGGCATATTAAGATTGCAGTTATGAGAAATCATTGCATTTGTGGGTTTTTACAGGACATAAGGGGGAGATTAAGTGGCTCATCTTGCTCATTTATTGTACTGTAATTAACTCTTTGCTCTGTCTATGGATATATGAAGTATTTATGTGACTCCTCCAATAAAAAACAAATAACATTAAATTAATCTTCCAACTATCTTTAGTTAAAAAAAATATATGGTTGTGAACAGCTAGTAATAACTCTAATGTCAATTTCACCAATAGTGTTTTCAAAACATTTATCTTGTGAACATGTTCTGTATTTCTCAATCAATGTTGCAAACAAGACATGATCATAATGTATATGGACATCCTAAACACACAAAGAAACACAATGTGCCCTCTGTCTGCCCCAAGTATCTGGTCATAATTTAATCAGTAGGCTAGTGGGCAGAGCCTGTTGGTGTAGCCACTGCACATAAAACTGTAACACACTGTCACTAACCGGGGCATGTGAAGAATGGATATCCATCTTCAGAACAAAAGGTGGACTCCTCTCTCATAGTATACCAAAATGATGTCACTGAGGAGCAGCAGTGTGCAGTTTGATGTATCTCCAAAATCAATGTCACCACAGACTGTTTCCAAATGGCAAAAGGATGGGGAAACTTTCAGGGACAATGTGAAAATAGTGGTGACAGCGAGGTTATAAAGGTGGCCAGTAACTTTCGCCTTTACACATGTGTTAGGCCTGTCATTCGTAGGATGGCCCCCCCCCAAACATATTCCCTGCTTCTGTCCTCTTTTTGCTGTATCTTTTTGTAGGCCTTAGGGCTCAGAGCAGTTGACCACTGCTAAAGTGCATGTGTTTCTCCCCTAAACATGGTAATAGTGGTGTGTAACCAATCAGCATATTTAGTTTGCTTAGAAGTCCATTGTGAAGTGGTGTAAAATATACCCAGGGCCTGTAATATGAATGGTAATTGTGGGCCTGCGGCACTGGTGTACCCACCCACACAAGTAGCCTTTCACAACAGTCTGAGGCCTGCCATTGCAAGGCCTGTGTGTGCAGTTTACTGCCACTTCAACATGGCATTTAAAATCACTTGATGAGCCATAAACTCCCTTTTTATTACAGATAAGTCACCCCTAGGGTAGGCTCTATGAAGCCCTAAGGGCAGGGTGCTGTGTAACTAAAAGGTAGGACATGTACTTTTAAGTTTTACATGTCTCGATAGTGCCAAACTCCCACATTAGTTTTTCACTACTATGAGGCCTACTCCTCTCATAGGCTAGCATTGGAAATTCCTACATACACTTTTAAGCTGTAATTCCTGATTAGAAAGGAGTAACTGCATCATGTTTCATATCTTTGGGATGGTAATGATAAATCCGCTTTACTGGTAAAGTTAGATTTAACGTTACTGTTTTAGAAATACCACGTTTAGAAAGTGGACATTGCTCTGCTCTTACTGCTCTGTGTGCTTTGCAGACTGTCTCCAATACAAGTCTTAGGTGGGTGACAGCTACACTTTGAGCATTCTCTCTAGACAGCCACAAACACAGGAAGGGTGGGTGTGACAGAGAACTCATCTGCATTCATTTGCATTCTGATAGCTCTTCCTGGGCAGGAAGGGAAAGGAGGAGCTGACACTTGCACCTGAATAGGCAGTGTCCTGTTTCCTACAGAAAGGGCTGATTACCAGCCCCACCCTCTGTCATCTCTAAGTCCTGCAAGTGGTACCAATCCAGTCCTGGGCCCTTGAAAGGTGACTTCTGTGGTTCAAAACCATAAAAATTGATGCAGTGATGACTTTGCGCCGATCGGAACTGACGCGTTGTCCTTTGATGCCGACGCAAGAGCCGAGCGACAACTTCGCTTTGATGGACTGCACGGTTCAAAGATGATGGACAGCATGGCTTGACAGTGCAGCCTTTATCGCCTGCAGAGATCAGAATGGCTTTATCCAGCGGGACCTGAGATCAGAATGGGTTTATTCAGCGAGACCTGAGGCCTGTAGCCGGCCTACCCTCCATTGCATCGGCCTGAACTTTGGATTTACCCCACTCCAGAGCTACCTCAATAACCTCTAAGTGCTAAATGTTTCGAAGCACTACTTTTTGGATTTTTGTCATTTTGGTCTTAGTTTACATGTGAAAATTAATTTTTCTAACCCTATGCGGAGTAATTTTGTGGTGTTTTCATTGTGTTTCTCTGTGTGTGTTGCACACATACGTAACACATTGTTTCTTTAGATAAGCCTGACGGCTCTGTGCCAAGCTACTAGAGGGCGATCACAGGTTATCTTTTAGTGTTTATGTAGCTTACCCTGACTAGAGTGGTGGTTCCTGCTTTTACAGGGTGCACACTGATAACCAGAAACCCCAGTTCTAACAACATGACTTTTCTAATTTCCTGCGGCATGCATGAGAAGTGGCATAACATGCCACATGTGGTGTATGTGCATCTGTCCCTTGAAACCATTTTTATGCAAATGTATTGCTGTGAAATGTCAAATTTCTCCTATCAGCTTGATATCTGAGTTTTCACAAACCAATTTTGCCTTGACAGACGAGGTGTCCTTTGTTCTTTTCTTGGAAACAATTGGGCAATTCACAAAGGAAAATCAATGTACGTTGAAGTCTTGTATTTAGATTTATGCATGTGGCTTAGCATACCTCTTTGCCTAATGCAATTGGGCTGAGATTTATAGCCTAAAAGCAGGCACATGTGTCCCCACCCACTTACCCAAGAGGGTGTGGACATGTTAGACTCAAGCTCTGACCGTGAATTTAGTACTAATAATTTTAGGATCATATAATAGATGTAAATTAGCCAGATATAAGTCTACATAGTGTAGACCGAGATCGCAACCTAAGCTATTTAGATCTGTGAATGTTAATACTATCAAAGAGGTAAAAGATTAACATTCACTGGAAAGGAAATGTAATGTTAGAATACTTATGAATACTCAATGGAAAAATTTAAATGAAGTTGTAACTGTCCATAATATACCAAAAGCTAATTTTCCCCCTATTAGGTATTCAAAGATGGATAAAAAGTGGGTCAACATGGTGGAGAACTTGAGTTTAATCTGTTTAAACAGATGTTTCAAAAATGACAATCCAGTGACTCGAAAATTTCGTTCTGGATCTCAGAATTGTCCAGATATGTGTGTGGCAGTCTGGCATAGTCAGGAAATATCTGATTTTAGGGTCCTAAAGGTAGAAGGCAGTGATCATCTCCCAACTCAAGCGGTATGTCAATTGATACTTTGTGGGGAAAATTAAACGGTGGCATTCACCGAGATGGCAAACCCAAGAAGATAAAAAATCAGACTAGATGAAAAGAACTTGATATGTTAGCAAAGATACAACTAGAACCTATGGGGGACAAAAGCTAAAAATGTCGCTAGTATTGAGTTGTATGAACAGTTAATAGATACGGTGATCAACTGTATAAAGGTAGAGCATAGGCTGGTTAGAAAGGGAGCGGTATCTAGGGGGATGGCAGTGCCTATGCAGAAAAGTTGGTTTGATCAGGAGTGCAAGAAATTCAAGAGCCAGTTATGGAGCTTACAAAGACAATGGGAGAAAGGGCAGGATAGGACTAAGGGAGAAAATGTCTGTGGACTATGCAGACCTATAGAAAAACAAGTAGGGGAAAAATGACTTTTTTCAACTTCAATTGGCAGGAAATGCTTGAAGTGATCTTTAGTAAGGACACTAGGAAATTTTGGAAACTCATACACTTTGGGATGGGCAATAAACAACCTGTGACAGATTGCTTGGTTTCAGAGGAGGCCTGAATAAGGTTTGTGGAAGAAAGGTATGGAAAAGGCTATTTAAATGCACATATGGGGCCCATGAGCTAAATAAAGACATCCTCCAAAGCTTCATGGTCAAAAATATAAAAGAGGTTATAAAAACACTTTCACAGTTTAGAGCAGCGGGGCCTGATAATCTGGAAGTTTTGGTGAAAGTGAATGTTCAGTGGTGGAGTTAAATCTTCAACAGAACAATAATTGTCACTGGAGTAATGCTAGCGAGTTGGAAGGGGAAATTAGTCAAACTCATTCATAAAAAGGGCCTTGTTTCAGACCCAAAGAATTATTGGCTACTAAGTTTTATGAATACGGGTGAGAAAGCTTTTGCAATGTCTATTTTGAGGAGGCTGAAAGATTGGGCCAATGAAAAAGTCCTGACCCTTGTAGAGCAAGGTGGCTTTAAAGAAGACCACTTGACGTTGGATCATTGCTTTAGCTTGTGGGCAATGGCAAGAAAGGCAATTGGTCTGAAAGGGAATTTGTTTTACTGCTTTGTGGATTTCCTAGCTGCCTTCAACGTGGTAAAGTGGGAGATACTTGGGGATAATATGGGGAAGACAGACATCTCAAGGGGGTTGCTTAGTATTCTAAAGGAACTCCACATTTTAAACTGGGCCCAAGTTGAATTAGATAGCATAGGAACATTAACAGAGAACATTAAGATAAGAAATGGGTTGAGGCAAGGCTGTGTGTTGGCCCTTACTCTATTTACACTTTACTTAAGGGACCTCCCAGAAATTCAACAAGAGACGGCTTCCTTTTCACTTAAAATGGGTGGGTGCCATGTCTCATGTCTGCTTTATGAGGATGATCTGGTGATAATGGACATGGCTCAAATAAGACTGCAGTGCAAATTAGAGGCCTTTGAAAGGTACAATTCAGATAATACGCTTACTGTCAGAATAAAAAAATAAAAAAGTTTGATATTTGGTAACAGGAAGAAAGATTTTAAATGCTTTTTAGGAATGACAATAATCCATGAGTTATCAATGTATTGTTACCTGGGCATGCACTTTGAATAGAATTTATGACGGAATATGCATTGGGAAGCAAGTAAGATTAATGCCCTATCAAAGATTATGGGCCTATGTAAATTTAGGTGGAGAACATTTATACAACCTTCACTCACACCGTTATGAGTCCTGACCATGTGCCGGGACCACCCCCGATTCACACACTGGCTGCATTCCCGCTGGTCTCCCTGGAGGAGCTACGGTCTCTATGCAACAAGATTAAATCCAGCTCCCCTTCTGACCCCCTTAAACCTGACCAGTTCATGAGATCACTACCTGTGCTCTTGTCACCTCTGAGCCAGGTGATCAATAAATCCTTGTCTAGTGCGGTCGTTCCCAGCACTTGGAAGCAAGCCAGGGTAGTTCCTCTGCTCAAGAAACCATCCCTGGACGCAGCCAAACTGGAAAACTATCGCCCGATTTCTCTCCTCCCGTGGATTGCCAAGATCACTGAGACCCATATTAATTCTATCCTCACCAGATTTTTGGAAGTGAACAACTGCCTGGACATTTTCCAGAATGGTTTTTGCTCAGGCCACAGCACGGAGTCTGCTCTCCTGGCTGTCACTGAGCATCTCCGGCTTGCTCTAGATGAGGGACGTACGTCGGCTCTGATTCTCCTAGACCTCAGTGCCGCATTTGACACGGTCTCTCATCAGATTCTATTGCACAGGCTGGAGGAGGCAGGTGTTGTGGGCTCGGCCTTGGCTTGGTTTGCTTCCTTTCTCTCCAACAGGACCTTTCAGGTTGAGGCCCCGCCGTTCGCCTCCACGCTCCATGCCAACAAACAAGGGGTCCCTCAGGGCTCTGTGTTGAGCCCCACGCTTTTTATCCTTTATGTTTAACCTCTGGCGGTCCTGGCAAGGAGCAGAGGGCTTGCTATCGTATCATATGCTGATGATACACAGCTGGTAGTTGCTCTCTCGGACGACACCGTGGGGGCAGCATCCAAGTTTCAGGACGATCTTACAGTTGTCGCCGAGTGGATGACTGCCAACTGTCTCCAACTGAACTCCAGCAAGTCAGAGGTTCTGCTGGTGGGAAAAGATCAAGAGCTGTGGGGGGAACGGTGGTGGCTGGCCATACTGGGCTGTGCACCTACCCCTAAGCAGGTGGTGAAAGACCTTGGTGTCTGGGTTTATTCGGCCCTCAGCTTTCAATTTCAAACTAAGAAAGTTGCAGGGACCTGCTTTGGCATACTTCGGGGGCTCAAACCATTGCTTGGGTTTTTTGACCCGTCCATCAGGCAAATGATTATTCAGGCCTCCATTTTATCAAGACTGGACTATGCCAATGCACTGTATTTAGGGGTAAATAAGACCGAAACCCTGAGACTACAGCGAGTTCAAAACACTGTGGCTAGAACCCTTCTGGGTCTCCCTAGAACCTGCCCCACCTCTAGGGCAACACGTCGGCTACACTGGCTGCCTGTTGCCAGCCGAGTGGAATTCAAGGTCCTCTGTACTGCGTTCAAAATTCTGAAATCTTCCTCTCCTGGCATCCTGTCAAATTTGCTTTCACTCTATTCTCCTACGCGCCAACTTCGCTCGACGGGACAACATTTGGCGAATGTGCCTTCAAATGAGGAGGGTGCGATCGGGCAGGCGTTCTTTCCGTTTACTGGCTGCCAAGATTTAGAACGCTTTGCCATTCCCCATTCGTGCCATGAACAACTACATGGCCTTTCGTAGGGCCATCAAAACTCATCTTTTCCCCTCACTCTAGTGCCTCCCTCTGGTTACCAGCCTCTATGTTCTGCTTCAGCGCTGGGATGCCTCTTTGCTGAGGCAGCTGTGCGCTATACAAAACATGCTAACATAACAGTTTGGAGGACCAAAGTTGGATCTGGTTTTAACAGCATATAAAGAAATACTGCAGTCCAAATCGCTGTACAGAACAGAAATCATGCACTTGAGTGGAATAACTAGTTGGGATGGAATTTAGAGGCAGTGTGTGAAAAGGATACTGAATCTACTCACTTCAGCTACAGTTCAGGCGGTAAGGCTGAAGATGGATCTGAACTCATGGGGGAGATTTACCAAATATCCATGCAACGCAGCCTCCCGCGAGGCTGTGCTGTGCGACAGGGAAGGAGCAGGAGAACGCCATATTATCAAAGATATGGTTCTTTTCTCCCCTTTCCCTTGTGCCGGCGCTGATTACAGGTGCTGTGCGCCACCCGCACACCTTAGCGCCATAGCGTTAGGGTGTGTGTGAGTCCAGCATAGGTTTTGTACAGGAAGGATACCCTTCCTGTACAAAATACTATGCCTAGACACGAGGAGAAGCTTTTCCGACTTTGTATGCATGCTGCACAGTGCAGCGCGCATGCAAAGTCAGAAAAGGAAGGAGAAATGAAAGCATTTCTCCTTCCTTGTGCCTAGTTTAAAAGGGCTCAGTTTTCTCACGCTAAACCCAAACTACTGCATTTGGTAAATTGGGTTTAGCGTGAAAAATCTTGGGTGGTTGCATGGGAACTCCCATGCACCACCCTTGGCACGCCCCCATGGCGCAAAGTAATGCGAAGCAGCGCTAAATAAGTTTAGCGCTGGAATGTAAATTAGGAAAAAAGATTTTGTGCCATTTTGCATCACTTTTGTGACGCAAACACAGCACAAAATCTTAGTAAATCTCCCCTATAGTCTTGTTTATCAGAAAGGGTAACACTGAGATTTCGAGATAGACTATTACTAGCTAGTGAGGCTAAATGTATTTGTTGTATAGAGATGAGGAATTGAAGAGCGAGAAGAGATCGGCGATGAGTTTAAAACCTACTGTATCAAGGTTAAAAGTGCTGTACTCAGTTTCCTGCTCCAGGTGTGACCTTCCAGTTGGTCTTTAGAAAAACAAATTATGTATAAAAATGGAAGCCAGGTCTTCTAGAGAGGGAGATTACACATATATAAGTAAGAAGTCAACATCTTCATGTTGGGCAGCCTGGCAGGATGGCACCTCGTACTCTTATTTCTTGACACTGGGTAATACCATAATTTAAAGGCATCTGTAACTGTGGGCTGGTCATGAAATGTTCAAACTCTCATATTTTATTGGACTGCTTACTTTTTAGGATAGAGTGCCGCAGGATTTTAAAACCAATCTTAGTGAATTGTGATATTTTTAAAAGACATGGACATTTAACATTTGTATTTAACATGCAGATTTTTGATGTAGCTTGTGCGATAGGCTTTTTCCTAATTGCTATTAAGAAAAGAATAATAACATTTACGGCTGTGTAGCCCTTGGGAGATGAAATGAGGATTTTTATTTTGACTAAAGTAAGCAAATCGAATGATTTTATGTAGGTGATGGTGGAAGTATGGGTTTTACATTGATGATATTCTAATGTATTGTATGGAATTATTGTATGTATTTGGTTTATTGGACTATGGGCTAAATAATCATATTTATTAACTGAACTGATGTATGGATGTGCTTTATTCAGCTAAATTAAATGGTAGAAGACTGTGATTCTACTCCTATTCAAAGTCTTAACAGTTGGGATCTTCCTTTTTGGCCAATATGACTGTGGTTAATGTTATTTCCCAACTGTAACTTGTAACTTTTGAGAGTGAGCATGTAAGTGAGTGCATGAGTGTCTCAGTGGGTATGTGAGTGAGTGCGTAGGTGTCTCAGTGGGTCTGTGAGTGGGTGTGTGAGTGCATGAGTGGTAGTCTCAGTGGGTGTTTGAGTGTCTGAGTTGTTCTATAAGTGGGTGCATGAGTGCCTGAGTGGGTTCTGCTAATTTCCTGCTCGTTTTATCCCTTTTTTATGTTCAATTATGATCTTTATTTGCCTCTTTGTGCTCCTTGCTGGCCTTTATTTTCACTCTTTCAGCTAGACCTGGGTGGAGCTCGGGAAGTTTTACTACGCGGAATTCAAATGAGCTACCGAAAAACTCTGCCAAATTCCGTGGAGAACCCCTATTGTTGCCACCAGTAAGTCCCCCACAGTGGGATTGCTGAGACCTCATTGGAGGCCCCACCCCTTTCTGAACCACTCTGCAAATGCGCCTCCTGGCACACCACTGGTTTGGGGAAAATATCCCCTTGGCTGCTCAGGGTCCTGGGAGCCGAGAACCCCCATTGTTGCCACCAGTAAGTCCCCCACAGCGGGACTGCTGAGACCTCGTTGCTGCCCAACCTCCTTTCTCAACCACTCTGCAAATGTGCCTCCTGGTGCACTATTGGTTTGGGGATGATGTCTCCTTGGCTGCTGAGGGTCCTTGGGGGACAAGAACCCCTATTGTGCCATCAGTAAGCCCTACACAGCGAGTCTGATGAGACCTTCGTGGGAGGCCTCACCTCCTTTCTTAACCACTCTGCAAACATGCCTCCTGGTGCACTACTGGTTTGGGATGAAGTCCCCTTGGCTGCTGAGGGTCTTTGGGGGACAATGACCACCATTCTTGCCACCAGTAAGTCCTCCACAGCGGGATTGCTGAGATCTCGTGGGAGGCCTGGCCCCCTTTCTCAACCACTATGCAAATGTACTTCCTGGTGCACTACTGGTTGGGGGATGTAGTACCCTTGGCTGCTGAGGGTCCTTGGGAGCCAAGAACCCCTATTGTTGCCATCAGTTAGTCCCCCAGAGTGGATTGCTGAGACCTCATTGAAGGCCCCTTTATCAACCACTCTGCAAACGCATCTCCTGCCGCCCTTGGCTGCTAAGGTTCATTGGGAACCTCTTTCTGCTTGTTTCTGACCTCTATTTTGCCTCTTTCTAGTTGTTTCTGATCTCTATTCTGCCTTTTTCTGCTCGTTTCTGTGCTTTATTTAGCCTCTTTCTTCTCGTTACTGACCTTTATTTTGCCTTTCTGCTCGTTTCTGATTTCTATTTTGCCTTTTTTCTGCTCATTGCTGACCTTTCTCTTGCCTCTTTCTGCTCATTTCTAATCTTTATTTTGCCTTTCTGCTCAATTCTGACCTTTATTTAGCCTCTTTCTGCTTGTTTGTAATCTCTACCTTACCTCTTTCTGCTCATTTCTGATCTCTATTTTGCCTTCTTCTGCTCATTGCTGACCTTTATTTTGCCTCTTTCTGCTAGTTTCTGATCTCTATTTTGACTTTCTGCTCGTTTCTGACCTGTATTTTGTTTCTTTCTGCTCATTACTGATCTCTATTTTGACTGTTGTTGCTCATTTCTGACCTTTATTTTGCTTCTTTTGGTTTGCTTCTTATCTCTATTTTGCCTCTTTCTGCTAATTTCTGACCTTTATATTGCCTCTTTCTGCTCGCTTCTGATCTCTGTTTGGCCTTCCTACTCGTTTCTGAACTTTATTTTGCCTCTCTCAGCTCAATTCTGATCTCTATTTTGCCACTGTCTTCTCTCTGCTGACCTTTAGCTTACCTCTTTCTGCGCATCGCTGACCTTTATTTTGCCTCTTTCTGCTAGTTTCTGATCTCTTTGTTTCCTCTTTCTGTTCACTGCAGACCTATATTTTGCCTCTGTCTGCTAGTTTCTGATCTCTTATTTGCCTTTCTGCTCGTTTCTGACCTTTGTTTTGCCTCTTTCTACCGTTTCTGTTCTCTATTTTGCCTCTTTCTGCTCATTGCGAGTCTTTAGTTTGCCTCTTTCTGCTTATTTCTGACCTTTAATATTGCCTCTTTCTGCACATTTCTGATCTCCTTTTTGCCTCTTTCTGTGCGCTTCTGACCCTATAGTTTGCCTTTTTCTGCTCATTGCTGACCATTTTTCCTCTTTCCACTCGTTTCTGATCTCTATTTTGCCTCTTTCTTCTTGTTGCAGACCTTTTTTTTCCCTCTGTCTGCTAGTTTTGGATCTCTATTTTTACCTTTCTGCTTGTTTCTTACCTTTATTTTGCCACTTTCTGCTTGTTTTTGATCTCTATTTTGTCTTTTTCTGCTCGTTGCTAACCTTTGATTTGCCTCTTTCTGCTCATTACTGAGCTTTATTTTGTCTCTTTCTGCTCATTTATGATCTGTATTTTGCCTCTTTCTGCTCTTTCTGCCCTTTATTTTGCCTGTTTCTGCTTGTTTCTGACTTTTATTCTGCTTCTCTCTGCTCGTTTATGACCTTTATTTTGCCTCTGTATGCTCTTTTCCCCCCAGGACCATGGGGGGATCCTCATAGTCCCTGCTGCTTCCCCCCTCGTGTGAGAGCCAGCACTGCTCTTGCACGTAGGGAGTTGCTCAAAGGCAGCTCCCTCTGTTCAGGAGCAATTCTTTCATCTGTTTCCCTGCCCTCTTGACAGCAGGCAGGGAAACAGGCAAAACCTCCGCTTCCAGCAAGCAAGATCATTTTCTCAGCTCTTGTTTGCTGGAAGCGGAGTATTTGCTCTTGCTTGGCAGGAGCTGTCAAAGCTCCCACCAAGTCATAGCAAACAGCTATGTCCCAGGGTCAGCATCCCGGGACATAGCAGGAGCCGTGCCTCGGGGGGGCTTGCGGTTCCCAGTGCCATTATTGATTCCAGGAGGCCCTCCCGCCTCCTGTGAGAAGGGGTAGGCCCTAGGGAGGTGGTGGTCCCCGGGCCATATATGACTTGG
Source organism: Calotriton arnoldi (assembly GCA_963921515.1). Lineage (NCBI taxonomy): Eukaryota > Metazoa > Chordata > Amphibia > Caudata > Salamandridae > Calotriton > Calotriton arnoldi. Next base: position 1,642,436 of record CAWUFW010003635.1, read on the forward strand.
AAGGGAGGCTGCACGACCCTCTCCCAGTTTAAATTACATTTAGGCCCCAGGGAGGTGGTGGGGGTCCACACGGCCCACCCCATTGTTTATAATTTAGCCCCGGGGAGGTGGTCCATGGGCCCCCTCTCCAAATTGAAAACAAATCTCCAAGGAGGTGGTGGTCCACGGTGCTCAAAAGAGCCCAGGGGTCCATGCAAAAACCCCCTTATTATATTAAAAAAGCGCTGGGGAGGCGGCTCTCCCTGGGGCTTAAAAGAGCCTCAGGAGGAATGCCACATGAGCTCCCCTCCTTTTATTAATCCTGCATGGCTCCGGTACCTCTCCCACCCGGAGGCTAAATAGTAGAGAAGCGCGGGGGCCTGCATTTCTTTTGGTTTTTTTTGGGAGGGAGCCACCTGATCCACCGTGACTCCTGAAACTTTAAAAAAAAAAAGCTTTTTTTCCTCCAGGCAGGGACCTTGCGGCCCCCCCAAGAGGGATAGGGGGGCAGGGTATTCCTACTATGCCTGCTTTAAAAAACAAAAACAACTATTTGTGGGCCACGTCATAAGCCGAGTCCCAAGATTGCTGCCAACATTCCTGCTTGAAGTAGGAAAGTTTAGCAATATTCTGCATTTAGTGGGGTCCCTAGAGCTTTTGGCCCTGGTGCTGCTGCACCATTCAAATACAGCCCCTTTTAACTGCAAGATAACTGCAATTGTTCCTGACTGTATAGTAGTAAAATATAGTAATATTAGGTGTTTCGAGGAGGTCATGACAAATTTTGGACCTGGTGCCACTGCACCCGCTGCAGCATTCGAATCATGATCCTGTTGTCGGCAAGGTAACTGCACTTGTGACTGCTTGTTTAGTTGTAAAATATAGCAATATTATTTATTTAGAGGAGTTATGACAAACTTTGGCTCTGGTGCCACTTCACCTGCTGCACCATTTAAATCAAGCCCCTTTCAACTGCAAGGTAACTGCAATTGTGACTGCCTGTTTGGTAGTAAAATAGAGCAATAATAGGTGTTTAAAGGAGTTCTGTCAACTTTTTGGCCGGTGCTAATGCACCTGCTGCTCCATTCAAATCATGACCCTGTTGTCTGCTAGGTAACTGCACCTGTGACTGGCTGTAAAATATAGCATGGTTCTTGTATATGAACTTTATTTTTAAAGTACAACGGCTAGGGGGGTCGACCTCGAATCTGGGGAACTGGGTTCGAGTCTCGGCAATGACGCTGAACATCCTGTGATTCTGGGCAAATCACTTAATCTCCCCGTGCCTAACAAAAATGAATGTGTCCTCATGTAATGCAACTGGTGCTATGTAAAGCGCTCTGATACCCAATACCTTCGGGTCAAGTTCACGCTATATAAAACTCTGTAAAATAAATTACAACATTTAGAATTTGATCATAATGACAAAATAGATTAAGATGAAAAAATTGATCCAATAATACCTATAAAGTGGAAAGAAAAGTAGTAAGGCATGAATAGGAAATTCAAAAATATAGGAGAGGGGTCCCACACACCAAAGGGACAGGACACCAAAATAAGACACTTCTGTCAATGACAAGATCCCTTTGGGCTCCTTTTTAAAGCATACCAATTCATCCAAATAGCACACATACCATAATCAATTCATCAACAATCACAAGAAACCAAAACCATAATATAAAATAGTATTATATTTTATTATATATATAATCCCCTCAGGATTCAAAATATATACAATTTAAAAGTCAAATTCATATAAAAACATTGATTTTATCACAGATAATCACATACAAATACTTATAAAAACCACAATCTAAAAACTATAACACTGCTTGGAGATATGAAAAAATGGGAGAAAATGGTCAGATTGGCACATCCAATGTTAATAATAAACCATGCTCAATCAGCACTCAATCATATAATTTATTTTTCTTTTTAATTGACCATCGGAGTGCTAGTATATCCAACCAATGTGGGGTAGCAACCAATATGAAGTAGCGACGCGTTTCGGTGGTCTATTCAGATTCACCACCTTCTTCAGGCTTAATATAACAAATCAATATCTCCTCATATGATCCGTAGAATGGTGTATAGAAATAAAGAAGGAGATCTGTTTCTTCCTTCAAAATGGTTTTAATCCTCTTCACACACCACTCGCAAAGAATAGAGGATATGGACCTCTGTATCATCCCTTAGTCAAACTTGTAATGTTTCTTTTAATCTTTTCCTTTGTGTAATTAGGAATAAAACCATAAAAAGACTTTGCCTTCGTTCCCTGTTAGGTAATCCAACATCACACCTCCACTGTAGCTGTGGTAATATATTTCTTACAGAAACCGTCCTCCTCACGTCGCACTTGCTTAATTTTCACACGTGCGCGTGCCGGTCCCAAACAAGCTGCCGGGACGTAAACAATCTCCTGGCGAGCTACAAATTCTTCCGGGTTCCTGCAATCATGTGCGACGTGAGGAGGACGGTTTCTGTAAGAAATATATTACCACAGCTACAGTGGAGGTGTGATTTTGGATTACCTAACAGGGAACGAAGGCAAAGTCTTTTTATGGTTTTATTCCTAATTACACAAAGGAAAAGATGAAAAGAAACATTACAAGTTTGACTAAGGGATGATACAGAGGTCCATATCCTCTATTCTTTGCGAGTGGTGTGTGAAGAGGATTAAAACCATTTTGAAGGAAGAAACAGATCTCCTTCTTTATTTCTATACACCATTCTACGGATCATATGAGGAGATATTGATTTGTTATATTAAGCCTGAAGAAGGTGGTGAATCTGAATAGACCACCGAAACGCGTCGCTACTTCATATTGGTTGCTACCCCACATTGGTTGGATATACTAGCACTCCGATGGTCAATTAAAAAGAAAAATAAATTATACGATTGAGTGCTGATTGAGCATGGTTTATTATTAACATTGGATGTGCCAATCTGACCATTTTCTCCCATTTTTTCATATCTCCAAGAAGTGTTATAGTTTTTTAGATTGTGGTTTTTATAAGTATTTGTATGTGATTATCTGTGATAAAATCAATGTTTTTATATGAATTTGACTTTTAAATTGTATATATTTTGAATCCTGAGGGGATTATATATATAATAAAATATAATACTATTTTATATTATGGTTTTGGTTTCTTGTGATTGTTGATGAATTGATTATGGTATGTGTGCTATTTGGATGAATTGGTATGCTTTAAAAAGGAGCCCAAAGGGATCTTGTCATTGACAGAAATGAATAGGAAATTCTACAAACGGTCTAAGGCTGAAGCATCTGCTTTACACAAATAAGTAATAAAAAGCAAGCATTCTAGCATGCTGTTAGAAGCTGTCTGCCTTTTCCGTGGGAAGAGATCTTATCTTGACAGTGAATGTGGCTTAAACTGTGTGAACAGCTTTAGTAGAAGTATTGTATATGTGTGCAGCCAGGGGAATTTAACCAAAAAAAAAAGTTCCACACAAAAGTGAATGAACACAGTAATTCAAATATGGGAACTGATAAGAGCCCCCTTTTAAGATATATTAAATACAAGCTATAATACCACAGACAAAACCTAAAAACTGTTTTTTCTGGACCTACAGCTACCTTTCTGCCAAATTTGGTGTAATTTAATCCAGTGATTCGGCTGTAGTCATGACTAAAATCTCTATGGGAATTAACATGGGAAGCACACTTTTTTTGACCCCCTCTTTTCTCAACTCTCACATGACGCATCGTCCCAAAACTTTCCATGCGCAACAATAATCCCTGGGGCACTTTTTGGGGAAAATGATGTAAAGATCGGTTAATTGGCACCAAAGATATAGGTCCTAACTATAAATACCTACTGGTGACTGCCTGTAGGTAATATTGCCAGTAGGTAGTTATAGTTCGAAACTAGTTTCCATAGGATTAGCATTTTTTGGTTTGCCTATACCTTTGGCACCATTTGACGAAGTATCATGACATTTTCTTAAACAAGTGGCCCACTTTGTCTAGTTCTGCATTGCAAGTTTTGGAGAGATCGTAAAGCAGGACCAAGAAAAAGGGGGGAGGTCAAAAAATTACCATGCAATTTCCAATAGGGAATTTGAACATGTCTACAGCCCTACCTGCTTAACGCAATTTCACCAAAGAGGAAGTTCTTAGTCCAGAAAGAGCCCTTTTTGTGATTTGGTGTAAATCCATTCAGTAGTTTTTGAATTATTAAAGAAAAAACACATTTTCATATCTAGGGATGCGGATCCTCTGCGGATCCAACAGATCTCATGCAGAAATCTTCAACCAGGAAGTACTGGCAGCCATTATTGGATTCGGACGCAGTGAGTCCAAAAAAAAGTTTCCAAAAAAAGAGAAGGGGGCAGGGTAAGAATACCCTGACTCCCTATGCCTGGTGATGGGACTCCCCCCAATTTTTTTTATCTGAAATTTACCGCAAAATTGCAACGGATCAACACATTTGCTGCAAAATTGTAAAAAAAAAAAACAAGCATGATCTCCTGCGCTTGTTTAAACTTCTTGCTCTTGCCTGCTAGGAGCGGACTTACTTTTCCCTCTCACTTGGCGGGAGCTGTCAAAAAATTGCCCCATACACAGGGAGCAGCATTTTTTGCTGCTCCCTGCGCACAAGAACAATGCTGGCTCCCGAATGTGGTGGGGAGCCAGGAGGGACTGCGGGGGACTGGGGCTCCCAACGCAGTCCCAACAGTGCATGCTGGGTGCCCTGGGTGGGGCCCCGGTACCCAGAACCAAGTGGCCGGTTTCTGGGGGATGGGGTCTTGGGGCTAAAATCAGCCTTGGTAGGTGGGCCGTGCGGTGGTTGTATGGGTGTGTGAGTGGTTGTGTGGATGATGTCATTTGAGGTGTCATCAGGGATGTCACCCGTGATGTCACTGACCATGTCATGAGTGATGTACTATGTGAGGTTTTAAGTGGTGCATTAAGGTGGCATAAGTTATAGTTAGCTAGCTCAGGTAACTATGACTGCTGAGTTTAATTGGCTTTGTAGGAGTGAAATCTGAGCCGAGCTATAACGTCTCTCTAACTTTTGTTTTTTTCAATGAATTTCTAAGGTATTTTTTAATCTACTTCCTAACTATAACGTTCCTGTATCCTCTGTTTTTGTTCAGTGAGTATATCTCTATCTATCTATCTATCTATCTATCTATCTATCTATCTATCTAACTATCTATCTATCTATACATATATACATACACATACATATACATATACATACACATACATGTACATATATTTGGACACTCTTCTCAATTCCAGATCTTATTCTTATCTGTCTTGACAGCATGCTTTTTGTTTCACATTTCTGTATTTAGGTTTATAAAAGAAATATATAAAAATAATAGGGTATACCAAACAGTACAATACAGTGACAGCCCACGGAGACCATTACACACATTGCCATGCTAAATATACAACTGGGACACAGCATCACAGCAATGCCATGGCCCAGAGCCTCTGATAACAGGCAGGCAAACCAAAACAAGGGGAGGACAGGGGGGACCCACAAGCCTGAGTGGGAAGGGCAGAGGTGAGAGAAAAAGAAAGAGAGGTGGAGAGCGAGATAGGGCAAAGAGAGGAGGGGGAGAGAGGGAGGAAAACTGCATGAGACGGAGTGACGGAAGATGGAGAAGGAATGGGGAGAGCAGAAAGGGGAGAGACAAGAGTGAGGCAAAGGAGAGGGCGGGGAAGGGGGCTCAAGGAGATGAGGGTTAGAGCAAGGGGGTTCCGGAGGCAGGCTTGTGGCAGTGGACTATGAAACCAATGAATTGCCAGCGGAGGCAGGACCAGGCTCAGGGAGCCACAATAGCTTAGCAGTCCCAGTCATCGGACTGCCATCGCCAGTCGCTCAACACCACCTGTCCTACAGGAAGTGTGCCCAGGTTAGGAAGAAGGTCTCCGCCTTGTCATGTAGGTTATAGATGACTTGTTCATACGAGGCCATCTTGTACATGGCAGAGAGCTGCTCCTTACTCGTGGAGGGAAGGCAGAAGCACCAATGCCGAAGAATGCAGTTCTTTGCTGTTGCAAGCGCCTTATGGAGCAGTCGGCCCGAATATGGCTTGTTATTTCGCATACCATTACTTTGCAGCTTTTTACTTCAATGTTTTTACTTAGCAAATACTGTTACTACGCAAGTTTTTAGTTCGCATACCTTTACATTGCAAGTGTTAATGTATGCAAACTAAAAACTTGCCTAGTAATAAAAACAGACATTTACCTCGCTTATTTTTCCTAATCCCTTTTTGGAATGTAAAAAAAAAAACAACACTACACTAAATACTAAATACAAATACACTACCCTACACATCACAAACTCTAAAACACTACCCAAACCCTCAAACACTACACTACCCTACACTACTCAAACACCACTACACTACCCTAAACCCTAAATCACTACCCCCTGGACGACCCTCCCACTTCCCCCAGCTCACTCCCTACACTCAAACACTACCCTGCACACACCCCTGACACTACTCTAAACCCTAAAACACTACCCTACACTACACAAACACCACAACACTACCCTAAACTCTAAATCACTACCCCTAGCACGACACTGCCCCTACCCCCATTCCTGTCCGTACTCCCAAACACTATCCTGCATGCACCCCCGACACTACCCTAAACCCTAAAACACTACCCTACACAAAAACCACAACACTACCCTAAACCCTAAAACACTACCCCCAGCACGACCCTGCCCCTACCCCCAAGACAGTCCCTACACTGAAACACTACCCTGCACGACCTCCCGACACTACCCTAAACCCTAAAGCACTACACTACACTACACTAACACCACAACACTACCCTAAACCCTAAAACACTACAGTACACTAACACCACAACACTACCCTAAACCCTAAAGCACTACCCCATCACAACACTGCCCCTACCCGCATTCCTGTCCCTTCTCCCAAACACTACCCTTCAAGACCCCAGACACTACCCTAAACCCAAATACACTACTCCACACTACACAAACACAACTACACTACCCTTAAACCAAAAAGACTACCCCTGCACGACCCTCCCCCTCCCCTAAACCCTTAAATACTACACAGCCCCTCTTACCTCTCTCTCCTCGGTTCCTGTCTTCTCCAGCTTCCTGCGTTGTCAGTATTGCACGTCGTTGTGATGAAATGGAAGCGCGTCCGTTTCCACACAATGATGTGGATAGCCTTTACTTCACAAGCGTTACAACACATGCGATGTATCAACTTGCGTAGTAAAGGATACGTGTTGTAACATCGCATGCGTTGTAACGCTTGCAAAGTAATGGTACGCTGTGTAACAGCCACGTAATAATGGATGTTTACCAGTCGGCCCTCATGTTGAGAGAGGGTTTGGAAGTCTGAGCAATTGTGGAGTAGAATCAGGGTCCGGGCTAGAGGCACTGGGATTGGTAGGACTGCACTCAGCATGGCAACGACCGCCCCACCAGACGGGCCAGACAGCGTGGCAGCAGCCTCACTGATCATAGCTTCACTGTGGTCCAGAGCCAGTCATACATCGATTTGAAAAGGTAAAATTTCAGCCCGGCTTTCCTGGCTCTGTGACCTAGTGCCTCCATTAGCTCCTCCCAGTCCTCTGGCTCTTGCTCCACCCTGGAGGTGAGTTTTGAAATTGGTGTGCACGCTATCCAGCAGGGATAAGGAACACAGATGATGACTCAGGAGGCAAGTAACTGCGGGACATCATGCCTCGAAATTGTCCCCATGCCTTGAGGTAGGAAACTTCCTGATAAGGATAGGAGGGGTCGGGGTTGAAGGCCCAGGTGGTGGGTGAGGCAGTTACGCAGTTGGAGGTATCACCAGTATTGGCCAGGTAGGATGCCGTACTCCTCGCGGAGTGCTGCAAAGAATTTGAGGGCCCTCTGGCAAGCATGTGATGGAGAGTGTGGATCCCCGAAGTGCCCCAGTTAACCCTCTTACCACCAGTACGAAGGCTGGAATTTCCCTACATGCAAGTATCCACTGGGAAAAAGCCATAGGCACGCAACCAGGATATAGCCATCGCCTAAAGCATTGGGTTATTTGAGTCACGGGTGGAGACATCATACTAAAAGAGAGGGTAGAGGCCCTGAGGGCACTCCAGGATGGTGCACTGAATTGTGACCCACAGCTGGGGGTCCAGGGTCTGGGGGAGAAATTGTTGTATTCCTCTTAGGATGTCCGTATATAGGTTTTCCTGTATCATGTCCTTATATAGGCACAATTCGCCCTGCCCTTATATAGGCATAAAATCCCAGTCCTTATTTAGGCATTAAACCGTGCACTCCAAATACAGGCATGGTCTCTGACATCCGTCCACCCTAACGTCACAATGATTTCTTGAAGAACAGACCCTTAGGCTTCGGGAGTTTGCCTAACACAGGACTATTGATTTCTTCAAGGACTCATTTATTATGCATGAACCGTTATACCTTAGGGGTTCATTCATGACGTCTTCCGCTGTCCGATTCACGTCAATGCTAACATTCTGAGGTACCTCTCAGGGATAAATATACCTTCCCTAGCCCTTGTAAACTAGAGGAGACCTCGACTTCAGAGGAGCCTGTTTCCTGGCCTGACGCACTGAGAAGACGCTGTCATCCCTGCACGCAGAGAGTCCAGCTTCCAGTGATCTGACTTCCCTTGCGGGGTGTTGGAGTTCGAGTCTGGCAAGAGATTCCTACCGCTCTCATTCTTAAGGTATGGAGCTGACTAGAACCTAGAGGGACTCTTGGCATACTAGGCATACTAGGCTCAACATACTCTTAGTATACCATAGTAAGGAATACTTCACCTACTTCATACCTCTCCCTACACCTAGGTTAGGTTAGGTACCTTGGGGGAGAACTAGCTTAGAAACGCATCGTATGAGTACTCGCATTTTTTAGTCTGTGTTATTTATGTAAATGAATATCTACTAAAGATCATGCTAGCGCAGTATTATTTATTTCTACTGCTTACGCTGTACATTATTTATCTTGCATACTGTCTTGTGATCGTAACAGCGCATTTTACTTACACGAGAAACAAGACTGTTCAATAAACCTTTTATTGAAACGCCCGTCTATTCTTTCTGTGTAACTTTGAGGAAAACTAAGTATGCACGAGTGAGCTGAGTGAAATAGTTATCTATTGTTTCCACGACTCTGAGACACGTTCTGATTCTAAAGGGAAACAAAGTGGTCATGTTTTGTGGCAGCCAGAATCTACTCCCTTCTTGTTTGTCAAGGAGTTTCTAGTGGCCTCTGAGCTAGCTGGCACAAGTAATTAAGTTTAATATACTCGATAGGGACATACTGACCTTAGTCCTATGTCAAACCTATAGGGGATATTATTCCAATGCGCAGAGCCTATCAGGGAAATAGGAGCTACACTACAAAATGTAGGCAAGTTGTGCTTAGTGCAGGGCCAAGGTGTAATGCTCTACCAAGGGAAGGCCCAGCCCACTGAGCGAACGGTGAGCTATGAGCCTGCTACTGGCCACCCAGGGCTGAGAAGACCCCCAGACGAAGATCCTAAGGGAAGCATTCCCAGTACACAGGTGAATCTCAGCAGGGTCACCTTCTTGACCACCTGCTTCCTGCCCCACAAAAAGAGACCGAGATGGGACCACTTATCGTAGTCCAATTTCATGCATGCCAGCAGTGGCTCAAGGTTGTCTCCCACATACGGTTGAACCCATGGTTGACGTAGATCCCCAGGTATTTGAGATGGGAGGGCTTCCACTGGAACGGGTAGGCGAACATGGCTGCATGAGTGGTCGCTCGCAAAAGCGACAGGGCCTCTCTCTTGCCCCAGTGCACCCGGTATCCCGAAAGCACAGCGAAGTCAGATATGATGTCCAAAAGTGCCGAGTGTGAGCAAAAGAGTCTGGGAGCATGACCAATATGTTGTTCGCATGGAGGTATAAGGTTCAAGCCCCGCCCGGGGGTAGGGATGCCTGTTATCTGCAGAGACTGGTGGAGGGATACAGCTAAGGGCTCCATGATGAGGCAGAGGAGAGGGAGCAACAACAGGCAACCCAGCTGGGTCCCCCAAAAGGCCGGTAAGGGATCTGAGAGAAAACTCCCGTAATTGACCTGAGCAATGGGAAAGTCATTGAACCACCTGACCTTGGCTATGAAATCCTCACCGGGGCTGAAACTCTGAAGTGTTTTAAAGAGGTATCCCCACTCAATCCTGTCAAATGCTTTCTCAGAATCCAGGGAGAGGGTCAAGGCATTCCCAGGCATTTTCTCAGCAGCCCATAATACATAAACCAGGGTGAGGAGGTGGTTCTGAGATGATCGCCAAGGGACGAAACCCACCTGTGAGTGGTGGATCAGTGTCGATATCATCGATTGAAGGCGAGGTGCCAGAACCCCCACAAAGATCTTGATATCTCCGTTGAGTAGAAATATGGGCTGGTAGCTGCAGCAGAGGAGAGGGTCTTTTCCGGACTTGGGGAGGACCGCGATCAGGTCCTTTTTTTAGATAGACCTGAGGGACCCCATGATTTCTGCCTCCCAGAAGGCCTCCTAGAGAAAATCCACCACCTCCTCACTCACCCACATGTAAAACTCCACCAGGAAGCCATCCTTCCCCCGGTGCTTTGTGGTAAGGGTGGTTAAAGATGGCCTGCTCTATTTCTGCCTTGGTGATGTCCCCTTGAAGTAGGTCCTAGCCCGACTCATTGAGGCAGGTGAGGCGCATGCCATCAAAAAAGGTGTCCAGGTGGGCAGGGTCCACCATTATCTCCAGAGTGTGCAGGTCCAGGTAGAATGCTGCAAACTCACTCACAGTATCCTGCGGCTGGCTAAGGATGGTGCCCTTGATGGACCCTATGGTCAGAATAGTGAATGCCACCTCCTATTGGCCCAATTGGGCCACCAGTAACCTCCCTCCTTCTCACCCTGTTCATAGTACCAGCCCTTCAAATGCTGCAGCACGTTCTCTGCTTTGAAAGTATAAAGCGCATTAAGGTTCATGCAGGCCTGCTCCAGGCAACACCAGAGGTGAACTGAGGGTTCAGCAGTGTAGAGGTGAGCAAACAATGTCGCCCTCTAGGGCCCTCTGCTGTCCTGCCCTCTGTTTGTTGGCGAGGTTGGCATCTCTCATTCATTGTCCCCAAATGGTTTTCTTGGCAGCTGCCCACAGGGTGTGCGGCGAGGTGACGGACCCCCTGTTGTGCTCCAAGTAGGAGAAAACGTGGGACCAGAGCTGGTTTTGCCCAGGGGAGACCGATAATGTGAGATATTAGAACACCATACTTTGCGGCCCGGGGTGGATAGTCCCAGGTCCAGGGAGAGGAGAAACGGGGAGTTATCAGAGAATGCGTCTTCAAAGAATCGTACGTCCGGCAAGAGGGCGACCACCGGTTGTGATACTAACAATTATTCCAGATGGGATTGAGTACCATGCACCGGTGTAAAAAAAGCAAACTCTCCTTCCACAGGATGTGAGAGTTGTCAGACTGCGCAAAACCATGATCCACAACGATGTCCCCAAGGAGAGCCTGGTCTGTGTTATTGACCACATCGAGAGGGCTGGTGGGCTCCAGCACCACATCCTGGGTCAGAGTCCAACCACCCCATGAGTCAGTGGGTGGCATTAGTTTCCCTTGGAAGGTGGTTGAGCTGCAGAAAGAACTGGCATTTGGGCTCTGTTGGCACGTATGCTGACACTGCACAAAGAGTCCTAGCGCAGAGACGGAGCTTGACAAATATGCAATTGCTATCTGATCTATGTCTTGAGGATGGCAAGGGGCAAGAACTTATGCAGGAGATTTGCCAAACTGCATTTCCAAGGCTGTCCAGTCCTGTCAGCCATGGGGGGTGGCTGCTGTGTATCACTTTCCCCACTTAGTCTTGCTGCAGTTTTCCCCCCTCCTCGGGTGGGAGGTGAGCCTCCTGAGGAGGGCCATATCGACTAGCTTGGATTGGAGGTATGCCAATACCTTCTTGCGCTTGATAACATGGGTGTGGCTATTCACATTCCAGGAAATGGCATGCAGGGGCTTGGGGGGGACAGATCATAGCAGTAGTAGTCATCAAGGAGCAGTAGTGCTAAGGTGGGAGGGAGGAAAAGGGGGGTGGAGAAAGGAGGGTGAGTAGCATAGGGGAACAAACAGAAAAGAGAGGGAAGAGAAGCAAAAATAAAATACAATTGATCCCAGGAGGGAGAAGGGAGCAGGAAAGGGGGCAGAAGACCAAAAGGGGAGGGGAAGAGGAGGAGGGTACCCTAGGTGGAGGTGGAAAGATAGGGGAGGGAAAAAGAGAAACCCTCATGGGGAAAGGGGGGCAGAGTAAGGAGGAGGAACGGAAGACAGGAGGGGCTCGAGGTGAAGCCCTAATTCAAGGGAAGGGCAGGGGAGTAAAAAGGGATGCCAGTGAAGAGGGAGGGACCAGAGACAAACTGGTGGGTAACCTATGCCCAGGGCCTCAATGAAAGCCAGCAACCTTTAACTGCGCCCCAAACCTGGGGGCCCATGCAGCTTAGGAGACCCTGTGGTATTGGGAGTAATCCAGCAAGGATAGTAGAGGAGCTGCAGCAGCCAAGGGAAAGGGAGGCTGAGGAGAGGCCACCAGAGCCAAGGAGAGAGGAAGGTGGATGAGGGAGCAGGTTGACTAGAAAAGGGTTCCCACGCCCCCAGAGAACCCCCTGGACACACAACGGCAACCCCCAGAAGTAAGCAGGGACCAGCAAGGGCTGCAGGGATGGAGAGGAGAGCTGTTGGAAAGGTCAAGAGAAGAGTATGTGGGAGCAATGCAATAGTATACCACTGAATGCATGTAGCTGACATATAATAGAACAAAAAAACACAGGCTGGGCAGGGTAAGCTACACCCCGCACCAGCAACAATTAACAATGCATAGAAAATGGTATCAAAGACAATAAACAGAAATCTAGCAACATAGGAGATCATCACGTATCCCTCTGTCTGGAGTGTGCCAATGGCACAGGCAGCCAGGAGGTAGAGCAGGGAGACACCCCAGTCCTCTGCCAAACTGGGTTTCAGCAGCGAGCAGGAGTTTTTGTGCCCTTGATCCTGTGCAAGGTCCGCCACCACCCGGATCACCTTGTTCTTGCCACTCTGGGATCTGCTTGAGCTGACCGCAGTCTGTTTTGTTGGCGAACCCCCCAGCGACTCCAGTCCTTGATTACTGTAGGGGGAGCATCCGCTGGCTGAATCACCTTCAATGACTCCACATGTCTTCTTCTTCTCATTGGTTTCTTGTAGCCCTTGAAGTCATATGGACCATGGGAACAGGCTGCAGTCAGGATTTGGTGAACCTGCTCGTGGGGGAGGAAGCAGGCGATGAGGGGCCATACATGCCCTAATGTTGCGATGTGCTGTGGACCAAGACGATGGGCTCACTTTACTCCAGAGGAGGTGAGAATACCAGCCCTGTGGGAATGGGAAGGAGGTCCCTGAGGAAGCTGCGGACATCGGACCGCTCCACTTGTTCTGGGAAGCTGAAGAAGCAGAGATTGCCCATGTGGCTCCAGTACTCAAGGTCTGTGAGTTTGTTGCATAGGTACCATAGTTCTGAGTCCAGGTCCAGTATGCGGTTGAGTTGCTCCTCTATGTCCGACAGGCGGTGCTCTACCCCTTCTACCTTGTCATTGAAACCAGCTACATCAGCCCAGATAGATCTCGAATCCGCAGTTTGGTTGAACATCTTAGTGAGAATATACAAAACCGGGATTGTAAGGGTCCACGGGAAAGTTTAAAGACCTGCACAGACACTTTTCCCTTGGAAACTGTAAAACAAACTCAATTGTCTGTGGGTCTAAGGTGTTACTCAGTGCTCAACGGCATCCTACACCAATCAAACGTATCTAATCACGCCTAAGTGAAACCCTAATGAGGGGAACCCTAAGAAGGGGACAGAGTCCCATCACTCACCGAGGTGACATGCTTCATCATCTGGGATCTCCTCCCAGCTGTAACTCCTAATACAGCCGAGGGCTGCAACCCCCTCACTATGAGGGAGGAGCTCAGGGATGTTTTAAGGATCTCCTAGGATATACTAAAATCCAGCAGGTGATGAGCTAAGGTGTATTACTAGGTGATGGGCACAGTGCTATGAAAAGAGTGAAAAGTGTATTAAAACTGACTACCAGGAGAAAAAGGGTTTATTATATATCTCTTGGTGTCAGGATTCAAAACAGTGCTAAGGCAGTATTGGAAAAAATAAACTGCAACTATCTAGTTAGAGGGTCGGTCTACATGTTTCAGCTATTGTGACCTATAGAGTGTCTAGCCTTCCTCAGGACCTAAAAGTGACAAAAATACAAAAGTGGATGTAACTGAAAAAAGGAACAGATACAACCTATTGCACCACTTGTTTCAGTTCAAGGAGCGTGGTGTAGTTAAACCCGTAGTGTGCGGGTAAAGAACCTCACCTGGCCACCTGGCCACTGCTCAGGACGTGAGGCACCGCTCTATCCGTCGGTACCCCTGGCTTGACTAAGCCGTGGTCGGAGGTCAAGCCTGAACTGAAACAAGTGGTGCGATAGGTTGTATCTGTTCCTTTTTTCAGTTACATCCACGTTTGTATTTTTGTTGTCACGTATAACGCAGTAGCTTACACTTTTAGGTCCTGAGGAAGGCTAGACACTCTATAGGTCACAATAGCTGAAACATGTAGACCGACCCTCTAACTAGATAGTTGCAGTTTATTTTTTCCAATACTGCCTTAGCATTGTTTTTAATCCTGACACCAAGAGATATATAATAAACCTTTTTTTCTCCTGGTAGTCAGTTTTAATACACTCTTTCACTCTTTTCATAGCACTGCGCCCATCACCTAGTAATACACCTTAGCTCATCACCTGCTGGATTTTAGTATATCCTAGGATATCCTTAAAACATCCCTGAGCTCCTCCCTCATAGTGAGGGGGTTGCAGCCCTCGGCTGTACTAGGAGTTACAGCCGGGAGGAGATCCCAGATGGTGAAGCATGTCACCTCGGTGAGTGATGGGACTCCGTCCCCTATTAGGGTTCCCCTCATTAGGGTTTCACTTAGGCGTGATTAGATACGTTTGATTGGTGTAGGATGCCGTTGAGCACTGAGTAACACCTTAGACCCACAGACAATTGAGTTCGTTTTACTGAACATTTTAGTGCCCATGCCCTCCAGGCGTTGACCCACAGCAGTGTTTTTCTGAAGTATGCGGCCCATAATAGGTTCCAGAGGGGTGTGGTCGAAGCAGAGGGTGCAGTCATGGGATGGGACTGGGAGACAACCTCCACAAAGAGCAGCTGACAGGTCAACTCACCGGAAGACATCTCTGGTTCTGTGGATGAAAGGGTGTACATGGCCCACCAACAGGACTAGTGAAGGCCCCAAATTCTGGTTAGGCAGTCCGCACCGCGGTGAAGATGAGCAGGCATCGGCTTCCTGGGGTAGAAGGGAGGGAGATGGCCTGCGGGAGAGCCCTGGCGCAGTCCCCCAGTACGGCAGGTTCCAAGTCTCAGATTAGTCCCTGCCACATGGGGCGAAAGTCTACCACCTAATCCCAACACAAGCTCCAACCATGGGGGCCTATGTCCCTAAAGAGTCCTGCTCTCTTGTACTGTCCCCAATGAAGGGGCTGTGCACAAGGGCCCTTGAGGCAGCCCCAGCTCCAGTCCAATAAGGCTGATGGGAGAAGGGGGGAGCCCAAGCCCACACTGAGTCACTGAAGGGAGAGGACAGAGGTGTAGGTAGAGCAGGTGAGACCAGGGTTGTCCAGACACAGCCAGATGTGTCCAGAAAGGGTCCAAAGTTTCCCCAGAAGAGGGGTTTAGCCAAGTGTGGTCTAGGAAGGTTTAATGCAGCTGACAGAAAGGCAGCAGGCCCTTTCCAAGAGGTCTAGTGTCCAGAGCTCATCGGGCACCACCAGAGCCAAAGTCCAAATGGGCCCCTCCAACTCCGTGCAGTGCAACAGAAATTACCACCCCGGCAGACATAAGGAGCCAAGGGCCCCACTCCACAGCTGCCCGAAGGGACAAAAGATCCCTAGGGAGCAGCACATGGGTGTGCAGGTCCAGCACTGCTCTGCACCTTCCACTGTAAGGGCCTAACCCGGCCAGCCCACTCCGCAGACCAAATCAGAGGTGGTGGCCCAAAGGGAGGCAAAAACAACCATGGGTGGAGGAGTGTAGAGGGCAGGCTGACTTCCCTGTGCCCATTTAGGTGGCGATGAGCTCACAGGCTGTGCCTCAATCCTGCGGTCCTCTCTGGTGCTGGCACACCTTGCTGTGAGCTGGGACAGGCCCTTTGTACAGCTTCGCCACCTCCAGCTTGGTCGGGTTCCTGGCCAGCCGTGCAGTGTTCAGGAGAATTGGGTCCCTGAGGGAAGCGCAGACACAGCCAACTCTTCTGCAGGCTCAGCGACTCTGATGTCACTGCTGCATCACCGATGCCTCCCAAAGCTGAGGAGTCCTTCACTCAGGCAGCCATTCTATCAGCAGCCAGACTCTGCCCCCTTTACAGCATACTTGAATAACTTGATGATCTGCTTATGACCAAATATTTGGACTATGATGCATGACCAATAGGTGCATTAATCTTCACCCAACCACCGACTTTCAAATTTAAAACCCTAAATGGCTACATCCTTGACATACCTTGCTTTCCTTTTATCTTGACACATGATGGGTGGACCCTAGTGAAAAAATTATTTTAATGTTTTTCTATGTTTCGACTTTTTATATGTGGATTGTAATGATTTAAATAATCAGACAATAAAATACCTACAACAACACATGTGCTCTCTTTTACTCCAATCCATGTCACAAGAAATATCAATATATCATTTTTTTCAATGACATCCAACCCAGGAACACACAAGTACTGGGTTTACTCCCTCTGAATAATTCAAAAGGTGATCAACCTGTTGTAGCATGGAGACTCATAAGTTACACAAATTCTTGAGTCATCTTTCCATGTCAAGCCACTCATGTGCCAGCTGGATAACTTTATTTCAGAGTCTTATTAATTTGCTCTACCATACCATTTGTTTCTGGGTGATAAAGTGCACACTTCTTATGCAGCATTCCATATTTCTGCAGGAAATCTTCCATTTCACGTGAACAGAACTGTCCCTCATTGTCAGATAGTATCGTTTTTGGAAAACCTTCACACATGAACACACAATTGACCTGTCCATTTAGAATATATGTCAAGTAACACAATTAGAAATAGGTTGGAGTTTCCCTTTTATGGGACGAAGTAAATTTATGGCAACTTCCTCCCAAGGAGCCTCAGGTAAGTTTCTGGTGTGCATTGATGATTTCTTAATCTTTAACACCTTATCGCTCATACAACAACTCCACAATTCCACACCCTCAGTTAGACTGTGACATCCAGACCAGGCCACCAAAAATCGTGTCTGATCCACTGTTTGGTTTTGACAATGTTTAAATGACGAGTATGTGGAAGTTCAACAAGTTGTTCCCTTAAGGACTGTGGAGAAACTTAATAAATACCCCTAAAAGTAAACCATGTCTCATACTTAATCCATCTTGTACATCCCAACATGGTGTCAGCATCTCATTTCTCTCTTTGTTTCCCTAAATCCACTAATGTTTCAACCTTGTTCACACTTCCTTCAAAATATCAACATTATCCATTGCCTCTCTCGACTCAGGCTCAGAGATACCACTATCTGTCACAACACAAACATTAATTTCCATCAGCAACTCCTCTTTGTCCTGAACTAAATAATCTTGTTAAATGCAAACTAACAGAGACAAACAATCTGCTGCTTTATTATGCATCCAGGTATATATTCCATCTCAAACTAAAGTTCATGTAAGTCTAAAACCTATCAACGAATCCTTGAAGAAACTGAATAAAGTCCTTTGCTCATGAATATTTTTCTTGCAAAGGATTATGATCTGTTTTTACTACAAACATGCCATCCCACGAATACATCTAAATTTCATCAAGGCTCAATGCACAGCAAGAGCCTCCTTCTCAATCACAGAGTAACACACTTCCTGCTCTCTCTATGAACAGCTCGCAAATGCAATGGTTACATCTTGCCCTTGAAACGTCTGCATCAGAACAGCACCAACACCCTTCATGCTTGCATCATTGATAATGTAATAAACCCTACCCAGGACAAAAACTTAAAGATTGGGAGAATCTGTAGACACCCCTTTGACTCCAAAATTTCTGACTCAGACATATTCGACCACTTATATGGCACACCTTTTTAAGCAACATTCTCAGTGCATGAGTTGTCATAGACAAATCCAGAATAAAGCGATTGTAGAAATCCAAAATGCCAAGATAAGACAATAATTTCTCCTTGTTTATAGGTGAAGACATCTTACTAATAGTGTCTACATCTTCTTCTTGGGACTTACTACTTGCGCAGACAAAGTTCTGCCCCATGTAGCATATCTCACGTGCTCCAAACTTGCATTTTTTCACTCTTAGGGTTAATCCTTTCCCTTGAAAATGAGACAAAACATTCCTCAAATTTCTATTCTGCTCATCCCACACATTTTCTCACATCAACACATCTTACACCATCAACAAGTCCTTCATTATCCTTTGAAAAACTGAGGGCATGGATACCAATCCAAGAGGCATATGTTTAAACTTATATGTGCCAAATGACGTGATAAAACCTGTAAGTTCATGTAACTCATCATGAATGCATTCCTGGTGGTAAGCAGAGGCAGATCCAGTGTAGAATAATGCTTGGCACCATCCACCAGCCTCACCAACTCTGCCATGTTGGGTATAGGATGATCAGCAACCAACACCTTATTGTGTACCCTCAGATCAACACAAAGACGAATCTCACCATTCGCCTTTAAAGAAAAAAAGGAAAGAAATAAACAAATAAAACAGTATTATCACAAATGCTCTGGAAAAGCAGGAAATCACAGTCTTGAACACCTCAGCGGAACCAGGCAGATTAAGCTTCCTCCTCAAATTTCTGATGTGCTTTTCACTGATGTTAGAAATGGGGGTCTGTAGTTGGCAGAGGTAGAGACCTTTGTCCAAATAGGGACCCTTGCTTCTAGTCAGGGTAAGGGGGATACACACTTTAGATAACCCTGCTCACCCCCTTGGTAGCTTGGCACGAGCAGACAGGCTTATCCCAAAGGCAATGTGTAAAGTATTTGTACCAACACTCACAGTAACACAGTGATAACACCACAAATGGACACCAAACCGGTTAAGAAAAATAAAGTATCTTTATCTAAACTTAGCAAGACCAAAATGACAAAAATGCAACATACAAGTATTAAGAAAAATTACTTTCAAAAGGTTTTAGCAACTGAGTCCACAGAAAACTATGGATGAGTGATTTCTTGCAAAGTTCCTGTTATTGCGACAAAATTCATCAAGCCAAGCAGCCGCAGCGATGAGAAGCGTTGAAAAACAAAGAGATGCGTCATTACTGAGACCTTCGTGGATGCGATGCGACAGTTCCGTTGTACACAGGGGAGCGATGCGTCGGGTCCGGTCTGTAGGGGGAAGCGAGGCGTTGATTCTGAGATGACTCCAAACCACGGGAGATGCGTCGGGGAAAACTTGCCGCAGAGGGACGATGCGTAGAAATCCGGGATGAGTCAGCGAACGATGCGGTGAGCGGCGCTGCGTCGACCTTTTCAGTCGTGATCCCTCGGTGTGTCTATTCTTGCTGTGGCGACAAGCGCTGCGTTGGTTTCGGCAGCAGCGCAGCAATGTGGGGAGATTCTTCTCACACCACGGCGTTGCATTGGAAAAACTGTCTCAAGAAGAGCGATGTGTCGATTTCCTTGTCGTTGCATTGCTTTTCCAGCTCCCAACAGCAGAAACAACCTCCAGAGGCCCAAGACAGTCACAGGCACCTCTTGGCAGGTCAGAACTCCCAGTAAGGAAGTTCAGGGGAGCTGGGGGTGAGGTCTTTGTGTTCCTGAGACTTCAAAACAGGAGGCAAGCTCTACTCAAGCAATTGGAGACTTTCCTCAAGCAGGGGACACAGCACTCAGCAAAGTCCTTTTCCTTTCCTTGGCAGAAAACAGCAACTGCAGGCCAACCCCAGACACACAGCAAGGGCAGTACTTCTCCTCAGTTTCTCCAGCTCTTCTCCTTGGTAAAGGTTCCTCTTGATTCTAGAAGTAGTCTAAATGTCTGAGGTTTTGGGTCTGATACTTATACCCCAAAATGTCTTTGTTATCTTTGTGCAATGGGCTCTGAGCCCAGTTCAAACTAGTTCTGGGGGGCACTCTGCAAGTGCACAACAACATCCATTGTCAGTGTGAGCCTTGGCTCCAGACACACCACAGCATTGTGGAAGGCAGGCACAGCCCTATTAAGGTACAGGTGCTACTCCTCCCACCACTCCAAATGCACACCGGGCCTATTCAGGTGCTAGTGAGAACTCCTCCCCCTACTCTGAATGCAGCCCAGGTCTATTCATCTCAGCCCTGACTCTTTCAGGAAAGGCAGGACACACATCAACCCCCCCGGTGGCTGTCTGAGAGAATGCACCTCCCAAGCCCCTGTCACTCCAAAACCCGACAGTCAATACACAAATAGGCAGAGGCACACAGAATGGCTAAACAAGAAAATGCCTACTTTCTAAAAGTGGCATTTTCAAACACACAATTTAAAAACAATCTTTAGTAAAAGATGTGTTATTAAATTCTGAGTTCAGAGAGCCTAAACTTTATTTTTTAATCTTATCCCTATGGGAAGATATGCTTGTAAAATGTTACAAAGAATTCCCCATTCTGTCCTATGGGGCAAGATAGCCTTTCAATAGTGAAAAACGAAGTTGGAAGTATTTCACTATCAGGACATGTTATACACATCAGTACATGTCCTACCTTTCACATACACTGCACCCTTCCCAGAGGGGTACCTTGGGCCTACCATAGGGGTGTCCTGTATGTATGAAGAGGGAAGGTTAGGGCCTGGCAAGTGGGTGCACTTGCCAAGTCGACATGGCAGTTAGCAAACTGTGCACAGGCACTGCAGTGGCAGGCCTGAGATATCTTTTCAGGGCTACTCATGTGGGTGGCACAATCAGTGCTGCAGGCCCAGTAGTAGCATTTGGTTTACCAGACCTGGCACAGTTAGTCCAATAGAAGCCCAGGTTCTGGTGTGAAAGACATCAGACCTGGGCTTCTATTGGAATTCTATAGGGCATATTATCCAGCACCTTATCGCCGCTTTAGCAGCAGTTTCCTGCCGCTAAAGCGGTGATATGTTATCGCCCGTTCTTGATAAAAAGGCCCTAATTCTTTTCAGCTAAGGCTCGCTCTATCCCCTTGCACTTCCTGTCCAGCTCTCTCACCCTCCGGTCACGAGCACGGTTCTGATTCCTTTCCTCACGAGTTTGTAATGCTAGAGTCAGGCACTTTGCAATGTAGAAATAATGCAGTTTGTAATGCTCGAATCGGGCACTTTGCAATATAACAATAATGCAGTTCGTAATGCTAGCATCAGGCCCTTGGCAATGTAAACATAATGCAATGCGTAACGCAACAATAAGGTATTTCGTTATGCAAAAGCAATGCGTATACGACCATCAGGTAGTTCATTATGCAGAAATAATGCAATGCGTAATACGGCAATCAGGTAGTTAGTTATGCAGAAATAATGCAATGCGTAATACACTAATCAGGTAGTTCGTTATGCAGAAACAATGCAATGTGTCATACGACAATCAGGTAGTTTGTTATGCAGAAACAATGCAATGCGTAATACGCTCCAGCACCGATCACGGTGCCTCAGGCGGTCTCTCCGCCACTCGTACTGACTCGCAGTCAGCCTCTGTCAACAGTTGCCCCCACACGGGTATGATGTAAAAAAGTGCAGCTCCGCACTCCGGCCCCGGTACTGCCACTCCGTTGGCAAGTACGGGCCGCGATACGAGCCGAAGCAGAGGCTCGCGCTGCAGGAATGGGAGAGGACAAGAGCGTCTCCCTCCGAGCCCGCACCCCGCCCCAGGCGTCGACACACGTTACCTGGGGGGTACGACCTCACTCTCCTCTCCTCTTCCCGCGACTTGGTCCTCCGATGCAATCTTATTTGAATTCCGGGCAGTGGGACTAGGGCCCTCCCTCGACGAGGTTGGTTCGAAGTCCCGCACTGGCAACGGCGGGCTAAGGCCGGTGGCTCAGCTCCTCCGGGGCTGCCAATCCGGGCCGCTGATGCTAGAAGATCTCAGGCTGCAACAGGGCACATGCATACAGCGTCGCTGAGACTCACTTGAGCTTCGGATGCACGATCACAGGGCACTCCTCACGAAGGTCTCAGGCTGCATGAAGCACACGCACACAGCGTCGCTGAGACTCACTTGAACTCCGGGTGCACGATAACAAGGCAATCCTCACGAAGGTCTCAGGCTGCACAAAGCACACGCACACAGCGTCGCTGAGACTCACTTGGAGTCCGGGTGCACGATAACAAGGCAATCCTCACGAAGGTCTCAGGCTGCACAAAGCACACGCACACAGCGTCGCTGAGACTCACTTGGAGTCCGGGTGCACGATAACAAGGCAATCCTCACGAAGGTCTCAGGCTTCTCAAAGCACACGCACACAGTGTCGCTGAGACTCACTTGGACTCCGGTGCACACGATAACAGGGCAATCCTCACGAAGGTCTCAGGCTGCATAAACCACACGCACACAGCGTCGCTGAGACTCACTTGGAGTCCGGGTGCACGATAAAAAGGCAATCCTCACGAAGGTCTCAGGCTGCACAAAGCACACGCACACAGCGTCGCTGAGACTCACTTGGACCCCGGTGCACACGATAACAGGGCAATCCTCACGAAGGTCTCAGGCTGCATAAAGCACACGCACACAGCGTCGCTGACACTCACTTGGTGTCTGGGTGCACGATAATAAGGAAATACTCACGAAGGTCTCAGGCTGCAAAAAGCACACGCACACAGCGTCGCTGAGACTCGCTTGGACTCCAGGTGCCCACGATCACAGGGCACTTCTTACGAGGGTCTCAGGCTGCAAAAAGCACACGCACACAGCATCGCTGAGACTCTCCTGGAAACTTTTGTGTTCCTGAGTTTCCGCAACAGGGAGCCAGCTCACCTCGGGCCCTTAGGGATAAGTTACTTCCGGACACAGCACACAGCAAAGTCCTTTCAAGCAGGGGGACACAGCATACAGCAAAGTCCCTTCAGCCTCTCCTTGGTTAAAGCAGCAAACTGCAGGCCAGCCCCAGAACACCCAACAAGGGTCAGTCCTTTAGTCTCTTCAGCTGTTTCTTCCTTGGCAAAGGTTCCTCTTGACCACAAGTAGATTCAGTCTTGTTCAATCCTGATCAATCCATTTCTCCAAAGTTCAGGGGCTTCAGCTCTCATAGTTATACCCCTAAATGTCTTTGAAGTCTTTGTGTTCAGGGGGGCACTGACCCCTGTTCAAACCAGTTCTGGGTGCCTCCCTGCCAGTGACACCTTATTCCTTTGATAGTGGGGGTCTGGATCCTCAATCACTCAGCAGGTGCCGGAGCCATTGGTTTATGCTGCAGCCCAGACCTCTTCACCTCTAGGGGCTACTCCTCCCCCTACACTCCAGGGGAGGTCAGCCTGCTGCTGTCTCACCTCCTCCCCTGGGTCAAGACATTCCCCAGATCCTATCACTTTCAAATCCAGACAGTCAATCCGCAACCAGGCAGAGACACATAGAAATGTTAGAGCACAAAAACCCAGCCACTTCTAAAAGAGTGGCGTCTAAACACACAATGCAAAAACCACCTTCATAAAAAGATGTGTTATTACATTATGAGTTCAGGCACACTAAACTTCACCTCTCCATCTTAAGCCTTTGGGAAGATAGGCTGGAAAACATATTACACAGCCTCCCCATTCTATCCTATGGGCAAGATGGCCTTTCCACAGTGAAAAACAAAATGGAGATTATTTCACTGTCAGGACATGGTACACACCTTAGTACGTGTCCTACCTTTCACATGCACTGCACCCTGCCCAGGGGGGACCTTGGACCTACCATAGGGGTGTCTGATGTGCATAGAAAGGGAAGGGTAAGGTCTGGCAAGTGGGTGCACTTGTCAGAACAACATGGCAGTTTAACAAACTGCGCTCAGGCACTGCAGTGGCAGGCCTGAGTTCCCTCTTTAAGGCTACTTGTGTGGGTGGCACAATTCGTGCTGCAGACCCACTAGTAGCATTTGCATTACCAGCCCTGGCACACATAGTGCACTTTACTAGGGGCTTTACTAGTAAGGCAAACATACCAATTATGGACACTTTATATAGGGAGCACTTGCACTTTGACACTGATTAGCAGTGGCAAGTGTCCAAAGCATCTAAGTTGGCAACACCATGTCAGAAAAAAGGTCTAGGGGCAAAGCAAAAAGTTTAGGGAACTTTAGCCAAAAAGGGTCAAGTCCAACACCCCTGCTCACCCCCTTGGTAGCTTGGCACGAGCAGACAGGCTTATCCCAAAGGCAATGTGTAAAGTATTTGTACCAACACTCACAGTAACACAGTGATAACACCACAAATGGACACCACACCGGTTTAGAAAAATAAAGTATCTTTATCTAAACTTGACAAGACCAAAACGACAAAAATCCAACATACAAGTATTAAGAAAAATTACTTTCAAAAGGTTTTAGCAACTGAGTCCATAGAAAACTATGGATGCGTGATTTCTTGCAAAGTACCTGTTGTTGCGACAAAATTCACCAAGCCAAACAGCTGCAGCGAAGAGAAGCGTCAAAAAACAAAGAGATATGTTGTTCCAGAGACCTTCGTGGCTGCGATGCAACAGTTCCGTTGTACACAGGGGAGCGATGCATCGGGTCCGGTCTGTAGGGGAAAGCAATGCAGCGATTCTGAGATGACTCCAATCCGCGGGTGATGCGTCGGGGAAAACTTGCCGCACAGGGACGATGCGTGGAAATCCGGGATGCGTTGGCGCACGATGCGGCGTCGACGAACGGCGCTGCGTCGACCTTCTTAGCCACGATCCCTCGATGTGTCGATTCTTGTCGTGGCCACAAGCGCTGAGTTGGTTTCGGCAGCGGCGCAGCGATGCGGGGCGATTCTTCTCGAACCACGGCGTTGCGTTGGAAAAACTGTCACAAGAAGAGCGATGCGTCGATTTTCTTGTCGTTGCTTTTCCAGCTCCCAACAGCAGAAACAACCTCCAGAGGCCCAAGAAAGTCACAGGCACCTGCTGGCAGGTCAGAACTCCCAGTAAAAAAGTTCAGTGGAGCTGGGGGTGAAGTCTTTGTGTTCCTGAGATGTCAAAACAGGAGGCAAGCTCTACTCAAGCCCTTGGAGACTTTCCTTAAGCAGGGGACACAGCACACAGCAAAGTCCTTCTCCTTTCCTTGGCAGAAAACAGAAACTGCAGGCCATCCCCAGACACACAGCAAGGGCAGTACTTTTCCTCAGTTTCTCCAGCTCTTCTCCTTGGAAATGGTTCCTCTTGATTCCATAAGTAGTCTAAAAGTCTGGGGATTTGGCTCTGATACTTATACCCCGAATGTCTTTGTTCTCTTTGTGCAAGGGGCTCTGAGCCCAGTTCCAACCAGTTCTGGGGGGCACTCTGCAAGTGCAGAACAACATCCATTGTCAGTGTGAGCCTTGGCTCCAGACACACCACAGGGGGGAGGAGCCAGCATTGTGGAAGGCAGGCACAGCCCTATTCAGGTACAGGTGCTACTCCTCCCACCACTCCAAATGCACACCGGGCCTATTCAGGTGCTAGTGAGAACTCCTCCCCCTACTCTGAATGCATCCCAGGTCTATTCATCCCAGCCCTGACTCTTTCAGGAAAGGCAGGACACACATCAACCCCCCCCTTGGCTGTCTGAGAGAATGCACCTCCCCAGCCCCTGTCACTCCAAAACCAGACAGTCAATACACAAATAGGCAAAGGCACACAGAATGGTTAATCAAGAAAATGCCTACTTTATAAAAGTGGCATTTTCAAACACACAATTTAAAAACCATCTTTAGTAAAATATGCGTTATTAAATTCTGAGTTCAGAGAGCCTAAACTTTATTTTTCAATCTTATCCCTATGGGAAGATATGCTTGTAAAATGTTACAAAGCATTCCCCATTCTGTCCTATGGTGCAAGCTAGCGTTTCAATAGTGAAAAACGAAATTAGAAGTATTTCACTATCAGGACATGTTACACATATCAGTACATGTCCTACCTTTCACATACACTGCACCCTGCCCAGGGGGGTACCTTGGGCCTACCATAGGGGTGTCCTATATGTACGAAAAGGGAAGGTTAGGGCCTGGCAAGTGGGTGCACTTGCCAAGTCGACATGGCAGTTAGCAAACTGCGCACAGGCACTGAAGTGGCAGGCCTGAGACATCTTTTCAGGGCTACTTATGTGGGTGGCACAATCAGTGTTGCAGGACCACTAGTAGCATTTGGTTTACCAGCCCTGGCACACTTAGTGCACTTTACTAGGGACCTACTAGTAAATCAAATATGCCAATCAGGGAGAACCAATCATAATAACAATTTACACAGAGAGCATATGCACTTTAGCACTGATCAGCAGTGGTAAAGTGCCCAGAGTCCTAAAGCCAACAACAGCAGGCCAGGAAAAAATAGGAGGAAGAAGCAAAAAGTTTGGGGATAGTCCTGCAAAAAGGGCCAAGTCCAACAACTGACAAATAAAAACTGCTGGAAGACACAATTATGACTTTTGGTACACCAAATCCTTTGCAGATGTCAAATGCACCTGATAGATTGCCTCAACAGCAACTGGTGTGCCTGTTACCAATGCATACGTTATCCAAAATCCCTGCAGATGTGAAATGTACCAGACAGTCTGCCTAAAACAACTGGTGTGCCTGGTACCGTTGAGCTGGAAGTTAAGTATTACTTCCTTGCATCTGGCTTGCTGGCAACCTGGAACTAGATTCCACTAACTATGCTAGTTAAAATGCAAGGACTTTCAAAATGGCCAGCAAATATTGTAGATTGAGAGTCTCAAACACTCAAAATGGTGACCAAATGTTGAAGTTGTTTTATAGAGGCAATCAAGCTCACTAACACCAAGGATTTCCCAAACACTCAAAATAGCAGATGAATTCCTGGAAATTGTTCTCTAAAGATGATCGGCCTCAAAAACTCTTGCATTCTCAAGCACTCAAGATGGCCGACAGGGGGGGCGCTAGAGGGCGCACGGCAAGATGGCCGCACCCGTGTGAGGCTCTGCCCGGCTGAGCGACTATCCGTTAACTATCCGCCTCTAATCCTTGCTTTTTTGCGGAACTGAGGGTCGAGACCTGCTTGTGACCCCCCCTGGGCACCACTGGTGTGCTTCAGCTGCCTCCTTTGCAGCAGGCGAGGGGGTTTTGTCTGGCCATTGCTACTGCCGGCCTACCGGGGAGGAAATGGCGGAGCCCGCGCAGCTCTGAACTGGGCCGCCGCGGCTGACTTCTATCGCTCTGGGGGCGGAGCGCCTAGCGCCTGGAGCTTTGAGGACTTGACGGTGGCCAAGACTGTGTCTTCGCCCTGGTGGTCTTGCCCTGGGCCCGGTGGGGCGAAGGCCTCTGTGGTGGAAGGCGGCGGGGACGCCCTGAGGGTCCGGGCCCTCCCCTGAGGACAGCGACGACTGGAGAGGAGACTCCCCCGATCCTCCGGTACTGGTGGCAGTGAGTGGGGCGCACGCTGCGTTGGGCCTGGGTCTGTGGAGGCGGGTGTGGGCCCGGCGCGGTTCATGGCCTGTGTGCTGCTGCCGGGTGCTGGAGTGTGAGGGGTGATTGCGGCGAGAAATTTGGGGCCTGACTGCATGCTACCTGAGGCCGCGGGTGGCGGCAGGCGATCCTCTAACGCTCCGTCTCCTCATCTCGCCCGGCTGTCTGGGGCGGGACCGCCTGGGGCCTGAGTCTGCGTCTGGGCCATATCGGCTGACATTGCTGGAACGCATTCCCGCTGCGGTGTACCTGCCTGGGGCGGAGATCTGCTTGTTCGACTCAGACGTTGGTGCTGCCGTCAGTAAATTGTGCGCGATATCGGATGCCTGATTTGGGACCCCCTGTGAGGCTTTCTGAACTTCTACCTGCTGTGGGGCCTGGGCCTCGGTGGACGCTGACACTCCTCCTCCTAGGTGCCTCCAGTGGTCTGCCCGCACGCTCCGGTGACTACTCCTTGAGCATCCCCCTATGATACCACTGCTTGGAGGGACAGTTGTGCTAAGGGCGGGGGGGGGAGCTTGACATTCAGAGGCCCTGAACTGGCGAGACCCTGCATCCTCCCTCCAGCCACGTCCACGAAGCAGTAGTTCCTGTATAGAACCCCGGTGAGGCACAATTGATGGTGGTCTGGTGTTGGTTGGGCCCTGTTGGAGGGGACCACAGGCTTATTCAACAGCGACTTGTGTTGGCTGGGGGAGTATTGTGCTGCATCAAGACATCAGGGTAACTCAGGTTGCTGGCTGTGATCCTCCATTGCCCACTGGACATTGTGCTTAGTGCTCCTGGTGTACAGGTCTGACGTCACAAGCCTATAGGGAACCAGTGGTTTGCCGCTGGCACATCGTGCTTCCTGTACCCCTCTGAGGTGGAGTGTGGGGGGGACACGCACTGCAGAAATACATTGCTGAGGCCAGCGACCAGCCCTTACAACGTGCGTCCTTCATATTACGCTTGAGGCCAGCGGGAGTTGGTGAAGGTACTTTTATCCGTCGTGCACCTGCCAGATAGTCTGGCTCAGGCACGGTGTGGTATGGGGAGGACGGACAAAACGCAACCCTGCCTCATGTTTGAGGCGCGCAAGTCCGCTAAGACTCCACAGAAGGCTGCCTCTGACTCGGAGGCAGATGCGCAGGATGGGGGGCCATCCACTATCGAGACGACACTCCTGGCCATGCAGCAGAGCCTTCAATCTATTGAGGGCACAATGGCAGCAGTGAATCATCAGCTGGATCATATGTCATCGCAACTAGAAAAGCAAAATGCACACATGGGGGAAGTGGAGCAGCGGGTGTCGGCGACAGAGGACGGCCTTAGTGATGTGGCTGGGAAAACCCTCAATATGGAAAAAGTTCTCTCACTTATCCAAGCTAAGAATGAGGACTTGGAAGCACGCTCGAGGCGTAATAACATTCGTATCATTGGTTTGCCAGAATCCACTAACGTGTGTAGGATGGAGACATTTATTGAGACCCTGATCATGGAGCTCTTTGGCACCGAGCAGCTCTCCCCTATGTTCATTGTGGAGAGGGCGCACCGCTCCTTAACTGCCAGGCCGGTCCCGGGTGCTCCTCCCCGTCCAATCATCGCACGAGTGCTGAATTATAGGGACCGAGATGCTATTTTACACCTGGCCAGAGACCGGGGTACCATCGAACATCAGCGCAACAAACTTTCCTTCTTTCCCGACTTCACTGTGGCTGTGCAGGCTGCGAGGAGGGAATTTGGGGCTGTTAAGAAATTTCTCCAAACGGAGGGAGTCCCGTATGCCATGCTATACCCTGCCCGCCTGCGGGTGGGCCCGGACGGGGATTCCCAAATTTTTACCAACCCTAAGGCAGCGCTGGAACATGCTAAGCTCCTGAAGAAGAGACGACGCGACTCCCGTACTCCATCAGACACTGAGGAACAGTAGCGCAGCCAGCACCCATGGAGATGCTGCTCTGATTTTAGGCAGTTTTTTCAGGTTGACACTCAGTGCACTGTACAAATTATGTTTTTGGGTCATATGGCATGTTCTCATATTTGGTGGGGATAGACGCTGTGGACACCTAATACAGTATGCACGTTGCGCGCAATGGGTTTGACCCTTGGCATTATGGGATTAAGGCACAGGTGAATTATGCTGCTCAGCCACCTCCTGCTAGATGGGAGGCTAGTAGCTCTCTGACGTCCCCACATGGGAGAACCCCGTAAATGTTCTGCATTGTTGTTTCTTACGCAGGGGAGGGCGGGTATGGGTTGGGATGGCTTTAGCAAGTTGGGGAAGCTGAAGTGGGAGGGGGGATGGGGAACCGGGGGCAGGGGAGGGTGGACTGGCACTCTACATCTTACACTTTGGGATTATTACTTTCTATGTTTGCAACTGTGGACGTATGTCCCTGATGTACCTGATCGACATGGCATGCTCTGGCTTATTGGTTAGATGAATGGTAAATTGCAGTTTTTAACGTGGAATGTTCGGGGCCTTAACACCCCTAAGAAGATTAGGTCGGTGTTTGCTTATTTAGACAGAATGGATGTCCAGATTGCATTTCTACAGGAGACTCACCTCACGAAATTGTCGGAAAAAAATGTGGGGGGTCGGTGGGCTGGCCTGCGTGTGGCGTCCTCCTATTCCAGTTATGCACGGGGTGATGATTCTAATTAAGAAGGGGGTTCCCTTTCAGGTCATTCGTACAGAGACGGATGATTTGGGCCGAGTGGTATTAATACATGGTCAGCTAGGTGGGACAAGTGTCTTGTTAGTGAATGTATACGGACCGAATGTTGATGATCCTGCTTTTTTCGCGGATGTATGGCGTCGCATCTCCGGGTTTCCAGATGTGGAGATTTTATGGGGGGGTGATTTTAATGTTTGTCTGGATGTGGTAGCTGACCACAGGGGTAGTGAAATGGTGCGACCTAAGCAAGCTGCTGAAGAGTTGATGAGTCTGATGGATGCGGGTTGTTTGCAGGACGTATGGCGCTTGCGGCACTCTGGAATGCGAGAAGGCACGTTTGTATCATCTGTGCACGGGTCTTGGTCATGCTTGGACTTTTGGCTGGCATCTGAGGCTGCGTGCACCTGGGTGACTGGGGTGAGACATTTGGCTAGAAAGCTCTTGGACCATTCCCCAGTGCTCCTGGAGTTGCAGGTCCCTGCGTATGGGAGGCCCCCGTTTCAGTGGACATTACAGCCCTCATCATTGACTGATATTGTTTTCAGGGCCACAGTTGGGGAAGCCATCCGCAATTTCTTTAGGGAAAATACCAGGTCGGTCGACAGCTCAGGGGTCCTGTGGGAAGCATTTAAAGTTACTATCCGGGGAGTTTGTATGGGGTCGCAAGCAGGGGTCCTGCGAGACCTGCGGCGTAGGATCAATAAACTGGCTGCGGATATTTCAACCTTAGAGCGTGCGTATGAGTCGAACCCGCGGCCCGAGATCCGCGAACTAGTGACGGAGCATAATGAGACCGTAGATCAGGAGATAGTACATAGGTCCAGACGCAGTACGGCCCGGTACTATGGCGAGGGGAGTAGGCCTAGCCGTTCTCTCACGCAGAAATTGGCCGAACCACGGAGCCAAGAGTATATCACGGAAATGTTAGATGAGAAAGGGGCGCCTCACTACACCACGGCTGGAATCAGTGAGGCTATCCTAAACTTTTATACGGCTCTATACGAAAGGCGGACTGTAGCGCAGTCGGACGATATCCCTTCATATCTGGATGATGTCGCCCTTGGATGGCTATCTCAGGAACATAGGGAATATATCACTCAACCTTTCGATGTGGAAGATGTGAAGCTCGCTATTAGGTCACTCCCCACATGCAAAGCGGCAGGTTTAGATGGGCTGCCTAGCAAATTTTATAAGACTTTTATTGAGGACCTGGCCCCCAGACTTCTTGAAGTGTACGCGGAGGCGTATGACACCGGATGTCTTCCGCCCTCTTTAAGGGAGGCCCTCATAGTGATGCTTTTGAAGCCTGATAAGGCACCGAATTGTTGTGACTCCTACAGGCCACTCTCCAAGATCAACATCGACACTAAGATTTTGGCGAAAATGATTGCACTCCGACTTCAGCCCCTGGTTGCAATGCTGGTGTTGCCGGACCAGTCGGGTTTTGTGCCCGCACGATCGACCACGCATAATTTGCGTACCCTATTTGCTACCCTCCATTATTTTGACTCTGATTTTCAGGCTGTAGCAGTGCTGCTAGATGCTACAAAAGCATTTGATTCACTTAATTGGGACTACATGTTTGCTGTACTCACACGTATGGGTTTTCCTCCATTTTTCTTACGCTGGATCAGGGTGCTGTATACTGAACCAGCTGGGTGCGCGTCAATGGCTGGGTGTCGCAGCCTTCCCCATAGGTCGGGGCACGTGACAGGGCTGCCCGCTGTCGCCGATGCTGTTTGCATTAGCGCTGGAGCCGCTTGCTTGCCGTTTGCGCCAGTTACATGCGGATGCGGCGCTGCGTTTCCGCCGACACCCGCTTATTGTCTCCCTTTATGCGGACGACATGCTACTTTATGTCCGCGAACCTGCAACACATCTTCCGAAATTGCTACGTGAATATGTTAAATTTGAAGGTCACTCTGGCTTGGGGATAAACTGGGCTAAGTCCACGGTGTTTCCCCTGACTGCGGGCACTCGTGATATTCACTTAGATTTTCCCTTGTCCTGGACTCGCGACCCAGTGAAATACTTAGGGGTATGGTTGCACAGAGATCCCGAGCGGGTGATTTCTGCGAACTACGGCCGCACTATTGCCCAGCTCACAGATAAGGCAGAGCGATGGTCCCGGTTGCCCCTCTCGCTTGCAGACCGCATTGCAGTTATTAAAATGACCATATTGCCCAAGCTCTTATATTTATTTGTCAACATTCCCATTCGCCTGAATGTTTCCATTTTTAAGGCGCTGCAGATGGCCTTGCTGTCATTTGTATGGGGGGGCAAGAAGCCGCGCTGTAGCTGGGACACCCTGGTCCAACCTTTTGAACGTGGCGGTTTTGAAGCCCCAGACATGCGTCTCTATTATTTATGTGCCCAGGCGCACTTTGCGCATTATTGGTTCTTTCCGCAACATTTCCTCCCCCCACACGGCGATAGAAGCGGATGCAATACTTCCTCTGCCACTGGAGGCGGCTGCACTCTCGGGCGGTGGTGGGGGCCCTCGGACGGAGATTAATCCAGTGAGATGCACCGCTTGGGCCTGGCAGGCATTGGCTCGTCGGGCGCAACTGGATTATTTGTATGCCCCTAAGTTACCGATATCGGCGCATCCTGCTATCTCGGCGGCCCGGGAGCGGTCCGCTTTGGGTGTGTTGCAAGCGGCTGGGATCACACAATTGGGAGATCTATACAAGAGTAGCCGGTTCCGTTCATTGCCGGATGTACAGGCTAGCCGGACTCCCGGCCCTATGCTGTGTTTCACGTACATGAGGGTGCGACAGGCGATCAGGGACATATATCCTGATTACCCAGCTGAACCTACGCCACTGGTGGCACTACAGGTGGCATTGTCCGGAGAGGAGCGTAAGGGTCTCATCACCAAATTGTATGCCGCGTCTCTCTGTGAAAGGGATTCGGAGGAGCACTCCTCATACCATAAATGGAATACAGCACTGGGATATACGCTGTCCCAAGAACATTGGCAGACCTGTTGTAAGCTGACGGGACGCCTTACGTCCAACTGTAATCTTCGTATTATTCATTTTAAATTTCTACATCAGATATATTATACCCCTGTACAATTGCAGAAGTTTGGACTGCGTGATACTGCCTGCTGTGTGAGGTGTGGACAGGCGGATGCCGACTTTCTGCATCTCGCTTGGCAGTGTGCTGGGATGGCTGCTTTTTGGTCTAAAGTTACAACTGTGTTGACGGAGGTTGTGCTGGAAAGGGTGCGATGTGAACCTGGGATATGCCTGTTGGGGAATGTAGGGTCTCTGAAACCCTGTAATAGGAGGCTGGTTGCAGTGGCAACGCTAATGGCCAAACGAGCTGTTGCACAGTGTTGGGGCGCAAGAAGCCTGCCCACGGTCCGGAAATGGCTTCGAGATTTGACCTATTGTTGAGAGCAATTGGAGGCCTATGCAGAGGAACTGCCTGAGTCATCCCGGCCCAAGGATTTCTGGGCCCCACTGACCTTATACTTATTGAATCATCCTGATCTGTGAGAGATAGCACAGCCTTGTCCATAAATAGCGGTATTCACTGCATTTGGAAGTCGAGTCACTATGTCAAGATTTTATAGGGGCCCACGAACTGACATGACTTTTGTTTCATTTTTGTCTTCATACTTCTGTATGTCATACTTTGTATTTTCCCTTTCTATTCACTTTTATCTTTTCTTTCTTCTGAAGTGCCAGGGGAGGAGGGAGGGGGGAGAGGACAGGGGGGATATCTGTTGCATGGGGGGGGGTTATTTCATTTCTGTTTCAGAGTTGTTTGATGCAATTAACGGCACTTGACAATGCTTGTACTGTTACCTGAGATGGGGTGTTGAAACCCGCATCTGGAATTGATGTGTTGTATTGTAAGCTTTCAATAAACAAAATAAAAAAAATTTAAAAAAAATTTAAAAAAAGATGGCCGACAAGCGCTAACATCTTTCTAGAGGTGATCGGTCTTTCACACTTCCAGCCATCAAAACCTGCTATTCTCCATATCAAAAGTCTGACGGCACCTTCTATTACACCTCTGAAGTGCCAAGCCACACCTCAAGCAATGACGCTTTGCTTTATATACTATAGAAACTCACAGCACAGTGCGCACCATCTCCAGAGCTTTCTTAACTGTCATGCTCACAGGCAGCCATTAGACAACCACACTGATATCACACATTGTTGAGGTCTGCTCATCCACTCATCCATTGCATCCTCATCACCAATGTAAAAATATGACAAATCCAGCACACGGAAACGGTAAAGAGCAGGTAAGGTCTTCATTCAGCAAACCTCACCAACCGAGGAGCCTCAAGCAACTGTCTACCATTGAACTTTCAGCACCACGTTCAATGCTGCCAAACATTCTAAGACATCACAATGGTCTTTTGACAAACAACTGCTTCTGCTACCTTCGTTTTTACAGCTGTATACGTTTTCTATACGTTGACCTTTTAACATCACTTCCTAAGCATATATATTATTTTCAGTTCTACATTCTCTGAGTTTTCCGAGGACGTATTCATAAGGTGAAACCTTACAGAATTAATCTGTGGACAGTGGCCAGGAATTCAAGAAAATTTTGAAGAAAGCCGTGCAGCACTGACAGTCAGATTAGGAAGCCATTTTGCAGTCACAAAACCGACTATTAAAAAAAAGCACATGGTTTGCAGCCCATTTTGCAATTCAGTAAACAATTACTGAAACGTAATATGGGTTTAGAAAGACATCATGAATCACAACTTGGAAAGGGAGTGTTTAGGGCGTCCCTTCTAAACAGTGATTTGTTATGGTATGCATCAATGTTTTGAGAGCGAAATTGGTTGATAAACATTGAAATTTATTGAACCATGAACTGGAGCAGTGCCACATTCGCAAAAGGGAAGGGGCCGCTTTCGGTCTCCTTCCATCTTTTTAAAAGAACCCCTGTTTCTGTCGTGGTAATCCTACTGCATTTAAAAAAGGTTACTTTATTAAAGTGCGATCAAAGACATGGTGATTTGCTGACCGCAGCAGGTCATTACCCCCTCATGGGTCCTCCTCGTCCCAGTCCTAACATAGTTAGGCAATCCTGCCTCCCGACAGCCAATCAGAACGCTTATAATATTTTCAAAGGGTATATAAGCCCCTCCCACCTACCGTACCATGCCAGGTTTTTTTGCTGTCTGATGGCGGTCGGCACGCTGGTGTGCTCCGTGTTTCCTGCTTGCCGGTTCCCGAGTTTGGAGGGCTGGGTTTGCGGTGCCGTGAGTTTTTTTCTTTTCTTTACTGTTGAAGTGTTTGTTTTACTTCCTTTGTTGCGCGCGACCGCACCGGTGTTCTGGTCGGCTGCGTTCCTGCTCCTTGGCCAGATCGCGCTCCCCGTGCATGTGCTGGGCTGGGGCGGGAGCTTTCTCTTGCGTTCTGGCCTCGGGTCGTTACGGTGCTGGGGTCTTCTAGCGGCATCCGGCTCCCGCGACCATAATATTTGTTCTGTGGCTGTGGGGGAGACTGCGGGGCTGTCCCTTTTTCTTTCCCAGGTCTCGTGTTGCTATGACTTGGTTGTTTGGGGACAGTTTTTTAGGGGAGTTGCTGGGCACTTCCTTCTGGTGTGTGCTGTGGCTTCCTGATACTGCTGCATGTGGCCAGGGGTGTTGAGGTTTCCGCTCCAGTGCCTGCAGGATCTTTGTTTATGCATCATCATGTTTCGGGAGCTGCAGGTGGTTGACCTGTTGCAGATTTACGGGTCTAGCCTGCGGGATTTGGTTCATTCTGCCTTCCCATGCGGGCTGCGCTGCTTGAGCCTTCTGCTTCCTCCTCTCTGGAGGGTGGGAGTATGTGGTCATTTTCCCTGCTGGGGGGTATGTCCAGTGCAAGGTTTTTTTTCGGTCATGTTGGTCCATATCGTGAGGTTCTCGGCTTCACGCCTGCTTTATTGTCTGCCGAGGGGTAACTCCCTGTATTGTTCCTCGGTGGTGCATGACCTGCCTTTCCATTATGTCGTTTTGGAGGTTCTGGCTGTCACATGGCTTGAGGTCGACATGCGGAGGATTCCTCCTTTTCTGGGGAAGCGGTATCACCTGACGGTGTTTGATACTCATTTTCCTCTGGTTCCTGGGGTCTCTCTATTTTGACCTCCATGTCTTTTTCCTCATCTTTGTCTCTGGAGAAGTCTGCTCTCATGCGTTCTTCTGCTGCTTCTCGTTTTGGGTTCGTGCTTGCACTTCCTCTGCTTTGCAGGTCCATTCTAGGGGTTTGGGTACCTGTTTGTCTGTCTTCTGGATCGGGGGGATCTTACTCCTATTTTGGCGCAGATGGAGTCTTGGCTCAGTTTCTGTCTGCTGTGTTTTGTTGCCCTGAGGGCCCTCTCCTCGGCTGCTGGGGTGGCGGTGGCTGGTAGGAGGTCTTTCTGGACTGCGCTTTGGTGCCTTGATGCTGCGCTGACGCCTTGGTCCGTTACCTGTCTTTTGTGGTTCTCAGGCTTTTTGCCTTACTCCAAAGGCAGTCTGTGCGGAGGGGCTTGTCTTTTTTCCTTCTTCTGGAGTTTCCGGATCCTCTGTCTTCTTCTCGGCCCTTTCGTGGTCGGGGGGCTGCGTTCCTTTTGGTTCCCAGCCTCTGCAGCGCCTGCTGCTGCCCCTGGGTGTTGGTCAGATATTGTTATGCCCAGGAGGAGTTACCGTGGCCTGGTGGTTCCGGTCTCTTTCTCCAAAGGTTATGTGTTCAACTCCTGGTGTTTCGCTGGTTGTGAGTTCCCAGTCTACATTGTTGGCGATGTTGCAATCTTGGGGACTCGGCTCGGTTGCTCCTGGATCGTTGGTCCGGTCTGATTTCCGCCTGGTGGGTCTTGTCGGTCATCGATCTTGGTTGCCGGATTGTGTTCCGTGGCTGTCCCCATTTTTGGACTGTTTTCGGGGTTGCCCCATTGTCCATTGGCCCCGTGATGCGCTCTGCCATCTTCTCTGGCGTCGGCCTGTTTTTGCCTGGGGCACTGTTGTGCTGGTTCTGGTGACGGAACGGGCCTGGGATTCTATTTTTCTCTGTTCCTGGTCCCGGCGCCCGATGATTCCTTCCGCTTGGTTTCTGCATCCCCGGGCTTTGTACAGTTTGGTGATGCTGGGTCATTTTTGGATGTTCCCCTTGCTGTCCGTCGTTCCCCTCGTCCTGGTGGGGTATTTTTTGGCTTCCCTGGGTTTGGAAGTCACCTGTTTTTACATTCCCGTCTATCTGGCAGGTCAGCGGTTCCTGCGGTTTGCGGTGGACGGGTTCCATTACCAGTTTCAGGTGTTGCCTTTCGGCCTCTCGACTTCTCCCCGGGTTTTTCCGCGGTGTTGGCTCCTGCTGTGGGGGTTTTGCTGAGTCTGACTTTCCCTGTGTTTCCCTAATGTTGCTTTTGTCTGGTTTCTGCTTCCACCCTCCTTGTGGCTCTTCTGGCGGTGGTGGCGTTGATGGCCTTGTTCCAGGATCTGGGGTTCATGTTGGATCTGGCCTTTTCTCATCTGGTTCCTATTCTGGGGCTTCAGTTTCTCGGAGGCCTGTTCGACGCTTTGCAGGGTACTGTTTTCTCCCTCCGGCTCGGTTCTCTGCCCTTTTGACTTTTCTGCGGGTCCTGCTGGGTCGCCCTTCTGCCACGGCTCGGGGATGGTTGCAGGTCCGGGGGTTGATGGCTGCCTC
This sequence comes from Calotriton arnoldi, assembly GCA_963921515.1. NCBI lineage: Eukaryota > Metazoa > Chordata > Amphibia > Caudata > Salamandridae > Calotriton > Calotriton arnoldi. Next base: position 1,680,375 of record CAWUFW010003635.1, read on the forward strand.
CACGGCTGTGGTTCCTTGAGCTCGCCTGTGCCTCATGTCATTGGTGATTCTTCTGTTGGCTCGTTGGGACCCTTCCCATACAGGTTGCATGGCTCTGGTTCCTCTCTCCCCTGTTCTGGTTCCTAATTTGGTATGGTGGCTTTGCTCTCCCACCCTGGTGTGGGAGTGCATTTTCTGCTTCCTTCTCTCCTCTTGTTGACCTTGGACTCCTGTCCTTGGGGTTGGGGGGCCGCGTTGGGGTCCTTGATGGCAGACAAGTCTGTTGGTTTGTCCCGACAATCAGGTGGCTTGTTGTTACTTGAGCCTTCTTGGGGGGTCCGGGTGCGCGTCTCTGTACCTGCTGCCTTCCGTGATTTGTGTCTGGGTGAAATCTCATCTGTTGGCATTGATGGCTATTTACGTTCAGAGGCTTCTGAATTTCATAAGGACGGCTTGGGCCGCTTCCTTCCATCCTCTGTTTTGTGCCAACTGTCTGCTCCTCTGTTCCGGGACCTTTGTCTTCGGATCGGGACTCTCTGGATCGGTCTTTTTGCTTCCCCTCGCTACGCTCTTCTCCCCTGGTTTTGTTCTGAGGTGGTCTGTCCTCAGGCTTGGGGGTTGCTCTCTCGTTTCCTTGGCTTTTGGGCGTTCTGTATGCCTTCCCTCCGATTTCCCTCTTCCCGGGGGTGCTGCAGGGGATTCGGGGGGTGAAGGTGTCTGTGCTGTTGGTTGCTCCTTTTTGACCTTGCTGCCTTTGGTGTCCGCTCCTGCTGGTGGGGGGCGGGTTTGGCTGGCTTCCCTTGACTCCGGCTCCGCTTCTGTGTCCGCACCTGTCTTTGCCCTATCTTTCTCGCCTGCATCTGTCGGCCTGGCTCTTGAGCGGCTCTCATTGGCGTCTTTGGGCTGTTCTTCTTTGATGGCCTGTGGCATTCCATTGTCGCATCGGCCTTCAACACTTAAGGACTGTGGTGCGCGTTGCGGCTCTTTTGTCTCTTGGTGCTCTTCTCTTGGTCTGGATCCATGGTTGGTGGTCCGGCTTCTATTCTTGTCTTTCTCCGAGATGGGTTTTTGATGGACCTTTCCCCTTCCACCTTGTCTGCTCGTTGGGCTGTGGTTCAGGCTTGTCGTGGTCTCGGGCCTCTTTGGAGGTTGTTACTCCTTGGGTGAGTCGGATTCTATGTTGTTTTCGGCTTCCACATCCGATCTCTCCTGTGATTGTGCCTTCTTGGGTTTGCCTACTGTTTTGCGGGGTCTGCGGTTCCACCCTTTTATGCCTTTTTTGGAGGCTGTTTGTTGTTGTTGTCCACAACTGTGGCTTTTTTGTTATCCGTCTCCTCCGCGCGGCGGTTGGGTGAGTTGGGTGCTTTGCTTCTCTCCTTCCCTTATTTGCAGTTTCTGCTGGATGGGGTTGTTTTGCGGCTGGGCCCGTTTTTTTTCCCTGAGCTTCCATTTGTTGCTGGAGGTGATTCCTTCCTATTTTGCCTGGGGATGGGGATTCCTTTGTTCCTTCATCCTTGGTTGTTCGCGCCCTTTGTTTTTTCTTCCTCCGTCCCTTGGGGTTTCGTCTTTCCCCTGCCCTGTTTTTCTCATGTGGGGGTGTGGCTCTGGAAGGGTTGGTTTCTCCTTCCACCTTCACTCGCTGTGTGCGTTTTGCGGACTGCCTATCCTGTGGGTCTGTGGGTCTGCCTCCTCCGTCTCTGGTGCTGGGTCATTCGACACGTTCTGTGTCCGCTTCCTGGGCTGAGGAGGCGGGGGTCTGTGTCCAGGTGTTTTGTGGAGCGGCCACTTGGCTGTCCCTTCACACATTTGTTCAGCATTATCGCTTTGCTGTTTTCCTTGCCTCTGTGGCCCGTTTTGCTGTTGGCATTTCGCACGCTGCTGTTCCTTATTCCTTTGTTTGATTAAGTTTTGTACTTTTGCAAGGATCCCTGGTGTCCTGCGTTTTTTCTTCTTGGGTCTCTGCTTGTGAGTTCCTCACTATGCTAGGACTGGGACGAGGAGGACCCATGAGGGGGTAATGTCTTGTTACTTACCGGTAATCTTCATTACCCCGATTAGGGTCCTCCTCGTCCCAGTCCTGTTCCCTCCCGCTGTATTTGTGTCAGGACTTGTTGATAACAGGCATGGCGGTGGGTGGGAGGGGCTTATATATATCCTTTGAAAATATTATAAGCGTTCTGATTGGCTGTCAGGAGGCAGGATTGTTAGGACTGGGACGAGGAGGACCCTAATCGGGGTAATGAAGATTACCGGTAAGTTCAAGACATTACTCCTGTAATGACATCCACCCCTAGTAAGACAAAATTTTCAACACACCTTATGAATATTGACGAGGTAGGCTGGATTGCATCCCACTACAATTCAAAATTATGTAAACGAGCCTATTAGTTCGTATTTAGGTCTGCAAAATTATTTTCCATTCACAAAAAAGTCAGTGCGAAATTTGCGACTATTTTTTGTGAATGGAAACTTTTTACATCGGGCCCTGAATTCTTCTGGTAATTCTCTTTTCCAAATGGGAAAGTTGAAACTATTTTGGTAATTCTGCCTCCTAGAACAGAACAACTGGTTCCCAGTTTATAAGTAATTAACCGTGCTAACGCATAACTCAGAATGAGGGTCTATGACTGTTTTCTTATTCTTAGTTTGTTTTCTTATTTTGAACATCTTGTTTTCTATTTATTTTGCTTTCCAAGTAAATAAATTCAATGTCTTGGGTTTTGCTGGGGCCTATCATACTTTATCCTGTTTTTGTAAATACGATATCGTCAGTCCTCAGTGAATTCGGTGAAGTTCAGTGCAATGCAGAAATGCAGCCCAATTCCTTCTTATTGCCACTTATAAATTGTTAATATATGGAAATCATTAAATGACTTTTGAAACAAACATTTTTCTTAAGTCACTTTACATCACTGCGACCGCCGAGGAAAGATGCTATGCCGTTGGCTGCTGATTTCCCTTTAAATCCTGGGGCCACCAGAGGAAAGTTAACTTTCTAGCACTGATGCTGGTTCTGTCAATTAAACACACTATGATGAGGGCATATTCTGAAAGCTGGGAATCAAGCACGAGGTTTGCAGCTCTGTATGAATCTTCCGTCTACAAGACAAGAATAGACACGCGGTTCCCTTTGTACCTTGTCTTTCAAGTTTGCGCCAGAAGTGCCATCTGAATCCTCTCCTGAAAGAGAAGATAAAATAAACTCTCCACAGAGCTGTGCCTACCAAGGGCTGTATATAAAGAGAGACTTCGAGCTGAGTGTTGGAGTAATGGATGCGCCATGCATAAGTAATACCTGAGAAACGCTCCCACGCGGCACACTTGTAAATTAAGTGTGGTATTGATATGCTGGGTCTGGTGTTTTACAACTCTCGCTTACTTAGTCAGATTGGACAGAAAAGTAATGTTAGGATCTATAAAATATCTAGGTTTTTTTTTTTTACTGACGGTTCTTTGAAATTCTTTTCAGATTAATGAAAACCAGGCCGGCCGGGGAAAGGAGACACCGTGAACGATTGTAACTATGACAACAAGCAATATCTTGCGCTGGGAACTGCACTCTCTATAAGTGATTTGTGTGTGTATGCTTAGCCACCTACTGCAGACAGATAAGGGAGAGCCTTGCAGTTTGGCGAGCAGTTTAGAAGTTATGGCCTCTTGATGCATGCCTTTACGTTCTCCCTACCAATCAGCTCTGGGTGCGATAAATTTCGGTCATGAAAGTTTGGTATTGTGGCTTTGAAAAATTGTCCTTTCAGAAAGGGCGAGAGTTTATAAAAACAGTTGCAAATTTAGAGCACATTTTGAAAATCAAGAAGAATTAGTCGTGCCAAACTGTGCCTCCAGAATATTACAGTTTTGTAATTTACCCTTGGCATAAAAGCAATCTTTTCTATTCTGTCTGTTCACACCATTTTTCAGTAGTCTATCTTGTCGTGCTTGGATGAAAAAGATGCAGCGTGCCTTACTTGTAAGGAGCAATATAGCACCATTTGCCACTTTTACTTAAGGATATGTGGACGAGAAAGTGTTTGTATAATTAGGGAAGATACTATTTTTAGGGAAGCTGTCAAACTAAGGGGCAGATTTATCATTGAGTTGGGTGGCCCTTGCGCTACACAAGAAGGTGGAAGGGTGACGCAACTACTAAGTTTTAACAAGCCTCGGTAGGCCACCTTGCGTGGCCCTATGTGGCTTAATAAATCTAGAGTAAGGCCATTCAGCGCAAATCACTGCTTTGCGTTACTCTGCCCCAGTGAGGCGTTTCATGGGGGGAGCATGCATGTTCCCAAGCATTCACCCATGGATTTTGGCAAACCTGGGAATGCCTCAAAATGTGATTCCTCCCCAGGTGAGGCGTAACAAGAAGAAATATCTTTCTATATGTGCTGCATTCTTCAGTCCTAGTTTATAAGGGACCCAGTTCAGGCTGACTAGTGGAGACCTGAGGGATGTATCTTTTGACTTGCAGGAATTAGAAATGTGAGCCACATCACTGTCAATCAACATTGAATTACATGTGGATCTGTTGGATTTGGAGTGGAACAATGCATAGGCAGATCAGATCGTTGCTAAGTAAAGGTACATTTTGAGGCCAAGATTTGATTAGGGGTCCCAGCAAAATTTAGTCTGTTCCTCTGATACCAAGCTTGAACATTTAGGCTGTTGGACGTTCAGCTCTGATCCATAGAAGTGTGGGTGTATGGAAAAAATGGAATGTTTGCAGGTCCAACCATTCAAACAATGATGCAATGCATTTTGACGTTAGGCCACACTCTGCTAGGACTGGTTGACATTCTTTGAGGAACAGATACCATTGAGGAGGGAAGCTCCAACTGGATGAAAATACCTCTTGAGTTTTGTGTTTCCCAAGGGTTTGATATTTCACATTTAAATAACCCACAGGTCGGTTCAGGTCACTTTTAGGGCAATTTCCTTTGATACTAAGTAATGAAATGTTTGAAGTCAAGTTTATTGACACCAAATTCAGAAGCAGTTTCTTTATGGGGTGTTCTCTCAAACTCAATCCTTTTGGGATAGGATCTCTTCAGTCAGCTGCTTCCAGGGTTTCATAACATTCCTTTTTCCTGTAGCACTCACCCTTCCAGAACCAAATTTAGCAAGCATTTATGCCTGTCAGCAGACCCAGGACCAAATATCCCTCTTGATCAAGTTAGGAAACTGGCTTTCCCACTTTTAGAACCACGTTCTAAAAGCAGAGGTTTAAGTCAGAGGGATGAGCAAACCTTATAATGTTTCTTTGCCTTGCAGAAAAAGTTTTCTTACCGCAGGCAGGGCATCTTTCTTCTGCTTTGAATTCTGAAGTGCCAGTGAGCCAATTATAGGGGTTTTAAAGTGGAAATGCAACACTAATGTTAAGTTATTTTAACTCAACTCCTCAAAGCATCCTTCTACACTTTGCTCTCTAACATTAACTAAAGTACGATACACTTTCTGGGATGTTATCTCGAGGCACTAAATCCTCAGAATCCACAGCTAGCTAACTTCTGACTTGATTATTCATAACCTTGTTTTTAATGAGCACTATATTATTCTCTAAAGCCACCTACCACTAATGGGCCCAGCCACATCTTCTTCAAAGTCACTCTTGTATTTTCTTCTGCAGCTCTCCCAGGACCTCCCTGGTGAAAAGGAGCCAGCTAATATGAAGTAGAACTCCTATTTAAAGAAGCTGGATGACAGAAGGTCTATGCATTGGTAAATATATAGGCAATACATACAGACCAAAAGCTTACTCCTTCCTCTGTGTTTTGTGTGTTTTCTTTATATGTTGTGTCAGGCAGATGTCTGCTTAGACATACTTTATACTACCTTGTAATAATTGTATTTGCTAGAATTTTAATAACATTTGACCAACAAGTTTCGCTTCAGCTCATTGCTGCCCCTTTCAAAAACCAACTCAGTCAAATTAAGTCACAGACATATTGGTCTAGTTATCAATTTTCTCCTTCAAACAATGGTGCATGCTCATGCTTGCCCCAGGAAGAATTCTGAATCTGCTACCATTTCTTTTGTTGTTCTTTGACTTCTTTCACACCACCATCCAGCATGAATGGTGTCTCCAACAAATGATATGTGCTCTAAAACTGCTGATGCCCAAGTCTACCTGAAAAAGCATGATAACATAAATCATTTTTAAGGTTGCTTGTCTGAAGTTAAGGCCAAAGGCTGATTATTTATTGTTAAAGGATCAATGTCAATTTCAGAACACAAACAATGACAATGAATAATTCTCTGATTAAGATGGGGGTCTCATTTTTGCCACTCTTGGTTGCATATCCTCTTGCATCTTATTATTACTGGATGTTTGGATCCAGGATTGTGTTCTGAGATAAGTGGGTTTCATGAGGAGGGGGCATGCAACACCTTAATCACTGTCTCAGTGACATCTATAGTTAAGGTGATTTTCCTGAGGGGTCAAGGTTTGGTGTGGTTTGGAGGCACTGGGGCTTTTTCGGGTGTTGATATAGTGCACTAGATAAATAAGAACATAAAGTGGCTGCTGCATATTCTTGGTCACGAGTACCTAGTGATAGCATGGCCTTAAGGAATGTTGGTGATAATAAACTGTTCAGCAAATTGCTGATTTGCACATCATAAAATACAATTTTAAAGGGCTGCATAGCATGAGAAAGCATCAATTGGTTCAGCTGGATCTTTGTAGCATCTGGAAAAGTTTCGTATTTTTAAAAGAGACACACATCTCAAACACGGATCTGGCCCTGTTACATCACCTCAGTTAGGAAGTCATGGCCTGTAACTTCCAATGATTTTTTATTTGTTTGTTGTCAGTGTTCTCTCATCCCCGCTAATTGGATTTACCATGAAATGCTAAAGATAGTAGAAAGATATAGGTCATTGCTCAAGCGGTACATGTTGCTACCTCAGTTGTAGTCTCTTCCACGTCTGGTTCCAGTACTGATTGTTTATCTTTATTTCAATTACTGGTGTTAGAATGTCCTGCATGTGAGGGCCTATTTATTATGTGTAAATATTTTAATTGCAGCTTAAATCACAGTCATAATAACTCCAACTTCCAATGTTTATTGCCTGGGACACTTTTAAAGCCACAGTTAGAGGGGTTATAATAGAACATCCATTTTACATAGAAGACACAAATGGATACCTGTACAACAACTGCCAATTTTAAACTTGATGTTAAAGTCTTTAGTGCTGACACCATTATAGAATCTTTTGGAACCCTTTATTACGTTCTACACAAAGAAGATTGCAGAGGCTCACAGGATATGATAATAATATTTGATATTACGTGGAAATTCAGCTAGAAGACATGTGCAGAGAGAATATTCCATTAATGGATTCTCATTATATTGTGTGAGATTCTCATTCAGAGGATAAGGCAGCTGGAGGGGATATTGCGCTTATTGAATTTTCTTAGCTTTCAACTCTCTAATGCCCAAATTTTTTTCAGCTTTAGCTACTAGCATTACAGATATTCTGAGATCACTTGAATCAAGGGATATTGCCAACACTGATACATTTCTTGGAAAATGTAGGCCAGTGAGTGAATGGGCTTAACTGATTAACTCAGATTCACTCTAAATCCTACTTAAGCAGTTTAGTAGAGCAATTTCCAAAATTATTTCTCCTTAGCAGCATGGATTTGTTCTCGACTGAGATTCCATAACACATAATATTATGGTATCACTCTCATTGACTTTCCTAATATAATGAGTGAGATACTGGGAATTATCCTTTTTGATATGGAGAAGGCCTTTTTTAGGGTCTCCTAGCACATCCACACATGATCTATGGCACCTTTGGCTTGTATGTGCTAGTAAGGGCTTTTAGAATATGTGCATGCACTTTATAGTTCTAGTAATGTAAGAATAGTAATAATAGGAGCAGTTTTGGGGAGGTACAAACTAAACATGTGTGCTCTGCACTGCCTTTTGCATTTGGATTAATTTTCAACTAACTTTTTGATGTCTCTTGGAGTATGGATTACTAGCAGGGGTAGGTATGCACCTACCACTAGCAACAAGGTCACCCATGAAACATAAGGTCCAGGCAAGGTCTCAATACATTAGCCCCTGGCTCAACCCTTGGTAGCTGGCTGCGAGCAAACAGGTTTAACTCAGCAGACAGCTAGGTAAAGCATTTAAAAACACCAACACATTAAATAGGTAAGACACAGCACACAATAACAATCCCGCATCAATTTCAAAAGATAGGAAATATTTTTATCTTTAAAATGACATAGAAATTACAAAAATCCAATGTAGGGAATCGGAGATATGAATTTTTAAAGATTAACCTTTTATAGTGCCTAAAAACATATAGTGCCACCCTGGGACATCTGGTCATGCTTGACCGGGACAAAGTCAACATTTGAGGCCAATAGGGATGGAGAATTGGTCAGATACACTAAGCAGGAGGCTCCGGTCAAAATTTTACCTTTACACTTAGAAACCTTTCTGGAGGATTTTCTGTTGATGCCTTGCGTTCCCCTCCAGCAGGCTGATTTTGATGCAAAGTCATCAGATTGATTTTCAGAGAGGCCCTGGTCAAATCCTGGAAATGTGGAGCTCTTGAGCTTTCAGTGGGTCGAACCTGAAATCCAGGCCAGGTTGCAGTTGAAGGTAGCCAGCTTGACTCTCAATATATGCGCCCGTCCACTTATGCAGCTTTTACCAAAAGTTCTTTCAATCTTCTCCAAACTTCTGGAAGTTCTTTCTGAAGTTCATCTTGAGGATCAGAAGTGTCTAGAACACAAAATCGGTCACTGGCCTGCTCTCTCCCCAGCAGCTCCGCGCCATCTACACCGACGCTGAGCCCCCAGCCTCCTCCTGGGAGAGGTTCAAGGCCGCTGTCTGCTCCGTGTGTGCTCGTTGTTGACTCTGCATGTTTCCATCTCCCTGCGTCTAATTGTTGCAATTGTTGGTATCTACATTGGTAATTGTATTTGTGTTCCCTTTTGTAATTGTTTATTTTGGTTTTGGTGCCCGCTTTTCCTGCTTCCCTCTTCCTGCCGCTACTGCCCCTGCGGCCCCGCCCCCCTGTCCACACACATTCCCGCCTCCCAGCTGATCGTCCCTCCCCCTCTCCTACTTAATGGCGGCCGCTGCGGGGGAGCGCGAGTAAGACCTCTGACCCTCGGTCACTGGCCTGCTCTCTCCCCAGCAGCCCTGCGCCATCTACACCGCCGCTGAGCCCCCAGCTTCCTCCTGGGAGGGGTTCAAGGCCGCTGTCTGCTCTGTGTGTGCCCGTTGTTGACTCTGCCTGTTACCATCTCCCTGCGTCTAACTGTTGCAATTGTTGGTAACTACATTGGTAATTGTATTTGTGTTCCCTTTTGTAATTGTTTATTTTGGTTTTGGTGCCCGCTTTTCCCGCTTCCCTCTTCCCGCTGCTAGTGCCCCTGCGGCCCTGCCCCCCTGTCCACGCACGTTCCCACCTCCCAGATGATCGTCCCTCCCCCTCCCCTACTTAATGGCGGCTTCTGCGCGGTCGTGCAGAGGATGCGCGCAGCGGGCGCTCCGCTGGCATGCTGAAGGTGCGCCTAAGGCAAGCCCGTCTGTGCCCGGCCAGCACCAGGAACCCTGGATCTCCGACCATTAATCACTACGACAATACCACCCTCCTCGCACTCAACCCTGGAAGGAAAAACAACTGCCAGCTGTCCACGCCAAACACTACCCACGGCCAGTTCTCCTGCCGCCACTGCCAACAGACCTTCACCACCATCTCGGCCTCCAACACCGCCGACACCGGCGACACCCTAAGATGCATCCTCCTCAACGAGCGCTCCGTGCACAAACATACCGTGGAGATCTGAAACCTACTCGACTCCCTCTCTCCCGACATTGCCTTCTTCACGGAGACATGGACCAACGCCTCCTCTGCCTCCGACATCAGCACCACCATCCCCGATGGATATAAGATCCAGAGGAAGGACCACCACGACCACCCGGGTGGGGGCCTCGCCATCGCCCACAAGAACACCCTCTGCCTCACTGCCTCCAGCGAAACCTTCCCCTCCGCCGAACACCTGCACTTTCAGATCCAGACCAGCCCCAACTCCACACTCCGCAGAACCCTCGTCTACAGACCCCCCGGCCCCTGGGCCCCCTTCGCAGCCACCATCACCGACCTCATTGCACCCCACGCCATCACCTCAATGAACTACATACTCATAGGAGACCTGAATTTCCACCTCGACAACCACAGCGACCCCAACTCCACCACCCTTCGTGACAACCTCGCCAACATTGGACTTAAACAACTCGTCACCACCCCAACCCACAGGGCAGGACACACCCTCGACCCTATCTTCGCAGCAGGAAACAGCGTTCACTTCAGCTACACAATGCAACCTCCATGGACCGACCACCACTGCGTACACTTCACCGTCGACAAACCCAAGACACTCAAACCAGCCCCACGCCCACCACGAAGGAACTGGAGCAAGGTCACCGACGAGGAACTGAACTCCACCCTCACCGAGACAACCACACCTCGGCATCCGACGCCAACATCGCAGCCAGGGAACTTCACACTTGGATCTCCAACTGCGCAGACGAGCTCGCACCGCTACGCAACCCGGACAAACAGCGCCCCAGAAAAGCCGCCTGGTTCACCACCGATCTCCAAAAAGCCAGAGGCACCTGCATTCGCCTGGAGAAGTACTGGAGAAACACCAAGACACCCGAAAACTACACCACCTACAAGGACGCCATGACGGACTACCACAACCAAATCAGAACTACCAAGAGAACCTTCATCCACAACAAAATCTTTGCCAACTCCACCAACTCCAAGGAACTCTTCAGTGTCATTCAGCAATTCACCAACCCCCCCAGTGAAGCAACAGACATCACCCCGTCTCAAGACCTCTGCGAGAAGCTCGGAACCTACTTCCACCTCAAGATCAAAAACCTCTACGACAACTTCGTCGACCATCCACCAGATGCCACAGCCGGCCCACCCCCCAAGACACACCAGCCAGCCCACCATCTCCACCTGGACACCGATCACGGCCGAAGACACCTCCTCAACCATGAAATTAATCAACTCAGGGGCCCCCACCAACCCCTGCTCTCCACACATCTTCCACAGAGCCGCCATCGCACCCGAACTAAAACGCACCATAAACACCACCTTTGAAACTGGCACCTTCCCAGACGACTGGAAATGCGCAGAAGTCAGGCCCCTGCTCCAGAAGCCCACAGCTGACCTCAAGAACTACCGGCCCATCTTGCTCCTCCCCTTTGCGGCCAAAGTTGCAGAAAAAACTGTCAACAGAGAACTGACACGATTCATCGAAGACAACGCCATCCTCAACCCGTCCAAATCCGGATTCTGAAGCAACCACAGCACCGAGACCACCCTACTTGCCACCACAGACGATATCTGCACCCTCCTGGACCAAGGCCACTCCACAGCCCTCATCCTACTCGGCCTATCAGCAGCCTTCGACACCGTCTCCCACCGCACACTCGTCGCCAGATTACACGACGCCGGCATACAAGGAACAGCTCTAGACTGGGTCCGATCATTCCTTACCAGAAGAAGCCAAAGAATTAGACTGCCACCCTTCCTCTCTGAGCCCACGGAAATCATCTGCGGAGTCCCACAGGGGTCATCAATAAGCCCGACCCTCTTCAACATCTACATGGCCCCCCTCGCCACCATCGTCCGACAACACGGCCTCAACATTGTATCCTACGTTGACGACACCCAGCTCATCCTCTCCCTCACCAAAGACCCCACCACCGCCAGACTCAAATTCCAGAGAGGAATGAAGGATGTCGCAGTCTGGATGAACAACAGCTGCCTAAAACTCATCACCGAGAAGACCGAAGTCCTCGTTCTTGGAACCTCCCCGTCAGCGTGGGACAACACCTGGTGGCCGGCTGCCCTCGGAAGCCCACCGACCCCCTCAGACCACGCCAGAAACCTTGGCATCATACTCGACTCGTCCCTCACCATGAACCGACAGGTCAACGCCGTCACCTCCAGCTGCTTCAACACCCTCCGCATCCTCCGCAAGATTTTCAAATGGATCCCCTGAGTTAAGGAAGACGGTCACCCACGCACTCATCACCAGCAGACTGGACTATGGAAACGCACTCTACGCCGGCATAAACAAGTCCCTACTCCGCAAACTCCAGATGATACAGAACACCGCCGCCAGACTCGTCCTCAGCATCCCCCGGCACAAACACATCAGCCAACACCTACGAAGGCTCCACTGGCTTCCTGTGGAGAAAAGAGTCCCCTTCAAAATCCTCACCCACGCCTACAAATGCCTACACAACACCGGACCCAAATACCCCAATGACAGAATCAACCTCCACGTACCCAAAAGAAACCTCCGATCTTCCAACCTCACACTAGCCGAAACCCTGCGCATCCACAGAGCCAGAGCAGGCGGAATATCCTTCTCTCAGATTGCGGCCAAAACCTGGAACGAGCTCCCGGCAGACATCAGACGCGTCCCCTCCCTGAACACCTTCAGGAGGACCCTCATGAGTCATGACCTGGCTCTTCGGCTAAACAGATCTGCGGACCCCCCCCCCTCAGTGCCTTGAGACCCTCACGGGTGAGTAGCGTGCTTTACAATCCCCTGATTGATTGAAATTCAAGGGTCTAGATGCTTCAAGATGGTCCTTGGAAGTTTTGACTGCAGTTCCCACAAGGCACCTAGCCAACATCCTTAAAAGTCCACCTGACGCTCTCCAGGTAGGAGATTTCTTGGAGGAGATGGTGCAGGCAAGCTCTTTTAACCTGTTAATTTCAGGGAGTGCACTCCTTATTCCTTTTTGAAGCAAGGCAAAGTCTTCAGGGCTGTAGTTCCAAGAGTGCAAACAGATGCAGTCCTTCAGGGATCAATCCTGTGTGGTGCAGACCAGGATTCCAGCAGGTTCTTGTAGTTTCAGGCAGCAAATTCAAATTCAGAACTGAGTTGCTCTCACCTATTTATTCAATGATCTGTGGCGACAGCCAGGCGTACACCCGTGTCCAATGGGGTACAGGGTACCACCCAAAAGCAGGACAAATGCCGCCAACGTGTGGCATCTTCTTATCCCTCAAAGCCCTGCACTTTAAAACATTTCTAAGAGTGGAAGACCTGGCTAAACCAACCCACTGCTGTGGCTCATTTCCATTAGCACTCCCCCTACCCTTCTGCAAATTTCTTTCCTGGCCCTGCCATCTGGCTGGGGGGTACAGGATGTAGGTGTTGGTAGGTCTGGCATTCCTTTACTGTCCTCCTCTCTTTGAACCCAGTTTGATTTAACCAGCCCGACCTTGTCTGTTGTTCTGCAGAAACTCCTTCCATCAAATAACCTTTGCTCCCTGCTGGCCACTTATCACCTCATCAAAGCAGCCTGGCTAAGATTGTTAAGGCAACATCCTGGACCCTTCCCAGTCCGGCTTCCGCAGCAACCACAGCACCGAAACCGCCCTCATCGCCGCCACCGATGACATCAGGACCCTGCTAGACAACGGAGAAACAGCAGCCCTCATCCTCCTGGACCTATCAGCCGCCTTCGACACGGTCTGCCACCACACACTACGAACACACCTTCACGACGCCGGGATCCAAGAGAAGGCCCTGGACTGGACCACATCCTTCCTTTCCGGCAGAACACAAAGCGTCCGCATCGCCCCCTTCCGATCCAAGGCCACCAAGATCATCTGCGGCGTACCCCAAGGCTCCTCCCTCAGCCCAACGCTGTTCAACATCTACATGGCACCCCTCGCCCACGTCGCCCGACAGCACAACCTCAACATCATCTCCTACGCCGACGACACCCAGCTGATCCTCTCCCTCACCAAAGACCCTCACACCGCCAAAGCCCACCTCCACGAAGGAATGAAGGCCGTCGCCGAATGGATGAGGACCAGCCGCCTGAAGCTGAACTCGGACAAGACGGAGGTCCTCATCCTTGGTTCCAACCCTTCAGCCTGGGACGACTCCTGGTGGCCAACATCAGTGGGAACAGCCCCGCCACCCACGTACGCAACCTAGGGGTCATCCTCGACCCCACCCTCTCCATGACTAAGCAGGTCAACGCCGTTTCCTCATCCTGCTTCAACATCCTCCGAATGCTCCGCAGGATCTTCAAGTGGATCCCCACCGAAACAAGAAAAACAGTCACCCAGGCCCTCGTCACCAGCAGGCTGGACTACGGAAACGCCCTCTACGCAGGAACGACGGCTAAGCTCCTGAGACGGCTGCAACGCATCCAGAACGCCTCTGCCGTCTTATCCTCGACATCCCCCGACGCAGCCACATCACACCCCACCTGAGAGACCTGCACTGGCTCCCTGTCAACAAGAGGATAACCTTCAAGCTCCTCACCCACGCACACAAAGCACTCCACAACTCCAGACCAGCCTACCTCAACAGACGACTCAGCTTCTACACCCCCACCCGCCAGCTCCGCTCGACCAGCCTCGCCCTCGCCACAGCCCCCCGCATCCAGAAAACGACCGCCGGCGGCAGATCCTTCTCCCACCTCGCCGCCAAGACCTGGAACACCCTCCCCACCAACCTCCGACAGACCCAAGACCTACTGGCCTTCAGAAGACTCCTCAAGACCTGGCTCTTCGATCAGTAGCAGCACCACCCCCTCTTCCCCCAGCGCCTTGAGACCCTCGCGGGTATGTAGTGCGCTTTATAAGTGACATGATTGATTGATTGATTGATTGAAGGCTGACCAGTCAGCAGACACTGCTAGAAGGCTCGATTTTGGGTAACAGAAGAGAAAGTTCTATAACTTTTTATCTGTACTAGTTATGATAAATTAAAAAGTGGCAAGTTGTTGGATTAATCATTGTCCATCTTTTAAGTCTTTGAATTACATTTTCAGCACCTTCCTAGCAATATTTGTAATTAAATAAGATATTCCAATGTTAGCCTATGTAGCTAATATTCTAAAATGGGGTAAAGCGAAATTGGAATTTCTTTCCCACACCAGGGCATATAAAAACCTTTTATAATGTCCCTGCTTATAGTTACATTGCACCCCAACACTGGGGCACCTAGGGGAAACATTGGGAGTGACATATGTGAAAATAAGGTAGTCTAACACTTTGTAAGTACCTGTCCCACCAAAGTTGAGTTTGCATTTAATTTACTTTTTAGAGACAGTTTACAAAGCAGGGCTGCTTTTAAAAAGGTACAGTAGGCACACAGCAGTGTACACTCCAGTGCAAGAAATCTACTGAGCCCCTACACTCACTTGCCCTATTATATGCTAGGGACTAATAGGTAGTTTGCATCCCCCTTGCCTTATTATATACTAGGGAATTACAGGGTCTGTCATTGCCAATTGTAATTATTTTACCATATACCTTTTCACCAGAGCACTGACCCTGGGCCTGTTTAGCAGAGCCCAGGGCACAGTCAGTCAGTTACCACCAGTAACTGGGGGTGAACAGCTTAAAAAGGATGACTTTCTCACATGTCCCGAGGTCAGATTATCATAATTCTGCATGTTGAATTAAAAATACTTGTGGACTGTTAAAATACATGGAAAATGTGGTGTAAATTACTACATATTGCTAAGTATACAAGGTATACGATATTCTGGTGTGACACTTTACTGTCAAAAACTTTCCGAATTCTATTTGTCAGCAGTCCTGGATCTTATTGACAGGCCAAAGGTATACTAATGAGTTGGCATGATAATTTACCGAATTTCAATATGAATATCATATTCCTTTGACTGGGTTTTATAAATATTGCTAGATCTGTCAGCGTTAGGGTGGTCTTCCCCCCAATGTTTTACCTTCCTCCTCCAATTTGTTTCAGACCTCGTTTTTGCTTGCCTTGGGACTTTGAGTACTTTACTACTGCTAACCAGTGCTAAAGTGCATGTGCTCTCTTCTCTAAACATAGAAATATTGGCTCATACACAATTGGTGTATTTAGTTTACTTATAAGTCCCTAGTGCAGTACATGCACCCATAGCCTGTAAATTAAATGCTGCTAGTGGGCCTTTGGCACAGATTGTGTCGCCCACGTAAGTAGCTCTTTAACCTTGGCTCAGGCCCACCATTGCAGAGCCTTTGTGTGCAGCTTTAAACTGCTATTTCGACCTAGCAAAATAAACCTTTTGTCAGGCCCAAACCTTCTTTTTTAATACATATTTCACCCCTAGGGTAGGGTCCTAGGCAGCCCAGAGGGCAGAGTGATTGTATTGAAAAAGCAGGACTTGTACTTTTAAATTTTACATGTCCCCTTAAAAACTCTTAAAGTTGTTTATCACTGCTCTAAGGCCAATATCTCCCATAGGATAACATTGAGATTACCTTATTACATTATATAGGCGTACTTTCCAAAAGGGAAAATATGACTTGTTCAAGTTTGGAGTCTTTGGAATCCTAATTTAGCATCCTAACTTATGGTGAAGTCGGATTTTACATTACAATTCTGAAAATGCCACATTTAGAAAGTAAAAAGAACAATTTATGGACAGAATGCGGCACAATGTCAAACATTCAACCCAGTACAGAGATCTGGCCTAAGTCCATCGTTTATTTGCTCACCATGCCATTCCAGTTTAGACCCAGCCATATGCAAATCAGTGTTGACCCTGTTCCCCATGGGAACAGTCCAGCCCGAACTGCCAGGCCAGGTCGTCCCTGGACTGGAAACAAGCATCCTAGGACCGGTTTTGAGGCATCAACTGGAAGGGAGCCAAAAAGCAATGAATTTAGGCCCAGATCCCTGTACTGGGGTGATTGTTTGACATTGTGCAGCATTATGTCCATCAATTGATCTTTTTACGTTTAGATAGTTGGCATTTTCTTGCCTTAGCCATTTGGTGCCTCCAGCCTGACTCTGGTCACATGACTGGGTGCAGTTGACATCTTGGATTTGTGTATTCCTCCTAGACAGCCGCCCACAATGAGAGCTTAGTTGTGACTGAATGAGCTATCATTAGCAGAATGGGAGGGGAGGAGCTGGGCCCAGCCTCACTTACACCTGAATAGGCTGTATCCTGTCCCCATACAAAGGGCTGCATACCCCCTGTAGTTAGTCTGGAGCCAGGGCAGGGAAGGTAGGGCTGCATGCCTCATCCCAGGCTCCGGACTTCACATTGCAAGCCCAGTCGATGGACCCTTGATGCCTCTCAGAACGGACGCATTGCTTCAGCTGCGCTGCCCATATTCGACGGGGATCCACACAATGCTTCGCCACCAGGATTTAAGGAACTCTGTTCAGTGGGCCTGATTGGGTTCCTGTAACTGGCCCACGTTCCATCACGGCCGTCTTGAACTTGTGACTTTGTCCTGCTCTGGCCCGACCAGATATTCCTAGTAGGGCTTTGTGCTTTTGGGCTTTGTGCTTTTGGGCGCTGTTTTTCACTATAAACTTTAAAATGTATTATCTCTAGTTGTACTAATTGGATTTTTGACATTTTGGTCTTGTGTTATTTATTAAAACTTAATCTATTTTTCTACACCTATTGTGGGCTCCTTTTGTGGTGTGTTTATACTGTCATACTGTTTGAAGTATTGCTTAAATCTATACTCATTACCAGTCGCGGTCCGTGTAGGAGTGCCGGCCGGGCGGTGACGTGGGGCGGGGGAGGGGCATGGTGGGGGTAGTAAACCACGGATTACGGCCGAATACAGGTAAGTAAACATTTAAATAAATAAAACAAATTTCGTTGCGCGCACTGCATCGCATTTGGCGATGCAGCGCTCACAACGAAATTCGTTTTATTGATTTAAATGTTTACTTACCTGTATTGGTCCGTAATCCGTACTTTGCTACCCCCCACCCTGCCCCTCCCCTGCCCCACGTCACCGCCCGGCCGGCACTCCTACACGGACCGCGACTGCTCATTACCTCTATGTTAAGCCTGACTGCTCTGTGCCAAACTACCAAGGCGGTGAGCACAGGTTAATTTGGGGTTTTCTTGAGCCTTACACTGGCAAGGATTGTGGTTGCTGCTTGACCAGGGCTTACACCCCAGTCAACCAACAACCCAATTTCTAACAAATATTTCTAAGCATATATATTTTTTTAATAAAACTGTTAGCATATTGTATTAATATGGCCACTATCCCTTTAAAAGAGTAGATTTGAGTAGGCTGAGCAGGGGATCATCACTGTTCAGCTATATAATATCTCTTTTTCGATACACAAATGAATGCCTCAGAAAGTCAAGCATAGCATAGGTCCATAGAAATGAATAAAGGGATTACTGATCTTACATTAATCCAAAACATATACCACCTCACAGGGGAGCAATTTCTTTTATGAAAAAAGTGTTTTCCCCTGGGGGGCTGGTCACAGCCCACATGAGTAACTGCACATTCAGTAAAAAAAAGAATCAGGGTGTCGCTTTCCACTCCTTGAGCCATGTTGTTGGTTACTTTTGACATGTTTTTATATAAGTCTGCAGATTATGCAGAAATTATAGAATATGTATATATTTTTTTTATAATTGTATGTTTTACCATGGAGGAGCCATTGGACCCCGGAGGAAAACACACATTTATAAAAACAATCTGCAGATTCATATGAAAAAATGTAGCTCAAATGGGCCAAAAGTGACTACAAATGTGGCGACGTGTTCGCACGCAATAGAAGGCCCTGTGCAAAGGTTGACTGGTTATTATTCAGTGTATTAGCTACAAATTGTTTGAACTTGTTTCTGGTCAGCCCACTGTGCACTTTGAGCTTTAACAGAAGAAATACAGGTTGTGTGGGATTGTGTCTAGTTTATGGTTTTTGTTTTCCCCCTGATTCCAGACCTATAATTAAGTAAGTAGGGGATACCTTACTCTCATGTGCAGCTCTGAGACCGAATCTACTATTGACACAGCATCTGAGGGAGAGGAGAATGGAGCAGATTCTGATGGGCATGATTATGCAATCATGCTGTCCATTCACAAGCACAGTGTGTGTAGGGGAGCGAACATATCAGGGGAGATCTACCCAGAGAGCAGGCACATGTGGCAGCAAGCACAGACGGAGTGCTTTGTTGGCAGCCTCCCAATTTAGTGCAGCACCCAAATTCCACCATTCACTGGCGTTGCTGGATATCAAGTTGATACAGACAGTTTTTTGCCAATTGACTATGTCCATCTCTTTTTGGATGTTGACTTCCTTGAGAGAATTGTGCAACAAACAACTTTGTGTGCCAAACAATTTCTGAGGGAGCATAGAGCCTCATTCTAGGGCACATCAGTAGACTCCCACTTCACTTGAGGAGTTAAAGACATTTTTGTGCCTTATTTTGAAAATTGGGTTTATGCACAAACCAAGCTTGCAGTTCTACTGGTCAACTCGCACAGTTTGGGTAACACCCAACTTTGCCCTGTGCATTAGCAGAGATCCTTTTTGCTATAGCAGCATATACTGCATTTCAATTATAATTCTGCTGTGTTACCCCGGTATCATCCAGACCATGACAGGTTGTTCAAAATTTGGCCTGCAGTGGAACACTTGTCTGCCAGACTTCCAGAGATTTATGTTCCTGTAAAGAATATAGCCATTGATGAGTCCTTGATCCTTTACAAATAGGGGCAGCTGCTCAGGCAGTACATTGCAAGCAAAAGAGCTCACTATGGCATAAAGTTGTACATGCTGTCCGAGAGTTCTACTGGCTATGTATAAAGCTTGAGAGTGTATACAGAGAACAACTCCACTCTAAACCCTGTAGGTTGCCCTGTCATGCTAGGAGCCATTGAAATATTGTATGGGAGCTTGTCCAGCCACTCCTTCACAAAAGTTATAATCTTTATATGGGCAACTTCTATATGGGACTAGAGCTGTTCAATTTAGTTGTACAAAGCTGGCCCTGTGTCATGCAGTACAGTTCATTGCCGCAGCAAAGGATTCCATCAAGAGCTTGTTTGAAAAAAGCTCCAGAAATCCTGGAGCACTGTGTTGTGCTCCAATGAAATGCTCGCTGTTAAGTGTTATGACAGGTACATGCTCAACACAATTCATGATGAGAGCACTTCCCCCATCATGGTTTGAGGTCAGTTGGCTGAAGGTCACAAGCCCACCTGTATACTTGATTACAAGATGTACATGGGCAGAGTGGATGAGAATGGCCATACAATGCAAGTCATAACACTCGCACTTTGCATAAGAAGCTGTTTATCTACCATACAATGTCAACATACAATGCATATGTTGTTTATAGCCAGACCACTACGCCATTGCATAGTCTGCTCTAAGCAAAGAAAGAGACAGGAGAGTTGCTGTTACTGTCCCCAGTGCCCATCTCCGCCCTGTGTTTTCCTACATGCTTTATGTTGTACCATACAAAAGTGAAGTATTGGGAAATTGACAGGGGTGGACCTGCTGTAACATATCCCTCTCAAAGGCTGTGCATGGATACCCACCTTCCATGGGCCACTACTTGACTAGTCAAGCTGCCATAGAATTTGTTTTCCTCTACTTGAGGCAATTCTGGACTTGCTTATGGCCTGCTCGACATCTTTATCACTGTCGGAACATGGTAGGTGTTATGCTTGCCAAATGACAAGTGCGTTAGAGTTGCCACACTGCACATAATGATGGATGGATCATAAGCCACGTTGGCACGGAGTACCTTGTTTAGTCAAAACGTAAAGTCTTGACTAGTTTTTGAAGTGCTCTTTATAGAACTTCGCAGCTTTCCCCAACATGTTTGCCTTAGTATCAAAAGTAGATAGGCACACTCAGTTTGAGGACTGTGTGCCTTGCATGACAGTCTTCTCGGATACCCTCAACTTGCATCCATAAACTGGAAGGTGTTGGATTTACCACAGTGAGTGCGCTAAAGGTGCATGAAAGACATGTTTTATTGCGCTTCAAGTCAGCGAGGAAGCATGCAACAACAGCTTTTAGTAAAGATTCACTTGGCAGGTATACAGGACTTTGAAGAGGATAGATATGAACAGGTTGGAAAAGCTTAGTCTAGGAGTGCTTTCACATGGATATCGCTTAGGTAGAAGGCAGATAGTCAAGGTAGTACAGCTACACATGCCATCACTTCATCTTCACCAACGGACTCAACCCCATCAACACCACTCTCGCCCCTATATTGAATTACTTCCTCAATCAACTCCAAACCATACAGAAAGCAGCAGGCAGGTTCCTCCCTCAACCTCGCACACACCCTCCACTTCCAACAGCTTCACTGGCTCTCCATCCACAGCTCTTTTCACAAACTCCAAATCCACACATTCAGTCTTACATAGCACTGGCCCAACATTCCTCAAAACCGTCTCAGATTTCAGAAAGCTTCCAGATACCTTTTCTCAGCTGGACTTGTACTCACACATATCCAATGCATATGTAGCACCAGAGCAGGGAGTGATTTCTCCAAATGTGCTCAAAAATTGCAGAATGACTCGCCCCTACACATCTAAATCATCTCTAAAACTATTGCATTCCACACGAAGCTGAACACTTGGCTCTTCTACTAGGTGAATCCATGGATCAGTCCTGACTGCTCCTGGGTGAACAACAGGATACCCTCTCAGGTAATATTGCTCTTTACAAAGAGCACAATACATTACAGAGAACTCTGCACTCAATGGTACACATATGAGTGACATATGTGTCCTGCTTGTCATGTTCATCCTCAGATCATAGTAGATGTTCAGTTTGCCATACAGTTACAGCACTGCATATAACATTCTCACTGAGGGCTCTGTATGTAAAAAATGAACGTTCTTAGTAGTTTAGGAAGTGCACTTTATGGAACCAACAGTTAACTTTTCCTTGGCGTGGACGCTTTTGCCCGCACCATGGATCTTCGTGTTCCAGCTGATTTCACCCTTATTGACTGTTTAGAAGTCCACTTCAGAGCGGAGGAGACGAGTTAAGCGGGGTTGCTTTTCGGACTTTTTGCCGATCTTTCCTCCGACGTAACAACTGCGACGGTGCCAGACCGGCACAATCTTAAGCAATAATAAGAGAGGCCACCGGGGCCAGCCATTAAATTTCCAGGTTCCAGTGAGCTGAGCAATTCTGAAGTCATGCTTGCTTTTCTTCCTTACATAATATTGTGCTTTTTCTTTCTTTTGCTGCCCACGTCCTGATGAGGCCCGAATTAGTGGGCCGAAACGCGTCGACCAGAAGAAGAGGAGGAGTCCAACAAATTGAAAATAATATGTAGTATTGAAAAAAACACACAACACATGAACTAAGTAGAGGTGGAAGCATCCCTCATTTTTGTGTGTAATGGACCATCTCCTCTCGGATTGCATACATATTTGTATTGTTTTGCAACCGGAAATAGAATGGATGGGTAGAAAGGGACTAGGAATGATTTGTGCTTTTTGAACATCGAGTTCTGATATTTTATGTGTAATGTTTCTGGCTGTGTGAAAATATCTAAAAAAAACATAAAAATTGGTTTGAAGAAATTGTGGAAAGTTCAGTGAGTGGTGGAATCATTTAAAGTAATTACCTGGGGACTAGGCGCCCAAGTGGAGGAACTAATATAATTCTTTCCTACCTTATACCTTTCTTGATTGATCCCCACATATCTTCATGTGTTTTTGCCTCTGTTGCTTTTTGCCCAGATGTGCTGGGGTGATTAGGGCAAAACCCCTTGGTCTTATATATATCTTTATGGAACTTAGGCAGTCTTCCGCAGCATGTTTGCCTTAGTTTTAAAGCTAGATGGGCTCATTCATTTTGAGGACTGTGCGCCTTTCATGGAAATCTCAGAGACCCCCATCTTGCATACCCATACTGGATGGAGTTGGATTTAGCACAGTGAGTGCACTAAAGGTGCACAAAAGACACGTCTTCCTGAGCCTCATGTGGCTGCCATGGGAGCCGTTAGTAAAGGTGCATTAGGCACACATTAAGTAATGTTCAGAATGTTGACGGAAGTGAGTACTTTACCGGTAGTAAAAACGTTGTCAAACATTTTATTCAATTGTGAAGGTTGTAGAGGCCCCTACTGTCAACATGTCTGGACATGTGTGTTTATAGAGGTTTGCTAGTTGTTCATTTGTATGCAAGTTTGTTGATAAGTGGCTGAGAGGTTGTTTTGAATGGGTATTCTGTCCTGTGGCATATGAATGTGGTGGGCCATTGAATGGCAGCAGTATGTTGGTGTGAGTGCACTGATCACTTGGATTTGGCCCATGGCTGGTGGTATGAAAGTCTTGAGTGTATGATGTGTGAATGGCGTGTGAATGGAGGCTTGGGAGAATGCTGGGTAGTAGGAAATCTGAGGTTCCTGACAGATTCTAGAACTTTCTGCACAGAAATGTGAGAAAATGTGTGTTTAGCCAAACTTGGTTTGCAAGGACGTCTGGGTAAAACTACCTAGTGAGATGCACACCTGGATTCCCTTGGTTGCCTAGTTTTAAAAAATGTATAGGTTCGCTAGGTTTCCCTACGTACCAGCTGAACCGGGCCCAAAATCCAAAACTACCCACATTGCAAAAACAGAGTGAAAAAACTTGATTTGTCTATGTTGCATTTTTTGGCCCTTTTCTCTCGTGCGCACTAAGCCTAACCACATAAGTGAGGTAGCATTTTTATCAAAAGGCATGGGGGAGTGCTGGGTGGTAGGAAATGTGTGAATTCCCACTGATTCCAGAAGTTTTCCTCACAGAAATGTGTGTTTTTATTCAAAGTTTGAGGTTTGCAAAGTCAACTGGGTAAAATTACCCAGTGGGAGCCATGCAAGTCATGCACCCTTGAATTGCCCTGGTTCTCTAGATTTCTAAAATATGCAGATTTGCTAGATTTCCTTAGGTGTCATCTGAGCTAGGGTCCAAAATTCACAACATCCCATATTAGACAAAGAAAAGGTGTGATCTGAATGCAAAAATGTGATGTGTCTATGTTGCGTTTTGGTCCCTTTCCTGTCACGGGCACTAAACCTACCCACAGAAGCTAGATACCATTTTTATTAGGAGAATGCTAGGTGGAAGGAAGTTTGTGGCTCCCTGAAGATTCCAGAATTTCCCATCACAGAAATCTGTGGAAAATGAGTGTGTTTTAGTCAAAGTTTGAGGTTTGTAAGGTATTCTGGGTAAACAAGCTGGTGGAAGCCATGCAAATCACCCCACCCTGGACTCCTCTCATTGTCTAGTTTTCAAAATGTGCAGGTTTGCTAGGTTTCCCTAGCCGCCGGCTGAAAGAGGGCCCAAAATCTACAGCTACCCACATTGCACAAAATGGTGCATTTTCAGTGCAAACATATGATGTATTTATGCTGTGTTTGGGCTCTTTCCTATCACAGGCACTAGGCCTACCCACACAAGTGTGTTAGCATTTTTATTGGTAGACTTGGTGGAACACTGGATTGTAAGAAATATGTGCCTCTACTGGAATGGGTGATTACAATGTTAATGAATACTATGATATGTGCAGGCCCGACAATAGCAATACCAATAAATGCAATGTCAACGTATTCCATAACCTGTGCCTGCATAACCATGTCAATATCCATAAATGCAATGTCAATGTATGCCATAACTTATGCCCGCACAACAGTGTCGATACCGACAGTAACAATGTCAATGTTTGCCATAATCCATGCACGCATAAAAATGTTGTTACCAGTATAAACAGTATTGATGCACGCCATGATCTTGGCACGCATAACTATGTCAATATCTGTAAAGACAATGTCAATGTATGCTGTGACAACTATATGCACAAGGTTGAGAATGTCGGTGAAAATCATTTCAGTGACTGTCATATTATTTTCAGAAGTTCTGATGAACTCGTATCATTGCTTTCGGATTCACCCAAGGTGACCTCACCATCAACCCCAAGTTAGAGATGCATGGTCAGACAGGTTCTGTGACCCCAACCCACGACTATTGAGTGACAGGTCACAGGTGGGATCTCACTTAGCCCAAAGACAAATGAGCAACCAGGGAAAACCCTGATTGATCCCACAGATCACACTGTTGCACCACAAACAAGTCAGAGGAAATTGGCCCCAATAAAACTTGTTTGGCCAAAGGCACTCATTCCCCAAAAATACCACAAAGCTAGATGCCACATGTATATAGGAGCACTCAGCCAATCAGGACACGACATGCACACCACATGTAGTGATCACGCGCTCCCCACACTAGACATCTAGACACATAAACACTGGCCCACACTAGCTCTCACCGAGGTCGAGAGCCATCTGTGTTTGTATCAGATGCTCAAACCTGTTAATTTACGACTGATATGCTTTATCAGTAAATGGAGAATTGTTTTATTGTACCTCACAAGATGTATATATTGTCAGCCGAAACTTTGTACAACAAGAGACTTTCTTCTGATACATTCTGTCGAGACTCTCCCTGTTGCTGGATTTAATTAAACCAACTTGTTCCTGTTCTGCCAAACCCTTTTTGTCTTTTCATTTCTTTGAGGCAAATTCATATCTGAGCAACACCTCCCCACAGATTCCAGAAGTTTCCTCACAGAAAAGTGTGGAAAATGTTTTCAGTCAAAGTTTGAGGTTTGCAAAGGCTTAGAGTAAAATTACCTGGTGAGAGCCATGCAAGTCATGCACCCCTGGACTCCTTCAATACTCTAATTTAAAAAACAAATGACAGGTTTGCTAGGTTTCCCTAGGTGCTAGCTGAGCGAAGGCCCAAAATCCACAGCTAGCAACATTGTAAAAAAGGTGTGATTTCAGAGCAAAAATGTGACGTGTCTGTTGTGTTTTGGGCCCTTTCCTGTCTTGTGCTCTGGGCCTACCCACACAAGTTAGGTAGAATTTTAATCGGTAGACTTAGGGGCTTGCTGGGTAGTAGGACATTTGTAGATGCCCACAGATTCCAGAAGTTTCTCTCACCAAAATATCTGGAAAATGTGTGTTTTTAGTCCACGTTTGAGGTTTGCAAAGGCTTCTGGGCAAAATTACCTGGGGAGAGCCATGCAAGTCACACACCACTGGACTCTTCTTGTTGTATAGTTGTCAGGATGTGCAGGTTTGCTAGGCTTCCTTTGGTGCTGGCTAAGCTAGGGCCCAAAATCCACAGCTACCCACATTGCAAACAAGGGTGTTTTTTCAGTGCAAAAATGTGATTGTCTATGATGCCTTTTGGTCCCTTTCCTGATGTGGGCACTAGGCCTACCCACACAAGTGAGGAAGCATTTTTATCAGGAGACTTGAAGGAACACTCGGTTGTAGGATATTTGTGGCTTCCCCACAAATTCCAGATGTTTTCCTCACTGATGTGTGTGGAAAATATGTGTTTTTAGTCAAAGTTTGAAGTTTGAGACAAAGGCTTCTGCGTACAATTACCTGGTGAGAGCCACACATGTCATGAACACCTGGACTCCACTGGTTGTTTAGTTTTAAACAATGCACAGTTTTGCTAGGTTTCCTAGGTGCCGGCTGAGCTAGGGTGCAACATCAATAGGTATCCACATTGCAAAAAAGGATGTGTTTTCAGTGGAAAAATAGGATGTGTCTGTGTTGCGTCTTGGGCCCTTTCATTTCACGGGCACTAGGCCTACCCACTAAAGTGAGGTAGCATTTTTATCGAGAGACTTAGGAGATTGCTGTGTGGTAGGAAATTTGTGACTCCTCACAGAATCCTGACGTTTTCCTCACAGATATGTGTTTTTAGTTGATGTTTGAGGTTTACAAAGGCTTTTGGGTAAAATTACCCAGTGAGAGCCAGGCAAGTCATGCATCCCTGGACTCCCATGATCCTCAAGTTTTTAAACATGTACAGGTTTGCTAGGTTTCCCTAGGTGCCAACTGCTATAGAGCCCACAATCAACAGCTGCCAACATTGCAAAAAAAAGGTACATTTTAATAGCAAAATGTGATCTGTCTATATGTCGTTTTGGGCCCTGTCCTGTTGCAGGCACTAGGTCTACCCACAAAAGTGAGGTATCATTTTTATCGAGAGACTTGGGGAAATGCTAGGTGGTAGGAAGTTTGTGCCTTCCAGAATATGCCAGAAGTTTCCATCACAGAAATGTGAGGATAACTAGTCAACAATTGAGGTTTGCAAAAACTTCTGCATAAATAAATATGGTAGGAGCCAGGCAAGCCACCTTACTGTGGATTCCTCTAGCTGTCTAGCTTTTAAAAAATGTACAGGTTTGGTAGGTTTCCCTAGGTGCCGACTGAGATGGGGCCCAAAATCCTTAGCTACACACATTGCAAAAAAGGGTCAATTTTCTTTGGAAAAATTAGATGTGTCCATGTTTTAATTTGGGCTGTTTTTTGTCTAGGCCTATCCACACAGGTGAGGTACCATTTTTATCAGGAGATTTGGGGGAATGATAGGTGGAAGGGAGTTTGTGGCTCCCTACATATTCCAGAACTTTCCATCACAGAAATGTGATGAAAATATGTTCTTTTAGTGAAAGTTGAAGGTTTGCAAGGGATTCTGGATACAAAAATCGGGTGAGAGAGAGACACTCCTCACGTGATTCCCCTAGGTGTCTAGTTGTCAAAAAGGTTCACGTTTGTTAGGTTTCCTATAACAAGGAAAACCTGATACTTTCTTTATAGGAGTCTTCTTTATTTCACAGCTTAATTATAGCAAATAAGTGGTAGCACACAGATGCCATTCTAGTTCAGTCACTTCCGCTTCAACTGCCATCCTCAGAATGATCTAACCCCCCACAAATTCCATCATGACATCTTTAAGGTTCCACTCCAAATCCAACAAGAACCTATTCAGATGCTTACATCAAAAATGCCACAAATCTCCTATGTCTATATAAAAATAAAAATAATCCAACTAAAAAACTAAATGCTAATTAACAATAAATGAAAAAGATGCCAAAAAATAAGCAACATTCCTAGATATCTTCAATTGAAAAAACTCAAATACATGCATTAAACTGCCTATAATACAGTGCATCCTATTTCTTAGGACAATACCTTTTCTGCACACTACATCTCACAACACCACTTCTCCAACCAGATGAAATCTGCTCATTTCCAGCATCAACACCATTATTACAATCCTGAAGTGCAGTTGAACCAGAAACACATGTACAACCGGAATCAGTCAAAGTTATACGATGAGACAATGTTTTGGACACCCCAAAATCAGTGAACGCATTGCCACCATCCACATTACTTTCATTTATTTTTCCTGAGCTTTTCAGAGCCCCACCATATTGAAATGATGTGAACATTCCACAATTTCCCACCTTCCACTCTCACAGCTCTTTTGAAAACTGGAATAAACTTTAAAGGAGAGGACCACTGTGTAAACCCCTTGCCTTCATGCTTTGGATTCTTAATTTTAACCAATTGCCGCACACAAATTTCTGATTTAGATAACCATACCTTATTGGAATCCATCTTACTTCTCATCTTCTTTAACATCCTTTGCATGTGACCCAAAATACTTCCCTGGCTTGGAATAATTTCCTGCCCTCTATGTTTCCTTAACCACCAGGGGAATAATTTCAATGCTGGGATTTGACCATGTAGGAGTTGGAGAGGTGTACAATCAGTTGCAGTATGCACCATGGTGCAATACACCAATAAAATAAACTGCAAACACTTCCTCCAATTAAGACCAAAAATACAAGACAATTGCAAAGATTCCTTAATTACTCTATTGAACCTCTGGAGTTGCCCATTGATTTCAGGATGATATACTGAAATTCTTTTACGTACAACACCCAAATACTCAAATTCCTCAAAGCAATCACTAGAAAAATGTGGACCATTATCTGACACCCCACTTACAGGAATAACTTCCTGAGAAAAAAACATTATCCAACAAATTAATAATATCTTTGTTTCAACCTTTTCTACTATTCTGACTTCTGGCCATTTAGAAACATAGTTGACCATAACAATGTCAAAAGCTTCTTAGCTTCTTTTCAGGGCAGAATATTGAAAGGACCAATAATGTTGATTCCAACTTCTGTCTATGGTCCTTCAGTGTGGCCACTGGATAAGACTCAATCTTAACAGTCTTAGCTGTTTTCTCACTATTCACACAAGCACTACAAAGCCTGAGCGAATTGTTAACAATAGCATTCATGGATGGCCACCAGTATATTTACCTACACGTCTTTTTGTGGAGGACATTCCAAGAGGACCCTCATGGCACGACTCAATTATTCCTCCTCTCAAACCAACAGGTGGGACAATTTCATCACATCTTTAAAGAATTCTGTTACAAACACTTAACTCATCCTTAATTCTGATGAACACGCTTAACTCACCCCTCAAGTTCCTTTCCTCAGATTAACCAGTAGAATAATATTAAATTATGTTGTTCAATACTACATCTTTCCTCATTTCTTCCTCCAATTTTTCTCTGAAATAGATTTGATAATTGCATGATGTCCTGAAAAGTGAATGCAACCTCAACTTCATACTCAGCAACATTGCTCAATTGGTCATCAGAGTTTTCCCCAAGCATCCTTGACATGCAATCTGCATGTACATTCCTGTGATCAGGAACATACTCCATTCAGTAACAAAAAACTTGTAATTTGCTTGCCAATCTGCTCAACCTTGCAGTTACTCCCCCACAACCAGGAGACAAAATATTCACTTAGTGTTTCTCATCTTTCCTTATGATAAAAGTGTGCCCCAAAGCTTATTTCTATAATGTTGGGAAGTCCATGTACATGCTAACATTTCTTTTTCAATAACAGAATCATTTTGCTTTGCTTCGCTCAATGTTCTGGAAGCACATGAAACAACCCATTCTTCCTTTACATCCCTCTTCATCAAAACACCTCCAATCTCCACAGCACTCACATCAGCAGAAATTAGACAGTCTTTCCTTGCAATAAAAGGTTTTAAACAAGGTGCTGCAATTTTGTTCTCTTTGAGAGATGTAAAACTAGTTTTCTGGAGAACATCCTATTCAAACTTCACATTCTTCCTCGAATCCTTCTTAGATGTTCAACTTTAGAAGCACAGTTTTGGATAAATGTCACATAAACTCAGTCAAACCCAGAAAGGAAGACAATTGTTCCTTGGTTTGCGGTGTTGGTGGATCATGAATGGCTTTCACATGATCATCTATTGGTGTAATTCCTTCATCTGAAATGCAATGTCCTAAATACTCTACTTTGTTGCTAGCAAAATTGCGCTTATTTATTTGTAAGATCAGTTCCTTCCTTGGTATAGCTTTCGAAACTTTCCGTAAGTTATTGTAATGCACAAGTTTGTCTTTTCAATAAAAAAAAATGTCATCTTAAAAGGCAACTGCACCATCAAACCCATACAGGGTTTTCTTCATAGTCCTTTGAAAACAACAGCTCCACTGGCCAATCTGAAAGGCATGTGTTTATACTGGACAAGACCCTCCGGTTCATAAAAGCAGTAAGAAGCGTGTGTCTTTATGTAACACTACCTGGTGATGTGCACTATTCAATGCTAAAGTTGTGAAAATAGTATCTCCTGCTAAAACAGATACCAAATCATTGATATTTAGCAAAGGATGTTGATTAATCCATATGGCTTCATTTACACTATGTAGGTCTACACACAACTTCAACTGTCCTGAAGATTTTATAGAAATCACAGTCAGAGAAATCCATGGTGAAGATTTAATAGTTTCGATAATGTTCTTATTACACAAATCCTTGAGTAAGCTCTTTAATTTGTTGAACACCAACGGAAAGGCATTTTTTTAAAGGATTGTATTATGCTTAAATCCTTTATGCTCCCCAAGTTGTCTCGTGAAAACTTCAGGAAAGTTCTTGACCATAAATTGCAACATAACACTTTTCTCATCATCACCATTGACTGAATACACTGGCAGAGTTGCACATGGATTAAGTCGAATTCCAAGATCCTCCTCATGGGTGTAGGAAAGTGCCCTTTTTGTATGATCACCCCCCACACCTTTTGCTCCAATGCAATGGAGTCCACTGCTCAGACCCCACTGCCAATGTGCTCTCCCTAAAACTGACTTGTGTGTATTCACAATCCCAATTCACAAGGACTTTACCCCCTTATAAGTCCCTAATATATGCTGCCAGTGGTACCCAGGGTATGTCTGGTAAAGGAATCCCTAGGGCTTGCAGCACTCTTTGTGCCACCTTGAGTGACCCAAGTAAACTATTGAGAGCAGGCCTGCCATTGCAGACTGCAGGAGTAGTGTAAACTGCTCAAACCCAACATTACCCTCACCATGTGTGGCAAGCCAATGCACTATCTTTGATATGTGCCAGTCCCCCTAAGGAAGTCCTCCTAAAGCTCAGGAGGCAGGGTGCATTATATGAAATGTGTGGACATGTAAGTGCAAGCTTATATGACCCTATAGAGCCCTTTACCATTAAAGAATACTATAAGTGATAGACGGTCCATAGGATAACATGTACTGACACCCGGGCAAACCCAAGGTTGGCATCTCCATTATGGTTCTGTCTAAATATGTCATGTTAAGTATCAAACTACATGCCTTCTCACCCCTGACATGAATCTCGTGTTGAGGGCGAAATGGCATGCACCCAGGTGGCTACCTTAGAGGTTGCCCACCTGGTTACCCCAACTTCTTTGTGCTCTGGCTGGCAAGCCTGTGCTTCCTGCATTTGCTGCAGCCAAGACAGGATTCTGACCTCCAGCCAGGCAGTGTATTCACTCCCAGTATTCAGGAACAAAGGCTTGGGCAGGAAGGAGGTCACACCCCCCTCCTCTCAAGCCGGCTAGTGAAGTAGCACATCAGGGCAATGAGCTTCAAAGGCTGCACCACCTCTGATATGCATCAAAGCTGACTCTCGGAAAAGGAACCAGCCCTCTCCCTGCCCCAGGCACATTTCCATTCAGACAGGTGGGAAATTAGTTAGTCAAGGAGGTGTAACCCCCCAGAAGGCTAGCCACACATCTAGGATGGGCAGTCTAGTCGGTACACTAAAATTAGATTCCTACCATCTTTAGGAGTGGCAAAATAAAGGTTCTGGGTAGAAAAGGTTAGCCACGCCCCGGATGTGGACACCTCTAGGATGGATTAGCTATAAGGACTAGCTACTTGCTCCTGCACCTTTAACTCCCCTAAATCTTGGATTTAAGGGAAACCCCTGACACCAGAACCTCAGTTCAGAAAAACCTGCATCAAAGAGGACAGAAGAAGAGACCTGGACCTGTGTCTGCGACAGAAGGACTTGCACAAAGCAAAGGGCAGATACCCTGCACCTCTGGCAACGCTCCTGGAACTGCCTGATCGAGATTTGCCCTCGGCTATTCCTTGGTTCCCCCAGAAATGAGGGACCCCTGTGGAAGCCCGAAACACCCTCTGAACTCCCCTGGACTAGTGGCACCAGCCCCCTTCAAACTTCAGGTAAAGTAATGCTCAGGATCCGAAGACCCACTGGGCATCGGACCCTCTGAGGGATCACCCAAATCCAGATGGTCTAGTGCATTGTGAGAGCTGTAGTCTTGCCTTCCACGAAGTTAGAGGCAGCTGCACGTTACCTGGGACTTCTGGACATCAAAGTTACTTTCTGCTCTTCTTACTGCTGCCAAGGCTTGTTGGTCACCAGTCCGGCAACTGACCCCTTTATTCGACGCTGCACCTAGAGGGAACTCCATGCGACATTCGACCAATGTCACCAACCACACAGTTATTGTGTTTTTGCATCTTTTTCCTCATCTTCAGCACAGTTTCAGCAGTAAATGCAGCTCCTTTTCAGCACCAGGGACAGCCAGGACAACTCTGCATCCGGGCTTCATGGGCCAGGTAAAATTGAACTGACTGTTGTGTCTTGGTCCTGCATCACCTTTACCCTGCAAGGTTACTTACCACGCAACTCGACCTGCAAGCGACCAATTGTCACTAGTGGTTTTCCCATAAACCACAATGATAACCTTTTTCTGTATTATTTTGCACTGATTTTATATTGCTTCAAACATCTATAACTCTGGTTATATGTATGCTATTCTGTTCGTTTTGCTGTCTAAATGAAGATAAGAATAAAAGCTATTTTTATAAATTGGTGTAGTATTTCTCTCAAGTCAGCTCTTTGCTGCACTACCAGGACTCAGCTAAGGATTTATTAGTGTGAATTAGACCAGACAGATTTGACGGAGTTCTGCTACGCGGAACCCTGCGAAGTGCTGAAAAAACTCCTACGCTCTCCAGGGAGTTTCGTCAAGTGGCATAGTGTGGAAAGTTGCACTGTTCGCGTAGATTTTTAACACAGGGTGTTTGTCCCACACTGTAAAATCGCGCGAACAGCACCACATGCAGCGCAAGAGGGCACTGCTTCTTTCTGACGCTTGAGTAGATATTTTACTTGAACAGCAGCTTCATCAACGCGAGTGGCAGGTTTCTCAACGTGAGCAGTAGAGACCTGCATGACCGCCCGCATTGAGAAATCTTGCTGGGAGGTGGTCTAGCTTATGATTTTCCACGCTCAGGCTCACCAAGTTAACGTTGGCGTGCCGCACAAGAGCAAAACTCTGCAAAGCTTTGTGGAATTTTTTGGAACTCTTTACTCTAAGTGGAGTACGGAGTGGGCAAAACGCTGTGAACTCCACCGGCGGAGCGGAATTTTTCGCCCACCCTAGTGTGAATACAAGGACTATCTTTGAGGTATCATGATAGTATTAGATGGTGAGCTCTAACCCCCAGGTGACATAATACTCCTATTTCCTACAATGGGGCCAGCCCAAAATGGATTCCCCTTTGTCCGCAACAAAACTTTTCACATTAGATGACCTTCCTTCAAATTCAAGGAGGGATAAAAAACACAGCATATTGATGAGATGACCAAAATATCCCCTTGAACTCACCTCTCTTGGTATTAACTCTCTACCTGGCCATAAAGATTTTAACAAATCCTATACAATAATATAGTACCACGCACAAGAATCCACTATCAAGCTGATACTAATACCATCCAATTTAATGTAAGTAGATGGCAGCTTCTTTTGGATTCTACAATCATTAACATAGCAAACGTTTGTAGGATTAAGCCCATAATCAGAGCTGTCCAAATCCTCAACCACTAAATATATGTTATACTGTAAAGAAGATTTACACAATAATGCAAAATGTCCTTTCTTTTTACACTTTGCACATGCCTTGTCAATAGTTGGGCACCCTTTGAAATCCCCCAAATGATTACTCCCACAACTATAACATTGCAGTCCCTTCTTATGAAACTTATTGCTGGTTTCTGCCTTTCTCTCCTTACCTTCTTGCAAATTCCAGGAGATTTATAACTAAACAGTATTGACTTCAGTGTTCTGACTTCTGATCTCCTACACAAATCTTTCTGAATTCTCATTACCCTTGGCAATATTCACAGTTTCCTTCAATGTAAGATCAAAACAAACCCAAAGACGTTCCTGCACCTTCTTATTTTTGCACTTCATAAGAATTCTCACTTTGTGCTCTTGAATAAAATGTATAGTGTTCCATATTACATTCACACTTTTGACAAACCTCAGACTAACCTGTTTGACAACATATTCAAATGAATCCAACCCAGCTGAGATATTTGATTTTAGTTTACGAAACTTTTTGAATTCCTTAAGTCCTGCCCCCGCAAATACTTTTTTTAACAAAGTCAATTTCTGAGTTGAATCACGCTTCTGCATAAGCTAGGAATACTTCATACCCATCTTCCCATGACATTGCAAATTCACCAGAACGTGGAAGAAATGCTGAAGGTGGAGCGATAGAAGACATTATGGCAGAATAAAGTTAAAAATAGCTTTCCTGGACCTCTCTATCTACCCATCAAGGGGCACCTTAGAGACAGAACTCTACCAAAAGCCTTTGGCCCGGAATGCCCTGCTCCAATATGAGAGCCACCACCCGAAATCACTGCTTCGGGCAGTTCCTGAGGCTTAGGCGAAACTGTTCTAGCACGGATAAATAAGGAGCATGCTTAAAGACTGAAGAGCAATCTACTGGATAGACACTACTCGACTGCCCTAGTCAAGAAGTCGGCCTAAAAGGCCCTCAATAACAACGAGAGACCCTGCTGGACTATCCATCCATCAAACAACCACAGACAAGACTGGTCTGTGTCAATACTTTCAGCACCCTCTCCAATACCGTGATAAAATCAATTCTGCGTAACTGGAGCATCTTAAACAAAGGACAACTGTCTCTTGACAAACCCTTGTTCGCTTTCAAAAGGGGCCGTAGCCTGAGAGATAGCCTGGTTCATACCAGACCTCCACTCACAAACACACACAGACCAAATACTCTTTGGCGTCTACCGAATGTTCAAGGCCACTTCCCTTGTGGGTCTTGTGCAGCTTTCCCCCTGACCAAAGCCACAAAAGCAATTGAGATAGGGACATCCAGACCGTGGGTTCTACAACATCACCCTCATTGTAACAGCGAGCGAGTTGTCGATCTGATTACCTGACCTTGTGGTCTCAGATATGTTGGGATGAACACGAGGAAGGTACGCACTCGCATACTTGAACACAAAAGCACGATTAGATGTGCTAAACAATTGACTAAACTCACGAAACACTTTTTTGACATGCGCCATCAGGCAGACTCTCTAAG
The DNA here is from genome assembly GCA_963921515.1 of Calotriton arnoldi. NCBI lineage: Eukaryota > Metazoa > Chordata > Amphibia > Caudata > Salamandridae > Calotriton > Calotriton arnoldi. Next base: position 1,715,763 of record CAWUFW010003635.1, read on the forward strand.
CTGGACAGTCCTAGACAACCAAACCTTAGTGCAATGACACCAGGCCTCACAACAAAACTTTTGAGACTCGAGCAGAGATGGGTGTTCAGATTGGGCACCTCCAGTGTGGGATTGAATGACGACATTCCTTGGTTGGCCCTCTCTTGAGCTTTGCAGTAGACCGACCCACATACCCTTGGGTAGTCATTATACCATAGGCGTGTAGCACACTTAGCAACTAGGATGACTTAATTCTATCCAGTTTGCTATCATCCTTCTTGTAGAGAGGACATTGGCTCTCCACTAAATTGTGTTGTGCCCCTTATGGCCGCTCTCCCCATTGAGCTTTGCAGTGGACCGACCTACATACCCTTGGGGAGTCACTATACCATAGGCTTGTAGCACACTTAGCAACTAGGATGACTTCATTCTATCCAGTTTGCTACCATCCTTCATGTAGAGAGGACATTGGTTCTCGACAAATTTGTGGTGTGCCCCTTATGGCCGTTCTCCCCATTCAGGTAAACCATTAGAGTACCTTTCTCCTCCTCAGCCGGTTGAGTTACACTTTACTTGACCGGAGTATCTAGTACTCTCTGAACTGGTTTAGTTATGCTCTACCCGACCGGCCCTTGGTTCTCTATACTTGGCCTCTAGTTGCCTCCATGCCCCCTTTATATTCATACACCTTGGCAACCAATGTCTCTTGCACTCCTTGGTGTTTATGTCGGCGGCTTCTCACCGTTGCCAGCAGCAACCTGACTACATTTTTCATTCTGCAAATACCTTTGGCTGTAGTCCGCCCATCATGAAGTTATTGTATTACTTTCCCCATGCCTCCGATCCTTTAGGCGTGAGTTCGGAGTTACTCTATTGTGCCGCGTTAGTGCCAGCACAATCAGTGGCACTTTTGTTTCTGTCAGGTGCTGTTTTGCGGCAACCTGACTACATTTCCCAAGATGCAGGCACTTCCGACGGACGTCCACCCCCGGAAGTGTTCTCATCACTCCAAATGCCTTCCACCTGATAGGCGATTGTTTGGCGTTACTTAAACGTGATGTGTCAGTGCCGGCACATTCCTGCCCTGAGGACGTGCGCCCTGGGTCTCGACGCTACATTTTGAGCAGTAAGTCTTGTCTTTACTGGTATTAACCTGTTGCCTTCAGCCTTCATGTCACGTCAAGCACAATAATAGTCTGTGCTCTGATATTTTTTCACGAGCTTTCCGGCCACCGCTCGGGAATATGAGCATTCTGCTCCTTCCCGACTCTCCTCCCCATGCCTTGCGCTCACATCCATAGAATGATTCATGACACTCCTATCATAGACAGTCTATTGAGTTCAGTAGACTGGGTCCATGCTGTGGGACCCTTATGCTGCTCCCTGTGTGTCTTTTGTTAACACGCTTACCCACGGGCTTTTGAGGCTTCACTCCTGCTTGCCTATTCCATCTAGAAGCACCGGTTTGGGCTACCACCGCGAGACAGTGACTCGTTCACTTTCTTTATCTCGGCTATACCGGGAGATCTGAACGAATTTGCACGATCTTCATTTTCCCGCCCTCTCTGGGCCCGGCACTGCAACAATGAGGATGTCGTTGTTGAATTACTCACGTTCTCTGCTTTAAATATATTTTTCCATATCGTTAATATTGCTAGATTGGGTCACATGCCTAAACTTTTGTCTGATTGTCGTAGGAGCTCGGATCATATGCACCATTAGCTTTATAGACATTCTGTACATTGTTTAAACTGGACAAGCCATCCAGTCCGGCATACCTTTCCTTCGCCTTCTGAGTTTCTATTTTGAGTACGTTTGCTTCTATAGGCACAAAGAACCTTCTCTTTAAATAAAATTCTACTGATTTCTTATCTACTTCTAACGCCACCACCTTTTCTGTCTGGTCGGATTGGTGCTTGTATCCTTTGGCTAATAGGCCAGGACAGAGGTGGTGAATTCTTGAACCAATGATGGTGAGTCACACATCCTTTCAATAATGTTCGTGTTACTAAGTAGTTACATGTTGTCCAGTGTTTTTGACTATTTGAGCAGATATACTATGTTGCTAGTCAACCTTGTCATCCATGCACTGTCCTCACTGCACATGCATTGTAAATAGCGCACGTTGTTTTTTGTCTTACCACAGGTTCCAACGGTGAAAATACTGAACATCAGGACCACACAGGTTCAGTATAATACACCGTCGTTACTGCGCATTATCTCTTACACGTGCATGTACTTCACTTTTTGCAGTAGCTGTATGCTCGACCCTGATGAAGGCCATGACACTCTGATAGGTCCTAAGGCCGAAACATGTTGGTCATACACTAATACAGAAGCCTCTAATGATGGCAGCTGTATTTTCAGCTATATGTTTTTAACCCTGTCACAAGGTAGCCGATTAAAGTTGCTACATAGCTAAAATTGTAGCCAGTTTTAATCACGTTCACTTCAGCACTGCACTCTTTACCAAGCACACCACGCTCACAAAGAGTTTTTAGTCTAACCCACCTCATCTATACTCAAAAACCATCCCTGAGCTCCTCCCTCGTAGCGAGGGGGTTGTAGCCAGTGTAGAGACTAGGTCTTTCACGCAACGAGGCACCCCTATGATGAAGCATGACACCTTTAGTGTGTGAGGGGAACTGTCCTTAAAGGGATCCCCCTCTAGTACATGGTTGATTAAACTTTGTTGCACTTTATACTGCTCTTTTGGACCCGTGGCCTTTTTTGTGTTTGAGAATAAAGTTACTAACAATAAATATTAAAACTATCAGTGAAATTGAAGTAAAGGTATGCATGTCTCTGGACATGCAAATAATAAGAAACTGACACTTCAATTAAAGGGTAAATCCTACTGTACAGCCATGCTAGGGCATGAGTCTTTATCTGTTTTTGCTGGTGTGCCTATCTCTGTAAGCAGGCTATCCAGCGGGGGCTGGCAGGGATCAGGGGTGGAGGGGTAGGGCAAAGGGGTTGAAAAAAAAAGAAAGAAAGCACACTGGCCTTTTCCTCGCCGCCATCTCACCGTCTTTGCTTCTCCTCCTGGCAGTCCCAGAACCAGGAAGCATCCAGGCTTCCCTAAGCCAATTACAACACTGCAATGCAGCACTGTGATTGGTCTGAGCGACATGGATCAGCGAGCGCTCAGCCAGAGAATAAGAGCCTGGGCATGTTCTCTACCCAGGCTGTAATGCAGCCTGGGTGGAGAACATGCAAAGTGCGCATGACTGTTTGGCCAGCACAAGGCGGCCGGCCAAGCAGTCATGCACACTTAGTATGTGCACACTACTCCTCCCCCTGTGCCACCAGTCCCACCCTGCCCTAACCCATCCCCATAGCAAAGAAAAATAAAATGATAATAGCAAAGATATTATCATTGTATTTTTATTTTTTTCTGCTCTGAGAGCAGTGAGACAATGCTCCTAGCCTTAGCAGAGGAGCTGCCCCTGAGGCTACAATTGTAGATAAAAAAGCATATGTGCATTAACTTGAGAATACCGTCCAAAATGGGCACCATATACACGATGTACGCTTCTTTTTTGGGGAACTTGCTCTTGTTTTATTCCTCCTACCTAACAGTCCAAAATGGCTGCCACACAAGCTGATTTGTTTGCTTTTTAAGTTTTCTACAGGTAATAGAAGTAATACTTCCTGCACAAGCCACATCAGAGTTAATTTCAAATGACTCACAACTGTACCTGTTCATAGAAGGATAGCAATCATTCCACAATCCACAGAAGGGCAGAAAGAACATACAGGTTGTGATAAAAACATGAAGTAGCATCCCGGAGTTGTTAAGATCCTCACTCTCAGCTCGTTGCCAGTATGACAAGGAAAGTTCGAGCCTTTGTTGACAGGAATCTTCTTTATTTCACAGGTCATTTATAGCAAATAAGTGGTAGCATGAATGGTCCAACCCTCCACATTCCAGCATGACATACTTAAGGTTCCACTCCAAACCCAACAATAACCTATACAGATGCTTCCATCCAAAATGTCACATTTCCCTAAGTGCCTTCTGAGCTACAGCCCAAAACCCACAGCTACCCACATTGGAAAAAAGGGTTAGTTTTCAGTAGACAAATGTGATGCATCCATGTTGTGTTTTGGCCTGTTTCCTGTCGCAGGCACTAGACCTACCCACAAAAGTGAGTTACCATATATATGTGGGAACATAGAATAGTAGAACAATTGTTATTACCAATTGGATTTGTGCCTTCCACATGTAACCCAGTGTGTAAAAAAGGCATTTTGAAAAATACCCTCTGAATCCCATGCTAGTGCCGGTACCCAAAAATTCTGAGATATGCAAATAGACACAGTTCCTTAGCTCCATATCTTGTGCCCATTTGAGAAATACATAGGTTTCATTGGACCCATTTTTCATCCTACATATTTCACCATATGAATTGGTCTATACTTGTTACAGAATAAAAAACCATTGTACGTTGCAGCTCAGTTGCAGCTCAGTTGTTGGCTCTGGGTACCTTGGGTTCCTGGAGAGCCTAAAAACCCTATATATGCCCACAACCGGAATGATCTAGCAGACGTAATGGTAAATTGCTTTTATAACAGTTACAGACAAGAGAAATCTGTAGCTTTCCTGTATCACCCATGGTTTCGATGATAAACTGAAAGTAGGCTCAAAGCACAAAAAATAGGAAAATGGGCTACCTCTTTGAAAAATGCCAAAACTGTGGTAAAAACATTGTTTTTTGAGTCAGCTCTGCATGTCCCAGAAAGCTGGGATGATGGTGACTTTAGCTCAGTAAATTGTTCGTTGATGCCATTTTTAAGAAATAAACTAGATACTTTTATCCAGAGCTATTTATTCATATTCTTTCCACATATTTTAGCTATATTTTGCTTATATTCTCAGTATGTTTTGCTAACCATAGTAAGAAGTCAGCCCACAAGTCTTTAGCTTTCATTGTGCCACATAAGTCTAAATCCATCCTACATACTTTATCCACCAATCTCAGCGATTCATGTACCATAACCAACTTATGCAAATCCCTCTCCTTGCCATAAGTATCATAAAGAAGAGGCATTTTTGCTGATATGGCAATATAAGTGCATTGAGCTGGTTATCAGTGCCAAAAAGATCAAGTAGATGCTTACCATTTTCCTTAAGCGTAAGGATTCTGATAATATACCACTTACTTCTGGCCAAAAATTGACACGCGCTGGACAGGTCATGAACATGCACATGCTGTTGCCACTGATCAACCCACACCTTTTTCTACTTCCTCAGTGTCAGGTAAATTCTGTGGAACATATAAAATGACTCTTCCTTAAGGTACTAGATCTAAAAAGGAGTAAGGTCGTCGGATCCTGTCGTCTGCTTTTATTCGCTCCGAGTACCATATGGACATCTTCTTTTTTAGTGGTGATGGAGACTGAATTATTTCCTCATATTCCCAATCTTCTCATACCTTCCACTTTTGTGCAGACCACCAGGATATTAATTGAAGGTATTGGAAACTAGAGAGTGTATCTCTTGTTACCTCAACTAGCGCATCCCATAACATTACTTGCAATTGATTTCAAAGTTATCCCAGGATACTAGACCTACCTCTCTTCGTCAGAAGTTAAGTTTGTCTTCCAGATAAGCTTTTTTACCAGGGGAAACCAAGATATGACCAAATGTTGCCTAATATTCAATCCTTAGAATCTTTCTCAGGTTATGCCAAAACTCTAAAGAAGCTTGCAACACATTCAAACATTGTTTATAGAATCTGGGATCACCAAATTTATGCATGAAACTATTCTGGCCAAGAGAACTTAACAAAGAGGAGAATACACTTTCTCAGTATGAATCATGAGCCCTTAACAAAAGTAATATACAGTTTTTAAACTGGAAGGTGTAGCAATAAATCTGCTCATCTAGGAGAGGCAAATCGTCACAGCCCTGGACAAAAGTAATATACCGTTTTTAAACTGGAAGGTGTAGCAATACATCTGCTCATCTAGGAGCGGCAAATCGTCTTTCTAAATCTTCCTTGTCAATTTCTCCTAGCTAAGTCTGTTTTCTTTGGAAGCTCATACAACTGCAAAGTTTAACCTGAATGCTTGCAATAACATCTTTAAGGGAGAAGAAAGACATATTGTCAAACAAATGAATTAATTTGGGGAGAATGATCATTTTGATCAAATTTGTTCACCCATATTGTCAGAGGGAGATTCCTCCATTTGTTAAGCAGCTCACTGATTGCTTTTGCTACCTTCCTCAGATAAAATGTTGGTAGTGCCTCAAGTTTTGGTTCAACTGTGATGCCCAGTTACACGATCTTCATTTACCTGTTTTAACTCTGAGTTCCTAAATTCCAGCCCCTTATCTCGTTTTTTGATTTCTTAACTGAGTACCCAGAGAAAGCCCCAAATTCGCCCATAATATCTTTCATCTAGCAAACCATTTTACCTGGGTCTTTATTGTAGATAAGGATATTGTCCACATACATAGCAATCTTGTTTTCAAAGCCTCTGGAATGGTATAATGCTTATATCCTTCCTAAAGGCTTGTGCAAGGGGCTTAAAGTATAGGCCAAAAAGTACTGGGGAAAGTGGGCATGTTCTTCTAAGAATTTAAATGGTCTAGGTAAGTTCCCTTAAAGTCTATCTGAGCGAGTGATGTTTCATAATAATCCATGATTCCATCTATGAAAGCTGAGGAAAGCCCAAAGTCATCCAAGACCTCCCACAGGTAAGCCCAGCACATCCTGTTGAACCCTTAGGCCTTGCCTGTGTTAACTATGGCTAATGGATCAGAATTTGCAGTCATGCAAATAATAGGGGATATTGGAAGGTATGTAAAGTCATGGATCTGCCTGCCTAGCAGGAAGCCTTTATGCCCTGGATGAATGATATTTACAGCTATCATTGAGAGTCTTCTTGTGAAGATCCCTGAGCAAATCTTATGATCATAATTGAGGAGAGATATTGGTCTGTATGAGTCTGCTTCCTTTGAGTCCTTATTAAGGTTCAAAATGAAAGGTATTGTAGAGTTGTTCCATCTAGGGGGTATCTCCATGTTGTGCAAATGTATTAAGTTAAACAAATACTCCCAAATGGGAATTATGATCTCTTTCAAAACTTTATTAAATTCTCCTGGAAGGGCATCAGGGCCAACTCTAAAATCTCCTCTGCTGTTATTTTCTCTAATAAGAATATTCTATCTGCCTCTCCTATGACTGGAAGTTGTGTATCTTCTATCCAGTCTCTTAAGGCTCAAAGTTCAGGCTTATTTGTCTCTGTATATAATGAATTAAATATTTTCAAAATACATGCCCCAAGTTGCTCGGGTCATCTTATATGTTACCTAATTCATCCACTGTTAGTTTACCTATATCATTCCTTAGACCTATCTGCTCTTATTTTCCAAGCCAGTATACAGGCACTCTTTTACTCATATTTATAACATGCCAACTGGCTCACCTGGCACTTAGCTCTTGATCTACTCTCTATTAATTCCTCAAAAGACTCTTGTTTTTTTAATAGGTTTTTCCTTTTGACCTGGAATTCCTCCAAAGAGCTAGACTCTAATAGAGTGTTTTCTAGGTCGTGAATTTCGTCTTTATCCTTCCTGCTTTCCTCTCGAGTTTTCCCCGCTTTTATTGATCCCAGTTTATGGAGTAGCCCAAGTATGTATGCCTTAAGGGAATACCATACCATTGCAGGAGAAGCAGTCCCATATTTTTCCCAAAATATAGTCTGCTTTGCTCTTCCTGCTCGTGTATCATCTAGGGATCAGCCAAAAGTATCTGCTTTACTGTCCATGATGGTTTCATTTCAGGACATTGTAGTGTTAAGAGGACAGCAGCGCAATCAGATCGGGATATGTCTGACTTTAACTTTATGTGCTACAGTATTCTCTACACGAAACAGATCCATTCTGGAAAGCTACAATATTTTTACTGTAAAAGATATATCCACTGTTAAAACCGGATACATAACGCCAAACATTACATAAACCATAGTCATGCATCCAGCTTTTAAATGCCTTCTATACTTAAGGAGTTTTTGCCCGTTGCCTTTGGTTGAATTATCTAGCTCACTATCTTGGAGGGTGTTAAAATCAACAATGGGGGCTGAAAACTCTATCATATTCAAACTGTGTCATCACACTTCGGACCATAGAATCCTGCATGAGTAAAAGTTATCCTTCACCATTTAAGCTTCCAATGTTACATCTTCCCTCTAAAAATAATAGCTTTTTCATGCATACTATTTGGTCTACTCAACTCTGTTTTCCAAGCAAAACCTTGCTCTCTAATGAAGTCAAATGTGTTTTCTTCAGTATAAAAACCTCTGCTGTGTCTTCCAGCAGGTACTGGTATATCAATTTTTTCCTTTGTATAGTATGAAGTGCACACACATTCAAAGTTTATCTCATTATCTCCTTCATGATATCTTTTGCTCAAATGAACACAAGATATTCTGCCATTATTATAATGATAGCGAAGAGAGCATTTGTTTAACCAAAATCCTATTATGCTCCCCATACAGTGCCTCATCATAAACTTCTGGGGAAATCCCCCAAAATGTGGTGGCATATTCCTGTATGCCTATTTGGATCTTTTCCTACAAGAGAAGCATGTAACTAATGTAAGATGATTGTGAAGGGAACCCTTTCGGAAGCACGGATGGGTGGAGGAACCCTCACCTCTCCAAGTTTGGAAGACTAAATTGATCTGATTAACATGGTTTTCCCCCTTTCCCTCTCTCCTCCCCTCCCTACCCTATGGTGTCCTCCCCTCCTCTCCTCTACTCTCTTCTCTCACCTCCCCTCTACTCTCCATGACAGAATATCAGAAACACAGTTATCAAGTGGACAGAATATTGCATCAAAAATATCAAGAAGGTAAAATAGGTAAGGACAGATTTACTATTCTTTACTTCACATCTACATACCGTGAATAAATATATATCATGAAGGAACATATATATGGAGTCATATATAGCAAAACTTTTTTAACTATAGAAACTTTCCTTCACAATATTTTTGTCCTCGATGTTCTTGACACAATATTTTTTCTGCACAATATTTTTCTCTATTTTGTCTGCGCAAGCTCTCCTCTCCTCTCCTCTCCTCTCCTCTCCTCCCCTCTCCTCTTCTCTTCTCTCCTCACTCCTCTCCTCTTCAATGCCTTCCAGAACAGTCCATATTCTCCAATCATTTCAACAAGAGTGATTTTTCAACCTTTCATGGTCATCTGGAAGGCTCTGATTTTGATGCTTAAGAGCTATTATCTCACAGACATTACATGTACGTTTGCAATTCATCTAAGCCATTTTTATCTCTAATGCCATTGTTCTCTGAGTGACTCGTTCAGTGTTGGCTTCCAGAGCTTGGCACAACCCCTGAATATATTTCTGTTATGACTCTGAGCTCTCCCTCTTCTGAATCTCAGAGCCAAGATCCAGAAGTAAATACTTGAAAGAGGCAATCCAAGAGGCATTAACCGTTTTATTTATTAAGGTACCCTCCTAACTTGCTTGCCTGGGACTATAACCCCATTTGAGGTTCCTTTAGTCATGCCAGCCAATACCCCAACCTATTCTGTAATGGAAAATCTTGATTAAGTACAGAGCCCGAACCAGTGCTCATATTATCTACTAATGCAGGCCCGTGGTGCTCATTGAATTCTTTGTTCTAATTTTATTTTATCATATAAGTTTATGTCCATAAACATCATGTTTGACATGCTTCAATATGCTGTATTGTTAGGCCATGTATGAATGGATAAGTATGTGTGAATATCATTAGTAACAATAATATATTCAACTTGTACTCATTACATAGGCCAAAGACAGAAAGTGTATATTTATCAAAATTGTTATTGATGTTATTTTTTGTCTCTTTTCTTATTATTTAAAAAGATAAAATATATAAAAGTATCCCTTACAAATACTTGGTCTCTAAAAATAATAAAAATTATATATTTTTTGATGCCTCCACTTTTCTGGTCACATATTGTTTTTGTTTATCATAGGTCCCCTTTTTATCTATTTCCTAAATGGTTTATTCGCATATAGAGTTTTATCCAGGACCCTTCCTGATTTCCTGGTGACCTCAAAAAGCTATAAAAAGGGCTTCAATTGGTCCCAGATTCAACAGCGCATGTGATTACTAGTCTAATAATGTCTGTGCCACATATTTGCTACCTGACATTTTCTTCACTGTCTGTCCATTTGAAAAAAAGGAAAACAAAAAAAGTGATTGTAGGATAGTTAAATTAATCTCAACCAAATGGTAATTACTTGGACACAGTCACAGACTATAATTTAATTTCCTACTATGCCACCTCAGACACAAATCAGCCATAGGTAAATCAGCCTTGGTTGTACTTCAAGAACAACCCAACCTGAACTGCCAGGCCAAGTCCCCTTTCAATGGGAACTTAAGCTACCCACACCAGTTTCAGCCTAGTTAGGCCTTGTCGCAGTGTCAGTTAGGTACAGTTTGAGTCATGAGGCCTGAGGAGCACGAGACCAACAGATGACCTACCCATCGCAAAGTTATATTCAAAGTTATGGCCAATCACTCACAGTCTTATATTCCATATTTCCCCTGAACTTTTAGTTTTAAAATTAAGGTAGTATACTTCTGAGCTACTCCTCTACTCAGTTGACCAGGTTCTCTTAAGTGATATGAGAACCTTCCCACAGCCACCTGCAAGAGCATTGAATCCTGCATTGAATCCTGTTTATTTTAAAACTCAGAAAGTCCCTTTATACTACGCAAAATTCTTAGCACTCTGTCTTTTTCTTTACACTTTATATATATTACCTGACTTTATGTTGCTTTTGGAAATGTCAATGAAGTTTCAGCGACAGTGCACTATAACAGATCTAAAACATAACATGAACCAAACATAACATATACTTTTTTCCAATACTATTTACATCGGCGTGGGGGAATATATATTAGTACTACCAGCGCACCCTACAACAGTGAAAACTTTGTGACTTTCTAATGCAAAAGCAATGTGTGATGTTACGTCATTCACTGTGGTTTATACTGCCTCAGGTCCCTCAATACTGAGCTTTGTGACTGAAGTATACACACACAGGGATCATAATCATAACTATCTCTGGGTTAATGAACTGTTATAGTAGCATAATGACAATCTCACCACTGAAAGTTTACGGAAAAGACTCATGAATAAAAATATTCTAAAGCTGAAACTCTAGGATGTAGCTGGTAAAAACTGTCCTGTCTGCTGGCAGACCTGCTAGTGACATGCTCTCTCAGAAAACACGCATGGGTTCATTGGGATTTCTCATTAAAACAAAAGCATGTTACTCAAAATCTGGTCAGCCGCCCTCAGTATGTTTTTGTTTCTTGGCTTGGGACAATTTGTTTCCTCAGTTCTAATGGACTAGCATGCAAAGGAGGAAAAGTTAAGATATACTAGCAATACTAGATATTCGCGCAGAACTCCCTTAAAGTCCTTTCCTTTAGTATGCTTTAATGGTCAAATTAGCAGTAACCTCTAAATTTACACAATTTGCCACTCCCAGATTGGGTCCAAGGTGGAAATCGAGCAAAAACATCAGTCTTCTTAGTTCTACATAGTAAATGCAGTACACAAGACACCCTAAACCAGTTGGTCACTTTAAAAACATACAGATTGCTCGCTCACAAGTAGTTCGATTTAGGGCTGGTAAATAGAATCTTTTACAAATTATGATAACCTGGATGGAGTAAACAACACACATTCTATGTTTTGCAGGAAGGAATGAGGCATACCATGCATCGATTATGCTTACTACCATCAATATTTTTTTTCTAAATAGAGTTTTACATTGCGCGAACTAGACCCGAGGATATCCGGTATCAGAGCGCTTTACATGAGCACCATATTCGTTACAGATGGACACATTAATGTTTATTGTTAGGCACAGGGAGGTTAAGTGATTTGCCCAGAATCACAAGATGTTGAGAGTTGTTGTCGAGATTCGAGCCCGGTTCCGCAGCTTCGAGGGCGACCACTCTAGCTGAGTAGCGGCTCGTGGTGGAAGTGCTGCGGGGCGGTGAGGCGGGGGAGGAGCAGGGTGGGGGGTAGTAATAAAACGAATTTCATTGCGCGCGCTGCATTGCCAAAACGAAATTTGTTTTCTTTATTTATTTGTTTATTTACCTCTGTTCGGCCGTATGCCGTAGTTTACTACCCCCCACCCTGCTCCTCCCCCGCCCTACCGCCCCGCAGCACTCCCACCAAGAGCCGCTACTGCTCTAGCTGTAAAGCTACATCCTCTCCCCGGATTGCCGGTTTTGCCTTCTATGGGAAGTTGTTCTATTGCTTTCTTTAAGTTTGAAAAAGTTTTGTTAGAATTATATCAACAATAAGTACATACTAAGCAGATCTGTAGATTTTGTCAGTATATTAAACAGAAACAAGGCTATATTTAGAATATAGTAAAGACCGTTAATTGAAATGTAGTTATACAATTATAGATACATGATAAAAATATGCAACATAATACCTGAATGATTTAGCATTTTATATTTTTGTGTTTTATAGAATGGGGAATTAAAAAGAGAAGTAGAGGAAAAGAGAGAAAGAAGAATAGAGAATAAGAGGAAAGAGGAAGAGTGATAACATTGTGTTACCTTACATGTGGTTGGTTACTAATACGGTTGTGAAATAAATAATGCAAATATACTTTATTACAATTCTGAATAAAATAAAAATGTAATTTATCGAGGCAGGAATGTGGTAATTCTGTCTAGTATTCGTGCAGGCATACAGTTCAAATATGTGGTAAGAGGTGATCAGAATTGATGCTTCATAATAAATTGCCGCGTAAAGGCAGCATAGCTCTATCAGGTCTAAATTGTTCTACTGCTCACAGAAACATTATTGGTGACAGGGAACATCCCTGCCAGGTACTCATCTGGAATATCCAGCTTTCTGAGATTATCCACTGAGTTTTCACTCTCAAAAGTGGTATGGAATAGAGTAGTTTTACCCATGTCAAGAAGTGGTGTCTAATGTTCATCCATTTTAACACTGCTTGTACATGTCCAATTCAATGGCATCAAATGTCTTTTCAATGTCAATGGAGGCTACAATAGGCTGGTAGTCATGCTCAGGGACACCACTTAATATATGGAAGACGTTCCTTACTTTTGGAGAGGTGTTTGTGTCAGGGACAAGACCAGAACATGCTGAGTTTACTAGATCAAGAAGCACAGTAATCAGTCAGGTCAGCAATATTGTTAGAAATAGGGGTCTCTAGTTGGCAATGGTTTGCACCTTTTGTCCAAGTAGGGACCCATCTTCCTAGTCAGGATAAGGGGGATACACTACTGAAATAACCCCTGCTCACTCCCTTGGTAGCTGGGCACAAACAGTCAGGCTTATCTCAGAGGCAGTGTGAAAAGCATTTGCACATAATCAACAGTAATACAGTGAAAACACTACAAAAGGACACCACACCTGTTTAGAAAAATATCCAATACTTTATATATTCAAAACAAGACCAAAACGATAAGAATCCAACATACATTACTTACAAATATGCACCTTGCAAGACTAACCTTAGAATTGCAGTTCCTTAGAGTCGGTAGCTCCATCCGGTGCTACCCCGATACTGAAAACAACAGAATCCTGCAGTTCCGTCTGACCACGTCAGTCGGGGTGTAGGCAGACTATTAAACAGTACCTTTTTGTTGTGGCCGATAATGTTGGTGCGAGTAGGTCGTGGCAGCCATCCCGGTTGCGATGTGAAGTAAAGCGGTGCAGTGTGCGGTGCCCTCAAGGCGTGGTGCAGGCAGCGGCTTGGTGGCGGTCATCCAGAGGCGTCGGTGAGACCAGGGCTGCGATGCGGAGTGAGGCAGTGCTCATTGCGGTGCTGGCCGGTTGGAGGGAGATGGCGTCGGTCGGCCCAGACTGCAGTGTTGGATGAGGCAGTGCGTCATGAGACTTATCAGCTGTGCCCCCAAACCACAATGCGGTCACAGATGTCGAAGTCAGCAAGCAGTGACGGTGTCTGTGAGACCAGGGCAGTGAAGTGAAGCGAGGTGGTGCAGAGTGCGGTGCCCACAGGTCAAGGTGCAAGTAGCAGCTCGGTGGCGGCAGTCGTTGTCGTCGATGAGACCAGGGTTGCGGTGCAAGATGTGGCAGTCCTTTAGGACATGGAGCCAGCGACGGAGACGGTGACAGGGTCGGTTTCTTTTCCCCCTCTGTAGCAACTGAAACCACGGTTTTAGAGGCGGTTCCCAGATATCAGTGAAGCCTTTGAGGTCCCTGAGACTTCAGAACAGGAGGCAAGCTCTACTTCAAGCCCTTGGAGATACTCAGCAAGAAGTTTAAGAAAGTTCAGTTCAGTCCTTTCACTGCCCAAGGCAGAAGCAGCAACTGCAGGCCAACCCAACAAAGCAACAACGTAGCAAATGGGCAGTACTCCTCCTGGCAGCCCTTCCAGCTCTTCTTCCTGACAGGTTTCCTTGATTCCAGAGAATTCTAAAATGTTGAGGTCTGGTTCCCAATATTTATACTCAGTTTCTCTTTGTTCTTCTGGGCAGAGAGTGTCTGTGCCCAGCCCAAACCAGTTCTGTCCTTCCTGGCCCGGTTTCCTGGCAGGAGGTGGCAGATAGCATTGTCCAAGGCAGACCAGGCCCATTCAGGTGCAAGGGAATCTCCTCTCACTACTCTAAATGCAGCCCAGGTCTAATCAGCCCAGCCCTGATTCATCCACGAAAGGCAGGGCACACCTCAACCCCCTCCAGTGGCTGTCTGAAGAGAATGCACATCCCCAGCTCCTGTCACTCCAAAGCCAGACAGTCAATCCACAAACACAGCAGAGTCACACAGGATGACTAAGCAAGAAAATACCTACTTTCCGAAAGTGTTTTTTTTGAAACACAGAACACAAAAATCATCTTTACTAAAAAATGCATTTTTATATTCTGAGTTCAGGCATACTAAACCCAATTTCCCTATCTTGTCCCAATGGGAAGATATGCTTATAAGATGTTATAAGTAAACTCCCATTCTATCCTATGGGACAGATAGCCTTTCCATAGTGAAAAACTAAACACACTGTAATTCACTACCAGGCCATGTCACACACACCAGTACATGTCCTACCTAATATACACGGCACCCTTCCCACAGGGGTACCTTGGGCCTACCTTAGGGGTGACTTACATATAAGAAAAGGGAAGGTTAGGTCCTGGAAATTGGGTACACTTACCAGGTCAACATGGCAGTTACAAACTGCATGCAGACACTGCAGTGGCAGGTCTGAGAACCCTTTACAGGGCTGCTTGTGTGGGTGGCACAACCAGTGCTGCAGGGCCACTAGCAGCATTTGATTTACAAGCCCTGCCACCCTCAGTGAACTTTACTAGGGACTTACTAGTGAATCAAATTTGCCAATCATGGAAACACCAATCCATAACACAATTTACAATAGGAGCACCTGCACTTTAACACTGAACAGCAGTGAGAAAGTGCGCAGAGTCACTAAACCAGCAAAAACAGAATCAAAACCATGAAGTCAAAAAGCAAAAAGACAGGGGAAACATGCCAAAAGATGCCAGGTCTAACACATGTTCCCTCCAGCTGAAAGTAGGGAGTACTACCCGACTACCTGGGAGTTCTCTTCAATAAGGCGGAAGAACCTGGACAAACCATCAGCATTGGCGTGTTCTGTGCCAGGGCGGTGTTCCACCGTAAAGTCCATTCCCTGTAGGGAGATGGACCACCTCAACAGTTTTGAATTCTCACCCCTCATTTGCATCAACCATCTGAGGGGCCTGTGGTCTGCCTGAACTCGGAAGGAGTCCCAAACAGGTAGGGTTTTAGCTTCTCAGTGCCCAGACCACAGCAAAAGCTTATCGCTCTATGGCACTCCACCACTGTTCCCTGGGGAGTAGTCTCCTGCTAAGGAAGACTACAGGCTGGTCTAGGCCCTCTTTGTTCAGTTGCACCATGCTCTGAAGCATCAGTCTGCACGACGAATTCCTTGGAGAAGTCAGGTGCCTTGAGCATAGGCGCCATGCACATGGCTGCCTTCAGGGCATCAAAAGCTCTCTAGCAGGCATCAGTCCAGATCACCTTCCTGGGCTGCTTCCTGGAAGTCAGCTCTGTCAAGGGGTCAACAATGGTGACATAGCCCTTGACAAATCTCCTATAATAACCTGTGAGACCTAAAAAGGCTCTCACCTCTGTCTGGGTCTTGAGGGGCTCCCAAGCCAGAATGGTGTCAATCTAAGGCTGTAGGGGCACCACCTGTCCGCTTCCTACCTGCCTGATCTGGCACTAACTTGCCTTGACCGTGAGGCCTGCCCTCTGCAGAACCTTCAACACTTCCCAGAGGTACTGCAAGTGTTCTTCCCAGCTGGAACTGAACACTGCAATGTCGTCCAGGTAGGCAGCACTGAAATCCTCCAGTCCAGCCAACACCTGGTGGACCGATCTCTGAAAGGTGGGAGGGACATTCTTCAACCCAAAGTGCATCACCCGAAACTGGTAGTGCCCCTCTGGGGTTGCAAATGCTGACCTCTCCTAGGCCCCCTCGGTTAAGGCAATCTGCGAGTACGCAGACATCAAATAAAACGTGCTGAGGAACTCGGCAGCTCCCAACCGATCAATGAGCTCTTCAGCCCTGGGGATGGGGTGCGCGTCAGTCCTGGTGACGGCATTGAGACCGCACTAGTCTACACAGAACCGCAGTTCAGGCGTGGCACCGGGTGCAGCAGCCTTTGGGACCAAGACCACTGGGCTGGCCCAAGTACTGTTGGAGGGCTCAATCACCACTAAGGCCAACATCTTAGAGACCTCCTCTTTGATGCTGATTCTGACCCGGGCAGTCAACCTGTAAATCTTTAGTTTCACAGGAGGGCTGTCACCAGTGTCCACGTCATGGGTACACCAGTGTGTAACACCTGGAGTCAGGGAGAACAGCATGACAAACTGCCCCAACGATTGGTGACAGTCACTCTGCTGCTCTGGAGTCAGTGTAGGTGAGAGGATCACACCTTCCACTGACCCATCGTGCTCCTTGGCAGACAGGAGGTCAGGGAGAGGTTCACTCTCCTCTTCCACCCCATCATCTGTCGCCAAGAGCATGCTCACTTCAGACCTCTCCAAGTGAGGCTTGAGGCGGTTCACATGCAGGACCCTTAAAGGGTTCCTGGGAGTCTGCAAATTCACCAGGTAGGTGATATTACTTTTGTGTTCCACCACCTCAAAAGGCCCAGCCACTTGTCCTGCAAGGCACAAGGTTCAACTGGGGCCATGACCCACTTTTTCTGGCCAGGCTGAAACTCTACCAGAGTGAAATTCTGGTCATACCAGTGTTTCATCTCCTCCTGGCTTGCTTCCAGGTTCGCCTGGGCAAGTTTCCTGAAACGTGAAGTTTGTTTCCTGAAGGCCAGCATGTAGCTATATACATCCTGGGAAGTCTTCCTGGGAACTGCCTCCCAGCCTTACTTGACCAAACTGAGGGGTCCTCTCACAGGGTGCCCATACAGAAGCTCAAAGGTACTGAACCCTAAGGACTTCTGTGGTACTTCCCTGTATGCAAAGAGAAGGCATGGCAAGAGGACATCCCACTTATGCCTCATGGGTTCTGTTAGACCCTTAATCATGCCCTTGAAGGTTTAGTTGAATCTCTCCACCAAACCATTGCCTTGTGGGTGGTAAGGAGTGGTGAACTTGTAAGTCACACCGCACTCCTCTCACAGGGATGTCATCTACTTTGATATGAAAGTGGTCCCACGGTTAGAAACCACCTCTATGGGGAAACCAACACTGGAAAAGATTCCCATTAATGCCTGGCCCACCACTGGCACCATTGTTGTCCTGAGAGGGATTGCCTCCGGGTACCGGGTGGCATAGTCCACCAAGACCAGGATGTACCTGTTGCCCATGGCTGTCTTGGGATCCAGTGGCCCCACAATGTCCATCCCAACCCTTTCAAAAGGGGTTCAATAATGGGAAATAGTTGGAGAGGAGCTTTACACTTCCTCCCACTCTTACCACTAGACTGGCAAGTTTGGCAAGACCTGCAATGTTCATCTGACTGCCTTCGAATTTGGGGCCAAAAGAAGTGGGTGACAAGCCAGTCAAAGGTCTTGTTCTACCCCAAATGTCCTGCCAAAGGCACGTCATGAGCCAGACCCAGTAGGAAGGTCCTGAAGCTCTGGGGTACCACCAGCACATGGGTTGGCCCAGGGTCAGCGACCTTAGGCTCGCTGTATAGGAGACCATTCTCCCAGTAGATCCAGTATGAGCCAGACTGATCACCAGCTGTCTGTCTGGTTTGCAGACTGCTGCCGCAAACCCTCTAGAGAAGGGCATTCCTTCTGCTCCCTGCAGAATTCTTCCCTGGTGGGGCCACCTTCTTTATACCAATGGGTCAACTCCGATTGGTCCCACAGATCAGCTACCTGCTCCCCTGTAGGTGCCGGGGCGTTCCCCTCAAGGTCAGCCTTCTCCCGGACCGTGGGAACCTGGGGGTGGATTTCTTGCGCCCCTTGCCCTTTCTCTTGGCAGGAACCTGGGCCACTGTTTCAGGCTCTAGGTCCTTCAGATCACCCTTTCCAGCTGCCATTGACCGAGTGGTCACGCATACCCGATCTGGCAACCCAAGCATCTCCAAGTGAGACCTGAGCTCAATATCCTTCCACAAGGACTGCTCCAGGTCATTTCCTAGCAGACAATCTACAGGCATGGTAGGGCTCACAACCACCCTCAAGGGACCTGAGACCCCCCCATTCAAAGGGAACCTGCGCCACCATACATAGGCGCTCTCAGTTGTCTACAGCAACTACTTGGTGGAATGTCCCGGGGACTACTTGCTCCCCATAGGCCAGGTGACACCGGACCGAGGTCACTTGCTCCAGTATCTCTCAGAGCCTCTACCCTTTTCCCATTGATGGTCACCCAGGCACTGAATTTTTAAGTGTTAGCAGGCACATGGGTTCCTGAGATCATCTCACTCTCCCCTAGTGAGATGAGGGTCATTTCTGCGGGATCCCTACCCTCCTGTGGGCACCCCTCCTCCCAAAGTGCTTCACTAGCCAACACCTTGGTCTGCCCACGCGTGGGTGGCTGTGCCCTCTTGGGACACTTGGGGTCCCCCTTCAAGTGTCCAACCTGCTCACAGGCATAGCACTTGTGGGGGACGGTCTCTGCAGGCTTTCCTGAAGAGACCACTGCTTTCTTGTCTCCAGGGGGATGGAAACCTTTACCCTGGGTATTAGTTTGGGGCCCTTTAGAGAACTCCTGTGCTTTACCCTTATACCCCCCACTCTTCTGCTGGGGACCCTGCCCACCTTTGGCTAAGTCTCTCCAAAACGCTTTCTTGTGAACCCTGGTACTCTCCCAGCGGTCCGCCTCCATAGCAAGCTTCCTGGGGTCATTCAGCTTACTATCAACCAAGTGCTGGCGCAGCTCTGCAAAATATAGACTAGACAAGTGCTCCCATGCAATCAAATTGTAGAGCCCCAGAAAATCTGTCACATTACTGCCCTTCACCCAGCCATCCAGTGACCCTACAAAACAAATCCACACATTCTAACCAAGTGTGTGCATCAGTTTTCTTACTGGACCTAAACGGATCCCTGTACTTTTCAAGAGAGAGACCATACCCTGTGAGAAGGGGCTCCTTCATTTCAGCATAGGTGAGGTTACACCCCTTACCTAAAGCCAATAAGTGTCCCTTGCTTCTTCTAGGAAAAGAGGCTACAACCCTGCCCCCAATTCTTCTCAGGGACCCCATTCATGTGGATAGATGCCTCATAACCTTGAAACCACCTTTGTATGTCATCCCCCTTCTTGAATTCCTTGCCTACATTCTTGGGGATGTGCACAATTCTATCTGCCTGCACTGATGAATTGCTGCCCCCATCTGTTCTGGGCCCACTCCTTAGCTCCAGGTCCATAGGACTACGTTCATGGTCTAAAACCATCTTCTGTGATTCCATCTTTAGCCTCTCAAGATCTATCTGATGCCTCCTGACTTCCCTTCTGTCCTCCAGCTCCTCTGGGGACAAACCACTGCTACCTGGCCTGGAGGGACCCCCAACAGCACATTCACCCTAGGAGTAGGCTACTCCACCTCCACACTAAGATTTCCAGACTGCCCACTGACATGTCTGGCTGCTACCAAGGCCCTCAGCGCCTTTTGTAGCTCCTCTTTCCTGGTGAGGCCTCTGACCTGGACCTTTAGGTTTTTACAAATAGCCTTCAACTCCTTGACATTGCAGGTTTCCAACCTTTCTTCCTCAAAGGCCACCTCTAGGGATGCAATTGATGATGCTGGTGTACCAGGCATGATGCAGTAGGAAGTTTAAGTTCAAGAAAAAGATGGAAAGACATAAATAGACCCAAAAAGAAACAGTATGTGGCACATAATGGTCTGCGATATGGTAATAGTGCACACCAATCACTGTAGGTCAAGTGCAAATGCAAGTCCTATCCTCACCGCTGACAACCAATGTTAGAAATGGGGGTCTCTAGTTGGTAATAGTTTGCACCTTTGTCCAAGTAGGGACCCTTCTTCCTAGTCAGGATACGGGGATACACTACTGAAATAACCCCTGCTCACCCCCTTGGTAGCTTGGCACGAGCAGTCAGGCTTATCTCAGAGGCAGTGTGTATAGCATTTGCACATAATCAACAGTAATACAGTGAAAACACTGCAAAAGAACACCACACCAGTTTAGAAAAATATCCAATACTTTATATATTCAAAACAAGACCAAAACGATAATAATCCAACATACAGTACTTAAAAATATGCAATTTCCATGAATAACCTTAAAAATGCAGTTCCTTGGAGCCGGTAACTCCATCCGGTGCTACCGCGATACTGAAAACAACAGAATCCAACAGGTCTATCTGACCACCTCGGAAGGGGTGTCGGCAGACTCTTAAACAGCACCTTTTTGTTGCGGCCGATCATGTTGGTGCGAGTCGGTTGTGGCAACTGTCGTGGTTGCGATGTGCAGTGAAGTAGTGCAGAGTGCGGTGCCCTCAAGGCGCAGTGCAGGCAGCGGCTCGTGGCGGTCGTCCAGCGGCATCGGTGAGACCAGGGCTGCGATGCGGAGGGAGGCGGTGCTTTTGCGGTGCTTACAGGTCACTGTGCAAGCGACAGAGCAAGTTGACGGGAGCTGGTGTTGGTCGGCCCGCACTGCGGTGTGGAACAAGGTGGTGCGTCGTGAGACTTATGAGCGGTGCCCCCAAGCCATGATGCGGTCACAGGTGTTGAAGTCAGCAAGCAGCGATGGCATCAGTGAGACCAGGTTGGCAAAGTGAAGTGAGGTGGTGCGGAGGGCGGTGCCCTCAGGTCACGGTGCAAGCAGCGGCTCGGTGGCAGAGTCGGTTGCTTTCCCCCCTCTGTGGCAGCTGAAACGTCGGTTTCAGAGGCAGTTCCCAGAGGTCAGTGAAGTCTTTGCGGTCCCTGAGACTTCAGAACAGGAGGCAAGCTCTACTTCAAGCCCTTTGAGATACTCAGCAACAAGTTCAAGAAAGTTCAGTCCAGACCTTTCACTGCCGAAGGCAGAAGCAGCAACTGCAGCCCAACCCAACAAAGTAACAACACAGCAAAGGGTCAGTACTCCTCCTGGCAGCTCTTCTAGCTCTTCTTCCTGGCAGGTTTCCTTGATTCCAGCTAGTTCTAAAATTCTGGGGTCTAGGCCCCAATATTTATACTCAGTTTCTCTTTGTTCTTTTGGGCAGAGAGTGTCTGTGCCCAGCCCAAACCAGTCCCTGGCCCGGCCTCCTGGCAGGAGGTGGAGACAGCATTGTCCAAGGCAGACCAGGCCCATTCAGGTGCAAGGAAATCTCCTCCCACTACTCTAAATGCAGTCCAGGTCTATTCAGCCCAACCCGGACTCATCCAGGAAAGGCAGGACACACCTCGACCCCCCTAGTGGCTGTCTGAAGAGATTGCACATCCCCAGCCCCTGTCACTCCAAAGCCAGACAGTCAATCCACAAACCCAGCAGAGGCATACAGGATGGCTAAGGAAGAAAATACCTACTTTCTAAAAGTGGTATTTTCAAACACAGAACTCAAAAATCATCTTTACTAAAATATGAATTTTTATATTCTGAGTTCAGGCATACTAAACCCAATTTCTCTATCTTGTCCCAATGGAAAGATATGCTTGTAAGATGTTATAAGTAAACTCCCATTCTATCCTGTGGGACAGATAGCCTTTCCATAGTGACAAACGAAACACACTGTAATTCACTATCAGGCCGTGTCACACACACCAGTACATGTCCTGCCTAATAATCACAGCACCCTGCCCACAGGGGTACCTTGGGCCTACCTTAGGGGTGACTTACATGTAAGAAAAGGGAAGGTTAGGGCATGGCAAGTGGGTGCACTTACCAGTTCAACATGGCAGTTACAAACTGCACGCAGACACTGCAGTGGCAGGTCTGAGAACCCTTTACAGGGCTGCTTGTGTGGGTGGCACAACCAGTGCTGCAGGCCCACTAGCAGCATTTGATTTACAGGCCCTGCCACCCTCAGTGCACTTTACTAGGGACTTACTAGTAAATCAAATATGCCAATCATGGAAACACCAATCCATGGCACAATTTACAATAGAAGCACCTGCCCTTTAACACTGAACAGCTGTGAGAAAGTGCACAGAGACACTAAACCAGCAAAAACAGAGTAAAAGCGGGGAGGTCAGAAAGCAAAAAGACAGGGGAAACACGCCAAAAGATGCAAGGTCTAACAAATATTTTCACCAGTCTCTCAAAATGTTACATTCTGAGCGACAATATGAGAACAAATCAACCAATTTGAGTTCTGGTTTCAGAAGCATTATGACAGGACCTCTCTTGGTGGTTGGGACATACCTCCACTGTGGTCATGTTGAGCATCAGCAGATGTGGGACAGGCGGCTGTTAATAAGTGGCATACAATTCAGTCTGAAGTCTGGCTGTGCCCATCGTTTTCCCATTGATTAATGATTTAATGGCATTCTTAATATCTATTACAGTAAATGGGCGATTGATTCCCACGGTTCAATAATATTATTTGTACCTTTGTAATGTAATTATGTAAGTTCTCAGTGCATTGTGCTGGAAGTAGTGGATATGTCTGTGAACACAATTCAAGAAAAAATTTATTTATTTGAGTCTGGATATATACTATGTCATCTTCTGGACTGCGTCATTGTCTTACCATGTCATGCCTCATGTATTGTGCTAGCATATATCCTATTTTGGCACATTTTGAATGCATGCTGGTCATGTATTGTCAATAGTCCAAACATTCCATTCTCTTCAGATTCCGGACTTGCTGCTCTTTGCTGGATAACAGTGTGGCCCTCTTAGTAGTATCGCCTGCTGCCTATATATCTTGAAAGATTGTGTCCTCTAGTGCTGTCACTTCTCTTAGTAGCACTGGTTTATCCCCTGATAAGGTCAACTAATTAAAATTAAAATTATTTAGATGAATAGTTAAAAGCGTGCAATGATTAACTCAAGATTCAAAACAATGTCTCGTGTTATAAATGTGCAAACTGCAATAGGCAGTCACAGCTTTGTGTATGGGCAAAGTGAACCTAATATTGCTGAACTGTGCACAGTATAATTTAGAAGTCAGACCATAATGTGACAAGCTTAGAAATGTTTGTCATAACTGCAGAATGTTCCGGTTGTAATCAAATGTATTATTCTTCTAAGCAACATATTGTTTATAATGATTAAACTTCCAATTATCATCCTAGTTCACATAATGCCTGAATAGAACAGTTTGTCCAACTAGCCACTTTTTTTCTGAAAAATCAAAAGTCAGAACTAAACATCCATGGTTTAACAAGCGCTGTAGATCCGCCAAGGTAGCACTAATGCAGACAATCAAATAAAATATGAGGGACCAAATTACACCAGTCAAGAGATAATATTAGACGCAGCTTAAGCATGCTAAATCTTCATGGGTGACAGACATGTGGGAAGATTTGGTTAAGGCTGTGAGATCAGGGGACGTCGAATCTTTATGGAATATAGTCGCCCACAGAAGCAAATCCACAGTCACTTATGTGGATTTCTTTCTTCAACAGCAAACATGGGTTGATCACTTCAAAGGTGTCTATTCTGAAGCAGATACTACATCTGGTGATGGTTCCCTATCAGATTTACCTAAGCACAATGAATTGTCACACACCTTTGAAATAAGATTCATCGAGCCCCTTGAGGCCTTGACAGCTATTGTCCATGGCAAAGCTCCAGGCCCTGACAATATTCCATGTGATTTACTCTCTGCTGAACCTCTAATTTGGGGTCTTGGCATCATGCAGAAATTGTACTCACTTACAAAAAGGGCAACTGTTAGTATCCGTGAACACCATGTTATTACACACCATAATATATGCAGGCCCAACCACGGCAAAACCAATAAATGCAATATTGATGCACGCCGCAAAATGTGCTTGCATAACAATGTCAATTCCAGTGCAAACAATGTCAATGTATGCCATAATCTATGCATGCATAACAATGTCGATGGCAATAGGAACAATGTCAATGCATGCAATAATCTATGCAAAAATTACAATATCAGTAAAGACAATATCGATGTACGCTATGACAACTGTACGCACAATATTGAGGATGTCAGTAAAAATGTTATCAATGGCTGCCATGTTAATTGTACACATCTTAACAAACTCAAATCATTGCTGTCGGATACACCCAAGGTGACCTCCCCATCATCCCTGAGTCAGAGATGCGTGGTCAGACAGGCACTGTGACCCACACTCAAGCCTACCAATTGACAGGCCACAGGTGGGGTTACACTTAGGCCAAAGACAAACGCACACCCAGAGAAAACCCTGATCAATCCCACAGATAGGCAGTTACACCACAAACAAGTCAGAGGAGATTGGCCCCCATAAAACACATTTGGCCTAAGGCGTGCGTTCCCAAAAGACAACAAAGATATATTCCACATAAAGGGGCCCATTAGGATGGCGGGCGGATCGCCCCTGCCGGGCTGGCGGTAGTCACCGCTGGCCCGGCGGGGGCGATCCGCCCGCCATCCAGACTACAAAGACCCCCCGCCATATTATTATGTCTGGGGGTCCGCGGCGGACGGAAAGACCGTCCGACGCTTTTCCGCCTGTCGACTCGTCAACCAGCAGAAAACATGGTTAATATGGTGGCAGTGCCTGCAAGACACCGCCAACCATATTACGATGACTGCGGAGATCAGCCTTTCCATGGCGGCGTTGCCACCATGGAAAGGCATGTGGTCTTTGCCTTGGGGGCCTGTAGCGGGCCCCCAGAAAGTTGGGGTGGTGGGGGGTGCACATGGGGGGTACCTATGGTACCCCCCTGCATTGGCATGGACAAAGTGGCAGGCACCCCGCAGTGCCTGTCACCTTGTGCATGCCAATGCACAACGTCTATTCACAGCACCGCCTGCCACAATGCTGGGAATAGGGGTTGCTACCGCCACGGTGGCGGTGGCATCCTAATATCAGGTGCGGGACCGCCGCACCCCTTGCGGACGGTCCCGCATTCCGTTACGGTGGCAGGCGGACTTTGTTCGCCCACCATCGTAATGACCCCCAAAGTTAGGAACACAGTATACACACCACATATAGTGATCACGCGCTCCCCACGATGAACATATGGACACATACACACCGGCCCACACTAGCTCTCCCCGAGGTCGAGAGCCACCTGTGTCCCCCTTATCATATGGTTGCACTTGTTGTTTATGACTAGGCCAAGAATGCCAGATCGCTTTATTGTACCTCATGAAGGGTATAAATGGTGGGTCAAAACTTCTGTACAAGGAGAGACTTTCAACCCAGATCTGTGACTCAGGGTGAGTGTCTGAAAAGTTTCAGCCCTCTGTCCGTCATCTCTTAGTGTTTGCTTTGTTCACCCTACGTTGGTAGGGTATTCCCAGACGTGGGTCCCTTGATCAGTTTGCTACTGGATTCAAGCTAGCCTGGCTGTTGAGGGGTGTTACCCTGAAACCTGCCCCAGGATACTTGTTTCTGGTCCAGGGAGGACCTGGCTTGGCAGTTTGGGCTGGACTGTTCCCATGAGAC
Source organism: Calotriton arnoldi (assembly GCA_963921515.1). Lineage (NCBI taxonomy): Eukaryota > Metazoa > Chordata > Amphibia > Caudata > Salamandridae > Calotriton > Calotriton arnoldi. The sequence continues at coordinate 1,741,794 of CAWUFW010003635.1, forward strand.
ACAGGGTCAAGACTGATTTGCATATAGCTGGGTCTGAACTGGGGTGGCAAAGTGAGCTAAAGAACGATGATGGTGACTTTTGCGGCAGTGCCTTCTCCGGACAAGGTTGACGGGGGCCCTGTGGTCTGCTCCAAGGCAATTGGAGGGGGGCAGGCTTCCGGTTTATGGATAAGGGTAAGAACCCCCAGAACAGAAGCTCCTTACCTACCAGGAGTATCTGTAGATATACCCTTCACACTAGAGGGGTTCTAATTGCTCCAGGACTAGCAGTATTGTCACCGACCTCTCGACCTAGCGGGCTGACTCCTGAGAACATCATAGTTAATACTGCCAAGGCTCAGAATAAACCACCTGAACGAACCAGGAACGAGAGGGGTATAGGCAGGAAGGTGGAGAAAACTGATCTACAGGGGCCGGCATGAGACCCAAGAGCAGGGGCAGGGGAAGGAATACAACCCAAACTAAAGTGAGGGTTACTCCATCTCTAAAATTGTACTATAAGGTGTTAGCGTCTCCGGCCCCAGCCATAGAAGACATTGCTAGGGGGGACACCACTTCCATCAGAATGGAGCAAAGGGCTAGTCTAACCCCAGCGGTCAGCACGGCCACCCCCCCCCTCCTCCTCCCTCCTCGGTGGTCCAGACTCCTACACCAGTAGATGGAAGCAACCCTCGAGCGACAATTCCAATGTCAATACCAACGTCAAATAGGTTTAAAGTTTTGGAGACATATGAAGAGGATAAGCAGGATAAGCAGGAGAAGTCTTTGCAATTGGGCTCGGATATCAGTTACCCTCCCCAGGCAGTCTCAGAGGCCTCTCTGGCTTCTATTCTCCTGGCCCTTAAGGAGGAGATGAAGAGTAGATTTACGATATCCGAGCAGAATCAGGTAGCAATACAGGCTTTCTGTGCAACCTTAGCTCAGAAGCTCGAAGAAGTCTCTGTCAGAACCGAAATCTTGGAACAAGAGATCCCTAAAATGAAGCAGGCCATCGTTATGAACACCGCAGATGTGAGTCGGTTAGTCAGGCAAAACAAGGAGATGAAAGAAGATCTAGAAAGCCTTGAAAACCACTCACGAAGGAACAATCCAAGACTTCTCAATGTTCCAAAGTCTGCTGAAGGTTCAGACATCAAGGCCTTTGTGGGCACGTTGCTGCAGGATACGGTCTTAAAAAATAAGCCGGATATTGATCTTACTTCTGAGATCCAGCGGGTGCATCAAGACCCCTTTAAGATGAATCCTGGGAGGCAGAAACCTAGGAGGATCTTGATCAACTTCCTTTCCTACACAACTAAGGAGGTGATTCTGACCACGGCATTAAAAGAAGGCTTTTTCTCTGCTGGACCCCATTTGTTCTCAATAAGATCTGATGTTTGCCACGCCACTGCTCAGAAACAATGGGAACTGGACAAAAGGATGGAGGAGCTGAACAAACTCAGTGGTAAAGCTCAGCTAAAATTCCCGGCCTCGCGCAGAACAATGTGGATTAATCATATGTATATCCACCGTTCAGTGGAGGAAGTTGATGGCCGGATTGAGAAATTAGGAAAGGAGCAGGTCTCTAGGGAAGCGGGGGAGGTAGGGGAGAGGGTAGGCCTGACACATCATGTTTTATAATTCTAACGATGAGAAGGCCACTAGGCTTTATGCCTATAATGCCAGGAGGGTTCCCCAGGGGAGGGGGGAGAAGGGCACGGGGTTAGGGTAGGGAGGGTGGAAGACAGGATGGGCACGAGGTGGGGAGCAATGGGAAAAAATTCAAAAATAATGTCCTCTATAACGCCAGAATGTATGGAATGGATGGAATGTTTGGAATTACTGTGCCAGTTCGATACCTGGAGGAGAGTAAAGCGCATGTATGCTTGCTCCAGGAAACCCACTTAGACACATGTGAAAGTCGAGCTGTATTCTCAAAAGACCCCTGGATAGACTGCTTTGTTGTCTCAGAGCAGGTGGTGCACTGTAAGGGTGTTGCTATTGTCATAAGACGGGGGCAGGATGTGTCATTAAATCTTCCAATTCTGATAATTCTGGGAGGTGGATATTTGCAACCCGGGGCTGCAGAGGGGCAGAGCTAGTTTGTGACGTTTTTTATAGGCCCAACATGGATGATCCCTCCCATCTATCTAATCTCGAATGGTACCTAATGGAAGTAACATCTCCTATCGTAGTGGGGGGACATTATGTGTTCTATTGGACCCTATACAAGATTGATATAACAGGAGGAGCCATGATGATGCCCCTCTGGTGCGCCAGACTTTAAGGAATATGCTGCATGAGCTGGCACTGCTAGGTGTGTGGAGGTATAGAATGGGTGGCTGTCAAGGTTTTGCGTTTTACAGTAAAAAGTATGGCCACTTTTCCAGGTTGGACTATCTCTTTGCTGATAGGGCTATCGTAGAGGCAATAACTACTATAAGCATCGTCCCTGAGCATATCTCGGACCATGCTGCAATCAGCATGTCCCTAGTGGAATTTGGCAGAGTCCCTAGGCCAAGATGGACTTTAAAGTGGGTCATCCTTACAGATTCTGAGACGGGAGAGGCACTAAAGCGGGCAAGCACGGCTTACTTTGAGGTCAACATGGGGTCCACCTCCTTAGATGTTGTGTGGGATGCCTTTAAGGTGCACATTAGATGGGTGTTACAAAATCTGACCTATGTTAAAAATAAAGCCAAGAGATTAAGCTTAAAGGGTATGGAGGATAGGGTGGGATCACTGGAGGCTGACCTTCTCTGGGCTAGTTCAGAGTCTGCCGCTGCAAGGGAGCAGGTACTGAGACTCTTAGAAGTGGCAAGGCAAGACTACAGGATCAGAGCGGAACAAAAGTGTAGAGCGCAGTGGCAAGCCAGCTGTATGCAGAATTTTGAGTATGGGGAAAAGGCAGGTGCGTTTCTGGCTTGGAAAGCTAGAGTTAATAGATCAAGGAATGCCATTAGGCAACTGGTTTTAAACGCCACTGGGGATGTCTCTGGTGAAATGGAAGACATGCAAGCCTGCCTAGTATCCTTATTCTCCACACTATACAAGGAGGAGATCTCTCCTAGTCAAGACCTCCTTAAGGCCTGGCTGAGTAAGATACAACTGCCAAGTCAGGAGACACTTGAGGCCCCCATAACCAAGGAAGAGATCCATTTAAGTCTTGTTTAGAGTAGGAACGGTAAGGCTGCAGGTATGGATGCCCTCTCAAATGAAGTCTATAAACTTTTAATAGAGGAACTGGTTCCGGTATTGGAAACCCTGTTTAATTCAATATATAGACAGGGTGGACGCGTCCCAAGATCTTGGAAGGAGGCTGCAATAGTTCTCATTTTGAAGCCTGGTAAGGACCCTATCAGGGCCGATTCCTATCAACCAATCTTCCTGCTGCATGCGGATTATAAGATCTTTATGAGCATTTTAGCAGGGAGATTGCTAAGCTTGCCCCACAGTTGATACACCCAGATCAGAAGGGCTTTATCCCTAAGAGGCAAATACAAGAGCAGACTCAACAACTCATTTCACAATAGATCTTGCCACTGAAGCCTCTGCCCCTTTGGCTGTGGTCGCTATGGCTTTCGATCGAGTGTGTTGGGCGTTCCTCTAGGATGTTATGAGTGTAATGGCATTCAGCCCTTGTTTTTGATATACACTTCAGTCGGTGTACGAGGGTGCATCGGCCAAGAACCTCTTAAATGGTATATTAACTTCGAGCTTTAATATATCAAGAGGAACACGACAGGGCTGTCCACTCTCACCTTTACTGTTCGATATATAGAAACTATGGCCCAACTTCTGAGATCAGATGCCTTGGTAGTTCCTTTTAGCTCACCACCATACAGTAGGAAGGTAGCACTCTATGCAGGCAACTTATTAATTTACACGGCTGATCCTAACACAACCATCCTGAAGGTGGAATATCTCTTAACGGAATTTGACGCCTTTTCAGGTTATTCAGTGAATACCTCTAAAACTGAGGTAATGTGCTGGAATGTTAAAGACTGGGGTGGGAGAGTGAGCTCAAACTTCAGATACTTGGGAATTTCAATTTGGATGAGATAGATAAAATCCCCAGATCAATTTGCAAAGGGTCGCCAGAGAAATTGACCGCTTACTTGCTAGATGGAAAAACCTCCCGTTATCCAACTTTGGGCACGTTAATTTGATAAAAATGACTATCCTCCCTAAACTGACCTATCTTTTTAATGCTATTTCCCTTGGGTTTCCAAAATGAGGTATCAACAAAATTCAGGGGAAGTTTGTTAGTTTCATCTGGGCCTACAAGGGTGCAAGTTAGGCCTGGAAAAAACGTAGATGTAGGCTTGATAAAGGAGAGTTGACCTTGCCCGACTTCAATTGGTACTGTGCAGCGTTCCAATTTAAAAATGTTCGGATGCTGTTAAGGAAGTCCGATGATTTTATGTGGGGAAAGCTCCTCAGGGAATTGGTGAGAGCTGAGTGCGGAGGGATTTCTCTACAAGTTCGGTGCCCCTAGATTTTTTAAGAAAGTCCGATTAAAAGTATTGAGATCTGCGCTAAATGTTTGGTTTAAGATCAGGAGAATGTGGGACCTTGGTTATTATTCAGATCTGGCCCCAGTTTGGGACTACCCCGGTACCCCGACATGCCTAAAGGACGGCCTAAGTCATCCACTTAGGAGGGCAGGTATTAAAACATGGGCAGATCTGGTTACATGGGAAGGGTTGCATCCCTGGGAAGTTTTAAAAGCAAAAACTGGTAACGATCTGTCCAGGTTTAAATTTATCCAACTGTCTTCTTGGTTTGTGGCTTCGAAACAAGATATAGGGGGTGACTGGGAGCTGGAGCTTCTTCTCCAAGACACAAGACCTATGAGAAAGGAGGTTGCCAGGTGGTATGATGCATTTTTGGAGGCTAAGAAGATGTTATCACCTCCTTATCTAGTCTCGAGGGGCACTTTTCAAGAGGGCAATCTTAAATGGGCCTGGGATAATTCCCTGAGGCTCCTGTACTCCACCGTTAAACCAGCTTACCTGAAGAGGAATCATTTTTTCACCATTAACCGACTATACTGGACACCATCTAAAATCGTAAAGTTCGCCCCCAGCTCCAGGAATAGAACTCTCTCTAAAAGGTATTCTTGACACAGAGATCAGTCTGAATACATCGCTTGTTCTCTTTGGAGTGGATGAGAAAACAAGCAATCTGCTGAGGCGGCCGCAAAGAGGGCTCCTTTTTTATCTGATATTAATTGCTAGAAGAGAAATTTGTATGAAGTGGAGGGACCCTTTACCCCCGAAAGTGGAAGATTGGGTCAAGGCGGCAATAAGGGTTCGGTGGCTAGATCAGGGATTAGAAAAGTGCCGTACACCAGCCATATGGACTGACTTCTTAAACTGGTGCAGTTCCTTGGGAATCGATTATGCATTCCAATGATTACACCAAGGCACCGACAGAGGTGATGATCCTGTATGGTGTCAGGGCCTTGGGCGACTGCAGTGATCTCAGGGTGGATAGTTTGACGGTGCGGTCTCCTGAGGGAGGATTGCAGACGCCTTTTGGTGATATGAGGATAAAAAAAATTAAAAAAAGTCTATGTTTCTCCTTGCAGGAAGTGGACTAAACCTGTTTGCATTTTGCTAGGCATAAGGAGAATGGAACATGCCATGATAATAATGAGATGGGACACTGACGAGAAGATCTTTATTAGTGTCTCCAAGTTTTTATCTTCTGCGTGGATCATTCTCAATAAGGTCCTTGCTCTAAGGCCAAACCAGATTATAGTATGATCACAATGGTCATTTATGAAATTTTGTACTGAAATGCTGTTTTGCACTTGGTAGAGGCATGCCCTAGTTTCTTGTGTTATCACTGGGTTGCTGCTAAAGACTGTATTCTACGAGTTTCCTCCGCTCTAATATAATTACTTGAATACTAATCATATGATAATGAATTTCAAGCTTACCGATTATATTGAGATACATCTTATGTATTGTTTTATGCTATTTAATATTGTTTTTTCATTTTAATGCTAATTTTTTATGCATATGTGTTTTTTGTTCAGTGTACGTGGTTTTAAAGGTCTTTGAATCTGAAATAACATCTTTGAATTGAATAGAACAGTTGCACATTCAAAACAATATTTCTTGTTTGTATTAATAAAATGCATTACTAAACAGTATTTTTGCAAAGATAATGTTTCTTCTCTTTAACATAGATTATTATATCGACAGTGAAACAATTATTTTAGAAAGGCCAACCTGTGATCGATGCTTATGGGAACTGAGGCTTATGTTTCCAGAACTTAACTAGGTAAGAATGTCTGTAGCTAACTTGATAAGACTTTAAAATCCACATGCTTTTTCATGGGAAAGGAAGAACAGAACCTGCTCACAGAGGAGAGCTGCCATTTGATTGGACCAGAGAGGAAGAAGCCTGCTTCAGTGTCTGCAACATGTATTCATGTCTTTTATATTAGTGTGTGCTCCTAGTTAGTTTGAATGCCTTTTTCTATGCCATTCTGCTATGTGCTTTACCCAATGCTTTTTCAACTTACCATCTGAAGGTTGCTCCTGCAACTGTAGTATAATTTATTCGATTAATGAGACTCAGCTGAGTTTCATGAACTGCCCTTTCTGGGAAGTTCTGCTACTAAAAATTGGCTTTAAGCTGATGCTCCTTTAATCTTACTCTTGTCCTTTGAACTAGAACTCTTCGTTGGTTCTACTAAATTTGGAATTCTGGTCTAAACTTTTAGAATAGGGTTTTTTCCTTTATGGAATGCGCTTAATGTATTATTTTGACTAGATGATTCTAACCAAACCTTTTTATAAGATTTCTTTAAACTTACTAAAGATTTATTGACTAACATGAATAAAGAAAAAGAATAAAAAGACAAAAACTAATCTCTTAATGAGAATAAAGCTTTTAAAACTTATTCAAACTCTCATCATTGACTGAACTTGGAATTGTATTTGGAATTTGCTTGTGATGCCGATTAGCTCTTTGAATCATAATACAGTGGCCAAGTTCTGTCAGCCGAAAGGAGAAGTGACTGGCATGGGAACAGGGCTTAACCCTGTAAGTGAAGGTAATTGAAACGGTGAACCATAATATTTAATTTTGGCTCAAAACCGCACTATCACCCCACATATCATTTGAACATGCACAACACTCATACCCACATACCGTATTTGCCATATTAGTCTAAAACTGCTGCCTTACCAAACTCTTCCTTCTCTTTAGGGACTTGTTTAAAATGTCCTCTTTTCTTCTTTCTCCAGGTGTCAACCGACCGTGGCCCAGTGTTTCTTGGATTTGAGTTTGCTTGGTCAATTATACAGTCTGCAGCTTTTTTGGCATTGCAGAAAAACAGTGATTTGCCACTTGCTATCACATTCAGCTTTTGATGGGACAATAGCATCCACATGAGACCCATTTTGCAAAGTTTTTCTTTTGACTTCAAGGTGGTTTTTGCACCCCTAGGGGCATATTCTCAAGGAGCTATCACCGAGTTAACGGCACTTTATCGCAGCCAAAGTTGCGATAAATTCATCGCCCCATTCACAAGCTGGTGTTAACAGCCCATAACACCAGTTTACCCGCGATAGCAGCCGCAAAAAACATCGCCACAGATGACCCCGGCAACTATCGCTAATGAGATGCAGAGTAGGCGTTCCCGTGCAAAAAGCCGTGACAACACCACTCCTCAACATTCACAATGACCAGCCAGATCCGCGATAAGATCACAAAACATGCGATAAGGCGCGTTAGCAGCAGGAAACTAACACCTGCTCCGACCTGGTGCAAAGTAGGACGACAGCCTGCACCACAAAAGAGAGCCCAGCCCAGAGCCACACCTAAAGAACAACAGATGCCATGGAGCCACTGAACATGCGTGCCGGACACCCAAGAGGGCCACAACACTAGGGGTGGGCAATGAACTCCGCTCCGCTAACAGAGTTTGCAGAGAATTGTTAACTACACATTCCATTAAAAACACGGACTTCAAGTAAAAACTCCGTCCCTCCACGTAGTGGAATCAGCTACTAAACTGCACCCACAAATGCTTTGATAAAGCAACTTTACATGCTAAAAAGCATATAACCAATTCACAATATCAGCCAATAAGAGAGGTGATGATTTTGGGATCCCTCCTAACCTAGGGGGAGGACCAAGCAGATGCCTTGAACACAAAGAGTACATCATGCTGAACGATTCAGTGGTGCTCCCATCCTGTTAGGACCACCCCAAGCACAGTTATGGGCAAAAATACAATCCCAGCCAAAGGCCCAGCAAAGCATTATGGGATGAGATTAGCAGATGGCAGTGAATATTATAGTATCCAGTATCAAAATAATTCTACAAAGAGCTGCAGTTCAACTCGTCGTTACTAGGTGTCCCTCACGAGTCAAATGCAAAAGAATTGAAATTATTACATCAAGCTGCAGTTCTACTAGTCGTTACTAGATGTCCCTCATGAGTCAAATGCATTTCTTAGTATAAATTCACAGGTTGTGGTGTCCTTTACACTTAATTTATTTTTTCTCTTTCTGTTTCATGTCCTTTACCCTTAATTTCAGTTTCTGTTTCATATGTGACGCCACCACAGCTCAGTGTCATATAAATTGAGTCACTGTAGACAACTATCTTGGACTTCTGATTTGCATTCACATTGTTATATTTTCCCTCGTCCCAAAGGAAAATGGGTTCAGTAATGTGTTCCCTCATCAGAGGTTCGGATGTCACCTGACTGCCTTTAATTCGAGTGGTTTTATAGACAGCACGCCTACCCAATTCTTTTACCACAAAATCTGTTTATGGCTATAGTCTTAACCTGGTGGCTTGTGATCTCAACTCCGATTTAGGATATATCCCATTTTTCCCCCAGTAATTTTCAATACAATTTTCCCATACTCTTATGTCACTGGGTACATCGTCACATAGTTCCAATAGCATTACTTCCTTCTTCAGCTCTGGTGGACTGGCAGCAAAGATTTATCCCTAGCTTTTGTAGGTCATAAGCCTTGGATTTATTGGGCATGCTAACTGCCACATCCACGCGTTTCACTTTTCTGCGCACTTTGTATAAACACCCCCCATATAACATGGATAGATCTGATCACTGTGTAGTCATTGCACATGAATAAAACTGAAAAATGTGAGCCATCCATTCACCCACTCAGGGTTCACCTTTGCGCCCTGCTTTATATGCAGAGGGAATAGTAATTGGGGGTTAGTGAGACCAAAATAATAGCAATGCGGTGCTAAAGTATAGTTTGTGCTACACTTGGCCCCCAGGTCAGAACCCTATTCTTGAGGCCCAAAACCCTCTCTTTACCAGCTTGCTTTATCGGGTCGACTTCCTACACTAAAATCTTTGCCAACTGAAACATCTGTACCAGCAGTACTGACATCAGTCTAACTACATAGATTGGTTGCCTGTAGTGAGAGGGTTTCTTCGTCAAGCAAGCTCAGTCATCCCTCCTTTAGCCCTAAGACAGCTGATAGACTGAAGACACAGGAAAGCCATCATTATTTATGCCTGTCACAGTATGGTACAGCATTTTCTGCTCTAAGCATGAAGATTTATTTGTCTGGAGTTGCTGGCATTTTTCAACAGCAAGGGTTAATGACAGATTGTTAGTGGAGACACTGTGGGGGCACATTTTTCAAGAACTTAACGCCACTGTAGCGTACATTTTTTGACGTTGCAGTGGCTTTTTATCACCATATTTACAAGTTGCTGCTAAGTCCAGTTAGCGGCAATTTTCTAGAGTAAATGTGAATTTTTCACATCGACACTTCTGTTAGCGCGACTTACGGAAAATGAGATGCAAGGTAGGCGTCCCCCCGTAAAAAACTTCTTGTATGTAGCAAAACCAAAAAAACTGCCGCTAAGTGCAATTAGAGGCAGTTTTTTAAGGCCAGAAAATACATGGTCTTAAAATTGGTGATAAACTTGGGGCCACATATAGGATGTTTGGGTGCTGGACAGCACTGCAAGCAATATTGCTGCTCTGCCCTGCACCAAAACGAGATGTCAGTAATGTGCCCTTTCAATAAGATAGGGCGCATTCCTGGGCCCCATTCATGAAACGTGTTGCATTGCTGAGATAAAACAGCAAGAGGACATTTTCCATTGGGCCCTCCTTGTGACCACAGGAATGCACCGTATTTACTGTACAGCACTCCATGTCGCAATCAATGACAGATAGATGTGGAATCCTGATGCATCTGCCGGCGCTAAAGTCACGCATTGCTGCAGTTGTGTGGGAAGCATGACGCAACTCCAGCAATGCATGGGGCAAGCCTATTCCTATGGCACTGGCAGGCATAAGGTTTTGACACAGTGGCAGCCTAGAATTGTTGCAGTGAAATCTGATAGATTTCACTGCGCTACTCCTACAAGGCTTTGTTGCGAGGGAACGCCCACCCTGCATACATCATACCTGACGCAGGGTGTTTAGACAGAATATCGAGTTTAAAATATTGTGGTATATAAATATCGTGTTTTTAATATCATCATTTAAAAATATCGTGGTATGTAATATCGAGGTCTAGAATATCGAATTTAGGTTTGTATTAAATAAAGAATATTAAAAAAATAGATGTTGAAAATGTCGTTGTTAAAAATATAGTTTCAATGTAATATAGTTTAATTTGTTTATTTTTATGTAATTTATTTTTTATATTTATTTTGATTTTTTTAATAATTTATGTATATTTTTTTTAATTAATTTTTTCAGGAGCGTTTATAGAGGATAAGGGTGGGGAGTGTTTTAAAATATGTAAAAAAAAATGGAAATATTAACAATTTTTTTTTAAAGTTGATTTTTAATTTATTTAGGAGCGGGATGTAAAAAAATTTTTTTTAAATATATATTTTTGGGGAGTGGGATGTTGTGTTTATAGGGGATAAGGAGGGGAGTGTTTTAAATTATTTAAAAGACTGATCGCCACCACTCGTGGCTAACCCTGTAACATTACTTATGATTGTATATGGTACATAAAAATTAATACAATTAAAAAAGACAATTAAAAAAATTTAAACAGTAATACTTTTAAAAATATATATTTTTGGGAGTGGGATGTTGGGTTTATAGGGGATATGGGTGGGGAGTTTGTAAAATAAATTTGAAATATTAAAATGTTAGAAAAAAACAAAAGTTTAGGGAAATCCTTTTATGAGTGGCTAGTTTACAGGGTTTAATGTTTGTGAGGTGTTTTTATTTGTATTATAGTGGGATGTTATTTATGATTGAATTTTGAAATTAAAAATTTTAATTTTAGAAAAAATTAAAATATGTGTTTATTTGTATTATATTTTAAAATAAAATAATAAAATTTGTAAATTCTGTTAATGTTTTTTAATTTTTTTAATTAATTTTGTTGTTATGTTGTTTGGAGTGGGAATAGTAAATTATATATATTTTGGGGCCGATTCCGATCTCGGCCGGTAGGGCACCGAATCGGATTCGGCTTTACCGGATCCGATTCCGACGCTCTGTTTCCTACCGATTCGAACACCCGTCCGCGCGAGCAAGTACGATGCGAGCGTACGCGAAATCCCCGACCGACTCGTTCCCGGCTCCGAACCGCTCTGACCGACTCGTACGGACTCGACTCGCACCACGCAATGGAGACGTTCCCCGACCGGGAAAGTACGATGCGCGCCTCGATCAGTCCGACCGACTCGCGCCGTCCGGCTCGAAAGAGCTGTCAGAGCCAGACTTCGGGGGTCCGTGTCGGACCCCCCTGTACGCGTAGCCGCGCGAGTCGCACACAGGGGGGAACCATGGGTCCCCCCTACACATGCATGTACGGCGCGAGTCGCACCGGCGCGTACCCGCTGTAGGGAGTGCCCTTGTTCGCGACGCACCCATTGAGTGAATGGGAGCCTGTGTACGTGTCGTACGACCGGCTCCCATTGACTTCAATGGGAGTCCGACCGAATCGAGTCCGATAGCATGCGTCCGCATCGTACTCGTTCGGTCGGACTGTCAGAGTCCGGTTCGGTCGGAAATCTCTCCGAATCCGACTCGGTCGGTGAGATTTCCGGCCCGAATCGGAATCGGCCCCTTAGTGTCCAGCCCTTCCCTGAGTTAATGTAGTTTGGAGTGGGAATAGTAAATTATATATGTTTAGTGTCCAGCACTTCCTGAGTTAATGTAGTTTGTAGTGGGAATAGTGAATTATATATGTTTAGTGTCCAGCACCATCCCTTAGTTAATGCAGTTTGTATTGGGAATAGTAAATTATATATGTTTACTGTCCAGTACCTTCCCTGAGTTAATGTAGTTTGGACTGGGAATAGTAAATTAAATATGTTTAGAGTCAGGCACCTTCCCTGAGTTCATGTAGTTTGTAGTGGGTACATTCAATTATATATGTTTTGTGTCCAGCACCTTCCCTGCGTTAATATAGTTTGGAGTGGGTATAGTAAATTATATATGTTTAGTGTCCAGCACCTTCCCTGAGTTAATGTACTTTGGAGTAGAAATAGCAAATTATATATGTTTAGTCTCCAGCACCTTCCCTGTATTAATGTAGTTTGGAATGGGAATAGTAAATTTTACATGTTTAGGGCCCGATTACGATGCAGTAAGAAATGGCTCCAACCATCGGTCGAGGCCATTCTTACCGCATCGTAATCTCCTGTTTGGAATAATTTCTGACCGGCCCATTTTGATGGAGTCAGTCGGAAATTATCCCAAACAGGAGTTCCGAATGGCTTACGACGAGCCCGGAGTGCCCGTCCGCCACTAAAAAGGCCTTCAGCAATCCCTCGGCTGTCTCTTTCCGGCCGAGGGATTACGATGGCAGTTTCCCACTGCCTTTCTTTGCCTGCCTTTCTGACACAGAAAGGCACTGGGAAACTGTCTTTGGGGGCCCCCAGCAGGTCCCCCATGGGTGCAAGGCCTCAGAATGGTGGCCGATGGGGCACCTATGATGCCCCCCTGTTCATCCCTGCACCCCGTGGCAGGCACCTTTAGGTGCCTACCACAGGGTGCAGGGATGAACTGCACCTCCGCTCTTTGCTATGAGAGCATGCATTCTGTTCGGAATGTATGCTCCCATAGCAAAGTATAGGATTGCAACTGAACAGGGTTCGGTCGCATCCTAATAGCTGGGCTGGAACCGTCAACAGGAGGTCATTTGGTTCCATTTCCAGAGCGATGTCGGACGGACTACGGTCCGTCCGGCATCGCAATCGGGCCTTTAGTGTTGAGCACCTTCTGTGAGTTAATATAGGTTTCAGTGGTAATATAACATCATATATGTTTAATAAAATAATAATTTATAACAGGTATTCAATTTTAGTAAATGATTTTATTGCAAGTATTATATATGAAAATTAAAATAGAAAGTAAATAAATAAAAAGATTTATATTTAATTTTTCAATGTATTTTTATTCAAAGAATGAAGAAAAGAAATGTAGTGCACTTTGGGGCCCATTACGATACCCGGCGCAAAAAATACCGCCAGGCATGGAAGCGGCAAAAATCCGCCCGCACACACCGCCTGAACACCGACCACGCCATTACGATTACACAAACCGAATACCGCCATCGGCGGAAAAAGCACACAAAATACCGCCCGCCAACGTCCGAGTCGGAGACAAACCGCCCGCCACGGACGGAAACACGCACGACAACACAAAACCGCCCGCCCTCACGGCCGACACACCGCACGTGAAATTACGATCGCACCGACATGAGCGCGGAAAAACCACAAATATACCGCCCGCCAGCGCAAACAACGCCGATGAGAATCGACGCGGCAGAAGCCATGGCGCCCACGTACCTGCACAGAAACCATCCGCACACAAAACCAATAGCACACAACATGGCCAACAAGTCCACACAGCAAGGCACGCACAAATACACAAGCACAGTACATATCCCGAAAACACCCCCCGGACAAACAAAAAATACAAAGGCCAGAACCCCAGACACAACACACCTGAAAACAACAGACCATGAGGACACACCCACATAGGTGAGTACAAAAGCAGCACTCCCACAGACCACAACCCCTTGCTACATTGCAAACCAGAGAGGAGAGGAGAGGACACAGTGACACAGCAAGGACAGCAGCACACCACAGAAACGCACACATCACAACCACCACCACCACCACCACCACCACCAAACACCACCACCACCACCACCAAACACCGGCACCACAAACCCCCTGCACATTACACAACACACACCGCACCAGCACCACAAACACCATGGCACCACAAAGAATGCCCAAGTTCACGCCCATTGAGCTGACGGTCATGGTCGACGAGATCATCAAGGTGCACCCACAAATCTATGGCAACATGGTCCAACACACACCACTAGCCACCAGAAACAGAATGTGGAACCGGATCGTAGACCAGGTCAATGCAGTCGGGACCCTGCCCAGGAACAGAGTCGAAATTAACAAACGGTGGAATGACGTCAAGAGCCTGGTCAAGAAGAAGGAGGGCAAAAACAGAGAGCTGGCTGCCGTCACTGGCGGAGGGAATCCCGCGCTCTTCAAGACCTTCAAAGCGTGGGAGGAGAAGGTGCGAGTCATCATACATCCCGAGATCCTCGCCGGATTAGCAGGGGAGTGGAGGCTGGTAAGTACAAACTAATGTATACCAGCACACCGCTATGTACTCACATGCACTACCACCATGCCACAGCTCCCAGGGACAAACACCCCCATGTCCAGCACACAATACACGACACACACATGCAACAGACACCACCACACACAGCCCAAACAGAACAACTGTAAGATGCGTGGGGACATGTGTACATTCAGCTAGCCACGTAACCACCAACAGGTCCCCAAATATGCCAGAAGCGCCACAACGAGCACCCACCACACCCATGTGTCCGCCACAGCTGCACAAACCGACAAGTAACAGGTAAGTGGCAGGAACACAAAGTGCAGTGGGTGGGACGGTGGACAGCACAAGTACAACACACACCAGGCCCCTAGTCCCACAGCACAGCAAGGAGGAGCATCCCCCACACCCCACAGCCACGTGTCAGCCACCGCAGTGCACAACGACAGCCGAAAGGCAGACATCACGCTCCACAGCAATCGGTGTCAGTGGGTGTCCAGCCACCCCCACGACCCACAACACCCCCCACCCCCACAGACCTGCAACATGGAGCACCCCCGCTTAGAGCCATGTGGCATCCAGTACAGTGCACGCACGAACAACCTGCAGGTGGGAAACTGGACAGGGCTGGATTACTGGAGGCATGAGGACCGGCACACGACCAACACATGGGACATGTCACGTAGCAGACGAAAACGCAGCACCGCCCACCGTCACGAACAAGTGAACAATGTGCACACGGACATGAACAACAGACTCACACCCCACATGACCCATCACAGACATAGCAACACCCAAGGAGCCACGTCTGCATACACAAGCCACACTGAAAATAGTACCACACGGCAGCCACTGTGCAACTCATCACACACAACCGAAACACCATTGAAGTCCTGTCCATGTAGCCCCTACTGCCTGTCAACCACACACCCCACAACTACGCCTATGTAAGACAAACAACACAAGACGCAACAGAGCGGAACAACAGAAATGCACACGAACACCACTGAACCCATCAAACACACAGACACACCATGCACATACAACATACCATCCATCCCATCCGTCAGCCCCAGTCTCATGAAAGGCATGTCATCCGCACAGCTGCCACACATACAGCAGTCACGCTAAGATACATGCCCATGACCAACCATGTGCCAGAAGTCAATGAAGCGCACGTCACACTGTGAGCAACGACACACAACATGGGCCACACCCCCCACGAGCACTGCAGTGATGCACATGGCACAGGGCAGCACGCACACCAAGGAGATGGGACAACTGCAATACGTTGGCTTTCACACACAACCATCACTCACTCATAACGATGCGTCCAATGCCATGTCCAGTAATCACAACAGACAGCAAATATGCAGGCCATGTCAAGCATGCACACACCTCAAACCATGCACTGTCATGCTGCCACAACACATGTCACGTTCAGCACCCCTGGCTCACAGCATGTACCCCAAAAGCATATTCCCTCCCAAATGCGAATCTGGGGCATGGCCCCCATGTTGCCATATGCGTTCCTAAGCGTTCCATTTGAACCCCAAAAGCATATTCCCTCCCAAATGCGAATCTGGGGCATGGCCCCCATGTTGCCATATGCGTTCCTAAGCGTTCCATTTGTACCCCAAAAGCATATTCCCTCCCAAATGCAAATCTGGGGCATGGCCCCCATGTTGCCATATGCGTTCCTAAGCGTTCCATTTGAACCCCAAAAGCATATTCCCTCCCAAATGCGAATCTGGGGCATGGCCCCCATGTTGCCATATGCGTTCCTAAGCGTTCCATTTGTACCCCAAAAGCATATTCCCTCCCAAATGCGAATCTGGGGCATGGCCCCCATGTTGCCATATGCGTTCCTAAGCGTTCCATTTGTACCCCAAAAGCATATTCCCTCCCAAATGCGAATCTGGGGCATGGCCCCCATGTTGCCATATGCGTTCCTAAGCGTTCCATTTGAACCCCAAAAGCATATTCCCTCCCAAATGCGAATCTGGGGCATGGCCCCCATGTTGCCATATGCGTTCCTAAGCGTTCCATTTGTACCCCAAAAGCAAAGTACAAACCAGACCCAGGATGGGCCAGGAGCCCGCATACACCAGAGTCACAATGAGTAGGGGCACAGCAACACACCCATCGGCATGGCCAATCCGTCCCATGCCACATGTGCACAGCACACAGTCCCATTGCCAAGCACACACAACTACAAATGCCACAGCCACACACACGCCTCCGGGAAACCCATGTACGAGATTGCACGAACTGCCAATGTCAGACGACAAATACATACTTCGCCAGGTGCAACACAATAACAAATCTCATTCTCTCCACAGGTGACGAACTGCCGGATGCTGGGGATGGAGACAGCAGCCAGCACAGCCAGCCCACAAGCCCCCAACGAGGACACACGGATGTGGAGGATCTCACCTCCTCTTCGGACACGGACCACCAAGCAGGCCCATCTGGTGTGGCAGGGCCCAGCCGCTCCCCAGGACCCCTCCTACCCACCAACCCATCATCCAGGGCTGCTGAACAGTCCCAGCCCCCTGCTGCCACTGTCGTTGCGGCCACACCCACGGTCATTGCGGCCACACCCACGGTCATTGCGGCCACTACCACTGCCGCAACCGCCACCATCGCCGCACCGACCACCACCGCCGCCACCACCACCACGTCTTCGCTGGCACCAGCCCCAGCGCAGGTGGTGGCCCGGCCGACTGGATCCACCCTGGGAGCCACAGCGAGGACCGTGGTGAGCAATGTGGCTAGTGGGCAGGGCCGGTGGCAGCAGGACTGGTAGGAGGAGCAGGGTCAGGGAAACGCCAGCCTCCCCTGGGAGCCATGCCCTGCCTCAAATGGCCAGAGTCCTTGGGGCCTATGAGGAGGCCCAAGAACAATGGGTCAGGTCTGCTTCAGACACGCGGGAGGTGCTGGGGGTGCTGAGGTCCATGGACGCCCATATAGGTCAACTCGTGGACCTCATGGGCCAGCTGGTGGTGGCGGTGAGGACACGGCCAGGGATAGCAGCTCCCCTCCGCCACCACCTGCCGGGGCGCAGGGTCGAGCAGCAGTGTCCAGTTCCCCTGCGTCCACAGCCAGTGAGCACACCTCAACCACCAGCATGTCGCAAGCAGGCACCCCCTCGCAAACGTGGAAGGGGCCGTCCGAAGAGGAAACAGATCTCCCGGGAGGACTTCGCACGCTCCAGTCGCAAGTGAGGCAGCCAGCCAGCCTTCCGCCAGCCTTCCTTGACCAGCCACTGCATTGACTTGGACTACGATCCCACTCCACACAGCCATCTGGATGGCAATTGTGTGTTGGACTATGGACATAGAACCAGTGGGTACACCCTGAGCATCACGCAGCCATGACCGACAGCTCATTGTCACTGCACGCACCACTTTTGTCATCACCTTACACACAATCACATGTCACAGTTTGTAATAAATGCACCTTTTTCACTAACTGCTGTTTGTGCCCTGTGTTTTATTTGTACGGAATACAACGGCCACCTTGGGCGGAAAGGCACCTGATGCGTGGCATGGCAATGGAATCCGGAGGGCCTGTAGGGACCTAGGGGTGGGAGACAGAACAGGAGCACATTCAATGAGTGTGTCACACACCCATCACACAGTACATGTCAACAACTACAGGCAATGTACACACATCGCACAGAGCAATAGGGCACAATGCCACAGTCACCAACAGTGGCATACTACCCTGGCCATGGAGCGTTGACACACAGCACGTAGTGAACAAACGGCCACCCTGACACAGCACACACGCACCTGCACAGATACAGCCACATCAGCCGTCGTACATGGACACTCACCGTCAAGTGAAGTAGCGGGCGATGAGCTGCTGACGCACATTCCCAGCTTCCTCCTCTCCGCTGTCCTCCTCACTCGAGCTGTCCTGGTCTGCGGGCTGGGGCCCTGGTTGATCTCCGTCATCCACAATGAGGGGGATCTGCTTCTGAATGGCCAGATTGTGCAGCATGCAGCACGCCACCACTATCTGGCACACCTTCTGTGGGGAGTACGCCAGTGCACCCTCGGTGCGGTCCAGGCACCTGAACCTGGACTTGAGGAGGCCAAAGGTACGCTCGACCACACGTCTGGTCCTCCCATGTGCCTCATTGTATCGATCGTCTGCTGGGGTGCGAGGATTCCTCAATGGACTGAGCAGCCATGCCCCATTCGGGTACGCAGAGTCACCTGGGTGTGAGGGACACAGAGAACCGTTGCTATTCCAACTGGACAGGGGACAGCATCGCACAACCAGCACGCTACACCACTCCACATACTCACCGACAATACAGCCACGATCCTGTTGCAGATTGGCCATCAGTCGTGGCAAGATGCTGTTGCGCATTATGTGTGCGTCATGGGCCGAGCCTGGGAACTTTGCACACACGTGGGTGATCACCATGTCCGCAAGGCACACCACTTGCACATTCAGGGAGTGCGTGTGCTTCCTGTTGCGGTACAGGTGCTCAGTGGCCTGTGGTGGAACAAGGCCAACATGTGTGCAGTCAATGGCTCCAACGACGTGTGGGATTCTGCCAAGGGCATAGAATGCACCCTTCACTGCCGCCAATTCACGAGCCCTGGGGAAGCGGATGTACCTGTTTCGGTACAGCATCATGGCTGCCAGTACATCCCTCAGCACCTTGCTGAACATGGGCTGGGACATCACTCCTCCACTGCCCACTGTGTGCTGGAATGACCCAGTGGCGAAGAAATGCATGGCGGCCATCACCTTAGCCGTGGGGGTGACAGCAGTCGGATACACCCTGCGGGGACGGAGATGGGGTTCTAACATGGCACACAGTCGATGCAGGGTTGGCCTGTCCAGCCGAAACTTCCTAATAACCTCTGTATCGTCCATGTCCACCAGCAATTGGTATGGGCGGTCAATGTTCGGTCTCCGCCTAGGGAAATTGCAGAGGACACATGTCAAAGCAACACGACACATAGCAATTTCGCATACACATCACTGACATGACTGAGCAAGCACATGAGCCACAGCCCAGCTGTCAAGCTGGGACGGCACGGCCACAATACACTTACACAGGTCTCCCAACAATGGCAATGGCTAGTGAGACATACCACTGCCATGTGCATGCACATGGGGATCTAGGCCCCAATGACTTGCGGGGCGTGCTGATGGGGACTGACTGCATATTCGTCAAGCGGCAACGCCACGGCAACATGAGTGTCTGCTGAGCATGGAACTGCTTCCGAGGCTGGATGAGTATGGCACACGACGACGCACGATGTGGGCACAGGCTGAGCGGCCAAAACAAGTGGGACCTGTGGCACGAGGGGATATGAGACAGTAGTAGGTGTCAGCACTGCACCCTATGTACAGCACTGTACGGATCACACCTCCCGAAACATTGACAGGTGTCCACATTGACAGCCCCATGCCAAGACGGCTGTGTGCTTGCAGTCACACATCACAGGTGAGTGGTTACATTGCACGTGCCAGGTGGCAGACGTACATAGTGGGAGCTGGCATGTGTGTGCATGTGTCTCCTGTTCAGGATCCACCAGATGGGCGCTGACTCTGTACTGACCATTGGACACAGCATGTTCCGTGGAAGGCTTGTGTGTGTGGGATGGTGGCACTGGATGTGCCTCCGTTGGGTGGGGGGCCATGCACAGGGCGGGTACGTCGATGATTGCGCATTGTTGGTCACGGTGGGTGCACCAACTGAAGATGTGTTGCCCTGTGTTCAATTCCTATGTCCGCATGATGATGGACTGTAGATGTGGGCAGACTACACATTGGTCGATGTGCTGTCTATATGCATGTGCCTTCACACCAGGCACAGCTGCCCCTGCACATGTGACCCCTGCTGGACTCGCTGCTGGGTCTGTGGAGCTGATGCACCTTCTGCGCGTGGGGCGGACAGCTCTCCTCACTTCCCTCATTGCGCATGTCATGACTTTGCCGCAAGTGACATGGATCATGGAGGGCCCACATGTACGCGTGGGTAGGCTACACATGATTGTTCACTGGTCGCCACCCCCAGTCAGTGTTTCGAATGGGAAGGTTGTCGTGCTGGTGGTATGTTCGATGTGGCGGATGGGCGGGCCTAGGTGCGGGCTTACATTCCGGACATGGGGGGGTAGTTGGATTGGCGACTAGTTGCAGTACACACGGGACACGTCTCTTCCTTTCCACATCTGGGTCATCCCTTGTACTAACTGACAGTGATACAGTCATCTTCGCCCCAGCCCTCATGTCCACCCCTCGCCCCCCAATATGCATGCTCACCTGCGAGGCTAGCGCTTGCACAGGCAGCCCCAAGCTCGCACCAGAGAGGGCAAGGAGTGTATGTGTGGGTCCAGTTGCACGAGTGGGCTGTCTCAGGGTATGATGTGTGGCGGGACGCCGTCCACCTGCGTGGTGCCCCAAATGGAGACCCGGCCTGCATGGACTATGCATCACAGTCTTCGCCTTCCGGATCCGCCACCTGCGACACCCAGTGGCTGTGGCTGCCCTTGCGGCCATGCCGCGTCCGTCTGTGACTGATGGCCCACACATTCACTCTTTGGCCTCTCTGGGGAGGGCTCGGGGGTGGTGGCGCACGCGCTTGCACTTAGTCGCAATGGCATGTGGCGTGGTTGGTATGATGGGCAATGGATGGGATGGTGCGAGCCACCTCCCGTGACGTCAGTGCTGCTCGTGCTGTGGTGCGTCCCCCTACACTTCCATTTGACTTGTGCCATGCTAGACATTGAGGTTCTATTGCCTGCGTGATATGACCAGGAGGAGCGCGAGGAGACCTCTCACACACCATGCTCCACTGCCATCCCGTGCCCTGTATCGCCTGTGCGGATTGACTATGTTGGGGTTACACCTGGTCGACTGGGGCTGTGTGTGCCTTGTCAAGGGGCATGGCGGGCGCACAACAGGATCCAGCTTGTCCACAGAGGGTGGGCTGAGGTGCGCCTGGTACCGCTTTGTACGTGTGCCCGGCTGCTGTGCACACACGTGTTCACTCCCCCCGACAGGTGTCCTCTCACAATGCCCAGGGAAGCGGTGGTGTACTGTTCATGACCCCTCCCAACACGGCGTGCTCCAACTTGGCATGTGCGCATCTACCCGTCACACCCACCCACCTGAGCACTGCGTCCATACGACTTCACACAACACATGTGTGTCTTCCACAGTTGTGCTACTCATTTGCGTTGACATCCAATAC